>JAMJFZ010000451.1:8115000-8195000 GCA_026225945.1 Cricetomys ansorgei | reverse complement strand
TAGAGAAACAGAAATCATGTCTGTAATGCATTTAGTACATAATGGTGGCATCCCAGTTCAGCTGAGTAGTTATCATAGTTAATATTCCCAGCTGCTGTGTATTCAGTGCTTTTGCGTGCCTGGCAGCTCTTCCCACCTTCCTTCCAGCACAGCATACATTATTTACAACATTTCCAAATAGTGGGCGGTACTACATTTCCTGTTTTACACACTGAAGAAAGGATGCTCAACTAAGAAAAAATAAAATGCCCAAACACATAGAGCTATGTAACAACAAATCTGGGGTTAACACCAAACTCTGGTTCTGTGGCTTTTGACACTAAATACTATCCAACATTGACTACAGACTGTAGACGACAGATGTGTATGTGGCTATCTCAGGAAGATGATTTATTTGTTCAATTCATAAAATAATTGAAGTTGAAACGCTAAATGTTAAAAGTGAAGCCATAATCTTTGTTGCCTTGAATAATTCATTTTTAATACTTTGAAATTATGTTTATTTATTTATTGTGTATGTATGTGTGTGTGTGTGTGTGTGTGTGCACATGCATGCATGTTTGCAAACAACAGTATGCATGTGTGAAGATCAGAGGACAACTTTCCAATCAGTTCTCTCCTTGCACCACATGGGTTTCAGGAATGGAACTCAGGTCATCAGGCTTGGGTAGCAAGGGCCTCAAGCCACTAAGCCGTCTTGTCAGGCTTTGATAATCAGTTTAGAAAGTAAGGACAACTTCTGCATTATTCTGCATAGTAAATCCTCATGATGTGTTTGTTGAAGGCCTGTGCAAACACACACACACACACACACACACACACACACACACACACACCAAAAACAAACAGGGAAGGACTTCTATGTGTAAAGCAAGAGGAAGATGAAAATCACAGTAAGTCAGAATATTTGATTCAGAGGTCAAGTGTATCAAAAGCATCACAAGTAAAATGAAAGAAGAAAAATGTCCACAGCATATCTAACAAATAATTCTGTTCCAGGTTCATAAATTTAAAATTCAAGTATTCCATCACAGAATTTCTACAGAGTAAGTGTTCTAAAAAGACAGGTCATGAGGAAAGAGAAATGACCTCATGCAATGAAGTGATCAATCATACAAGAAAGTATAAATAAGAATTGAAAGCACAACGCTGTCAATAGCTTCTCAATGAAATAAATATACATAATTCATGGGAAATACACTGTTGGTAAAGGTGTGAGAAAACATACACCATGTTAAAAGTCTAGAAACATTTCAAACTTTTATTTCTTTTAATATTTTCCTCATATTAAAAAAATTAGAAAACTATCCATACTCTCCAATTAGTAATTTCATTTCTAGTAATTTGTTCTAAGAAAGAAAAAAAATTATATAAACAATATTATCCTTCTTACAACATTATCTATTATGTTAAAGGTGGTGATAACCTACTATTAATATTTGGTTAATATTTAAATAAATCACAGTATATCTATCCTATAGGCATTTGTGCAGCCATTTGTCAATTTTTATGATATTCAAAATGAGCGAATGCATGTGTTACATAACTACAAAACAGTTGAAATAGTATGTGAAAATGTCTGTACATTGGGCGTGTATTCGACTTTGTGTGTGTATGTGTCTTTTTAAAACACATTTTTATAATCAGAATAAAACAGTATTTTTCGATTATTGAATAAGCAGCATTTTTATTCACCGTCATATTTATTCTAGAAATGGGAACAAGGTGCGGTTAGGCACACAGGCCTTTCTCTCTTATACGTTTCTATTTGTTTTCTTAAAAAATACTGAAAAGAAATTTTGTTTTCCTTTTTCTTGAGCGTGTTATGTGTTATCATATAGAAGATGAGAATTTAGTAGTAATGTAGGGTGTTAGAGTTATGTTTTTTAAAAAAAGGAATCAAGGTCAAGAAGGAACAGATGAGTGTGACAGGTGCATATGCTACCCTTGCCTGCTCCTACCTACACTTAGGACCTGGCAATTATCCTTCATCACATCTGTCTATATGGGTGGAAAGAAGCCTACAGTTTATTTGGAAGCAGAATGCTAGGACTTTCTCTTTGTGTGCTACTGCCCAAGACTATCATGCCTGTGGCACCCAGCTTCTTCCATTGGTGAGCCTCCTGTCCAGTGCATGGTTGTCACTGATGGACTTCATCTCCCAACAGTAACCACTGCTCAAGGGCTCTTCTGTGCTGGTATTTTGTTGAATGCAACAGCTTATCTATGGACTTGAGTTCAGCTCCCCTTTGCCCTCTGTCAGTGGACTAGGGGCAGCTTGCTCACCACATAGCCTAACGTGGATCCTTATGTGGTTCCCAAAGGCCAAGTCTTTTGTCTTTTCAAGCCTGAACCTCCAGTTTATCTCCTTCATCATTGTTCCCATCTCTCCTGGCTTTGCTCTAAACTGCATTTTTCCCCCCAAATCTAATCGTATGGCATTTACTCTACACCTAAATCCTCAGGCTTCCCTTTGCTTTTGTAGACTCAAACAATGTTTATGTAGTCATATTTGAGCAATTCCTCTTTTATCTTACATTTCTGTTTTCCAAGAGGCAATGACCAGAACAGGGCCATACTAGGAGATGAAAATAAACAGACAGTTATTAAGTTTTCAAGATTTACTGCTTATATCTTATCTGAATGTTCTTAGAAAATCTGGTGAGACTCAGATGATGGGCTGGAGGAATGAGATCCCATCATCAATGCCTTCAGAAGGATAATGGAGAGCTTCAGTATGTAAGTCTGATCACATGCGTACTGGAATGAAGATACTGGAGTGAGAGAGAACCTAGTGGATCTAAATGAAAGGTTCTGAGGGACTGAAAGGTCATTTGATGAGGAAATAACTATTAATGTTATTCATTTTTATTTTTTGTGTATGAGTGTTTTGCCTATATGCGTGTATATATGTGAACCATTTGAATACTTGCTGCCAATAGAAGCCGAAAAAAGGACATCAAATCTCCTGGAGCTGGAGTTACAGATGGTTGTGAGCCCCTATCTGGGTCCTGGGAACTGAACCTGGGTTCTCTACAAGAGCAGCAAGTGCTCTTAACTACTGATCCATTTCTCTGGCTCCAAAGTCTTTACTTTTAAAAGTCTATGTGTAGCATATATTCAGGCTGTCAGATAAGGTCTCTGTCTCTCTCCTTCCCTCCCTTTCTCTCTATCTCCTTCTCCCTCCCCCTCACTCTCTCCCTCTACCTCGCTATCTCCCTCTTCTCTCTCCCTGTGTGTGTGTGTGTGTGTGTGTGTACGAGTGTATGTCTGTGCAATATAACTATGTAACTAAGCCTGTAATTTTTCCAGCCATCACAGGTATAGCCACAGAGTCCACCAGAACATGGAGTGAAGTGTGGCAGCACCACAAACACATTATGGAAATATTTCTTTTGTGACTTCATTGGATGCCACGAAAAGAGAATATGGAGAATCATTTTCTAATTTTGAAAGTTGCAATTTAGGATTGTATTTCTAATCAGACCCAAGTAAATCACAGTTTCTCCTATGATATACAAAATATTAAACTGGTCCTTGCTCCTGGATATCAAAACTTAAAATAACCAAAGGGAGTTGTAGTTTTTAGATTTATAAGGCTTTTCTAAAAATATTTAAAATATTCATAGAAAACACTTAAAATTCACTTAGTATTTGAATATATAGATCATTCAAACCTTTTAATAATTTCATGAAACCAAATTGGCCATTCCATAAAAAGTAACAAAATCGACTATCTTTTGTAATTATTACCGTGTGTAGAATCACTAGTGCCATTCAGACTTAATATCTCTGCAGATCATTTGGATTTTAGGTGTGAGTGGTACTAATCATAAAGCTATTGTCATAGAGGAATAATCTCATAAATCAACAGGCTCTTTTATCAATGTGAACAAAGTAGGATCTAAAGTCAGCAGCCTGGGTAGATACTAAATGACGACCCTAAAACATAAACTGGACCTCTGACTCATACATTTTTAAAAACAGGAATAGCGCTGCATATTGGAATACTGTTTAAATTTCCTGCATCTGAAAACTTCAGAGGATATAATAACATATAGCAAATTTTCTAAGCAAAATTGCACGTTAGTTATAGCTGTTAGAATATGTGCACAAATCTGTCTTAAACTGTATTTTCCCATAAAATTCAAGTTTCTACAATTTTGTTTATATACATCTTATTTTTGTCACCAATAATTTCAGATTTGTTATGTTTCTGTTAAGGTGAAGTAGGAACGGAGGTGACAAACTAATGTAGATTCTGAAAAATTTCTAGACATCCGGGGATTATAAATAGGTACTGTAAGCATTTTGTCTTAATTCATGTTCTATTGCTTTGAGGGAACACCATGTCCAAGGCAACTTATGATAGGAAGCATTTGATTGAGGGACTGCTTAGAGTATCATAGGGTTACTCTATGACCATTACGTCAGTAGTATAGCACAAGACAGGCAAGCGTGGCACTTGACCAGTACAGTAGTACACGAGAGCTTGCATCTTATCTGCATGTTGGAGGTAGAAAGACATATAGAGATAGAGATAGAGAGAGAGATAGAGAGAGATAGAGATAGAGAGAGATAGATGGGAGGGTGACTGGCATGGGTTTTTGGAACATCAAAGCTCACCTTCAGTGACACACCTCCTCTAACAAGGCCACATCTCCTAATCCTTCTCCAAACAGTTCCACACAATAGGGACCAAACATTCAAATATATGAACTTTTGGGGGCCATTCTTACACAAACCTCCACATTCTACTCTTTGGCCCCCATAAGCTTATCAACAAAATGCATTTAATCCAACATCAAAAGTCCTCATAGTCTTCCATGTCTCAAGATAATTTAAAAGCTGAAAGTTCAAGTCTCTTCTGATACTCAAGGTAATCTCTTAATTGTAACCACTGTAAAATAAAAATAAAATTACATACTTCTAGCATACAATGGCATAAAATATACCTTAACCATTTCAACAGGGAGAAAAAGGGGCATAGTAAGGAAATACTTAACTTTGGCAAGACTAAAACCCATCAGGGCAAATTCCTAGTCTTGTAACTTTATGTCTAAAGTCACAGGATTTAAATGGCTCTTTACACCTCACACTCCTTCCTTGTAGACTGAGCTTTGTTGACTGCAGCACACCTTTCTCTCTTGGATTGATTCCATTGCCTGTTTGCAGCTCTCCCAGCACAAAATCCAGGCTTTACCTTCATTAGCTTCATGCAGTAAATTCTCTGGACCTCTGTACAGGGACTCCTCTGCCACACACCTGGCCTCAGTGGCTTATTTTATCCATGGAAGAAGATTCAACTACTCTCTATCTCTATCTTGTCCTTGCACCATATATGTGTGTGTGTGTGTGTGTGTGTGTGTGTGTGTGTGTGTATCCAGAATTATGGTGCTGATGTTACAAGTTCTGCATGTTTGGACTGGAACCTGGCCTCCTTATTGAATTTGATTTGCATTAGCTTTCCTCTGTAGTTCCTTTTTAGGTGAAGGAAATCCCTTGAGATTTTTCCCTTTGCAGCTTGCAGGATTAGCTAGGTGGGATCTTGCCTTGGGGGCAGCACTCTCTTTATTGTATGAATCCCTAGGCCTTTCCTTAAACTCATGTCTTTAAGCATAGGACTTGGGTCCAATGTTACTTGTCCTGGTGGTCTTTTCCCCCGCCTAAAATTGTATGTTTTATTTTTATTTTTTTTGCTTTACTTGCTCTTTTTTTCTTTTTTTCTGTAGATCTGTATAAGAGTGGTCAATAATAAACATGTGACACCATCAATACTAGGCTATCTTGAAAGTTCCTCTGCCAGTATTATTAGTATAAAACTCTAGTTTAGCCTTCCACAGATTTTTTTTGACAAAGGCAGAAAGCAGGCATATTCTGTGCCAAAATATCACTAGAATGGTCTCTAGGCCAGTTGCTAATATTGCTCCCCTTTGATCTGTACCCCATAGTTCACATTGCTCTTAGCACTACTATCTTCCAAACTACTGCAATAGCCTGTTAAGGCCCACCTACAGTGTTCAACTGATTTTATAGACCAAAGCCTGAAAATATTACACACTCCATAAAATAGCATTGCCAGGTCTGTCACAACAATATCCCACTATGGGACCAACTTCTGTCTTAGTTACTATTCTGTCCACGATCATTGTGTTGCAAGCATAGCAGCAGGGAGGCAAGCATGTTCCTGGAACAGTAGATGAGAGCTCATATCCTATCTGTAAGTTGGAGGCAGAGAGAGAGAGAGAGAGAGAGGGAAGGGAGGGGGGCTGGGGCCTGGGAGCAGCGTTGACTTTTGAAAACTCAGTGAAATACCATTTCTGACAAGAACACACCTTCTAATCCTGCTCAAAACAATTTTGACTAATAAGATCAAGCATTCAAATACATGAGCCTATGGGGGCCATTCTCATTCAAACCACCACAAACTTCAACTAATAATACATGTATGAATATCTATTTAATTTGTGCCATTTGTTATAGCTAAATAAATATTTCAACAGGAACTTTTATTATGTCTATGTTATTTCATCTCTTTCTTCCGAAACTCTTTTCTTGTAAGAGAGTTTAATTGGATCTTATTTTTAAAAATCAACCATAGAGTACTCTTAAACTTGGCGTGATTTATTTTTTAAATTATTTTTGTAAATGTGTCTGTTAGAGCCCATCTGTTATTTTGAAAACAGTCTTCACAAAATCCTCCTTTTGTCAAGTAGCACTCTCATGGACTTTCCATTCTGGGTAACTGTTCGATGACTAGATGCTGATTTGTCAATTTGTATAATAGAAATAATTCTTATATTTGGATAGCTAAATTGTTTCAGAGTTGTGAAATGTTTTTGTACATAATGGGCAGTAGAAATATGAAGGACATGATGAGCCATATGAAATGCGGATCAGCGTTTCATCTCAGAGTATGATTTGTCCAAAACTGGTCATGCTTCTGCGAGAACACTGAAACAAAACTATTCTCAGCATATTTGAACATTGGCAGTGCAATAAACTGTTTTCACAGAGAAAAAATTAGATCTATCCAGAAATATAATTTATCTTATTCTGTATAATAATATAATCTGAACAGCAGAAGCCTTATAATAAAAATTACAAATTGGGTAGGGTCAATACTTTGTAGGAATTTTTTAAGCTACAGAAATATTTAAGCACGTATCCATGAAATGATACCAGTCTTTCCAACCTGTTTACAGTTTCTCTAATATTTTGAAATAAATTATAAACATAAAGTTTTTTAGAAAAATCAAATTTTTTTTTTTTTTTGTATCAGGGTAAGAAATTGACCTTGCTCTATTTCTGAAGAGGGATTTTTAGAATCAGTTACTACTATAGAGATTTAACAACTACCAGTTTTCTGATTGACTGCGTGAATAATAACCAAAAGTTGACTCAAATTAGATTGAGAAAAGCTCTAAAGTAGGGCTTTATTTTTCAGTCTTGGAAGAAGACAGAGATAAAGCCTCTTTTTTGTTCACTAAGATTTCTTTATTATAACACAAAGAAGTGTAAGGTTTGTTTAAGAAGGAATCACTAGTCTTTGTTAAAATAAAAGACATTTAGTCATCAAAAGATTCTACCAATAGATTGAGAAGATAATCCATAGAATGGAAGAAAAATTTACAAATCATACATCTGATGAAGGATTGGTATCAAGCATAAAAAATAACTCTAACTCAACAGCGTAAAAACCAAGCAACCAAGCCA
This sequence comes from Cricetomys ansorgei, assembly GCA_026225945.1. Taxonomy (NCBI): domain Eukaryota; kingdom Metazoa; phylum Chordata; class Mammalia; order Rodentia; family Nesomyidae; genus Cricetomys; species Cricetomys ansorgei. The sequence continues at coordinate 8,187,284 of JAMJFZ010000451.1, read as the reverse complement.
AACCAAAACAACCTGTCAATTTCATTAAGTATTCAATGAAGGTCTTGAATAGACATTTTTCCACAGAAGATATACCAATGTCCAGTAAAAGGACAAAAATAATCTCAAGGTCATTAATGACTAAAGTACACTTCAAAACCACACGGAAATGGAGATTTTAGCTCACATTCATTGGGGCAACTTTTTTTTTTTTTTTTTTAACCAAGGAAAATCTAGAAAATAACGAACATTGGTGATAGTATGGAGAAACTAGAACATATGCTTTGGTTTATGGGGATGTAAATTCTTAAAGCCATGTTGAGAAGCAGATGTCAACTTCTCAAAAATATAAGAGGCAGAATTGACACATGATTCAAGAATTTCACTTCTGGGTACATAGCCCTGAGAAACAATAATGGGAAGTTGAACAAGTATTTGTTTTCCCAAGTTCATGGCAGCATTATTCACAATAGCCAAAGCTGAAAACTACTTATTATCCTAGGACAGTTGATTGTTTTAAGTATGATGTGAGGGGTGTGTGTGTGTGAGTGTGTGTGTCTGTGATTATGTGTGTATCACATTGACATTAAGCCTCTGATAAAAAGAGACTTTGATATATTATAACAAAAGTCAATCTTGAAGGCATTATGCTACATGCAGTAAGCTAACCACAGAACAAATGCTGTATGATTCTACACATACAGAGTCGTCAAATTAATGGAAACAACATAGACTGACAATTTCTAGGAACTTGGGGAAGGGGGTGAGAATGCAGGTTAGTTGGATGAGTCTAAAGTTTCAGTGTGGTAAAATGAAAAGCATTCTAATATGTATGATGATATTTCAATAACAAAGTAAAAAATAAACACCTCAAGCTCACATGGTTAAAATGATAAATTTTAAGTAATGTATGCTTTTCACAGTATGAAATCATTGAAGATTACCATTGTGCTTCCACGAACTTTTAGCGAGAGAAAAATGAGCTTTGCTAAGTTGAATCTAAGAAAACTGCGAAATGTGATTTGCTATTGATGTTTTCTACCTTATCTCTTTCTTTGCTGGATTTTTTTCTCATTCTTACACTGTGGTCTTTCTTCTGAGAAGATTATATTTCAATGATTTACCGAGACTACACTTTTCTGAATTCATACTGAGTTCAGGCTTCTCTGCCTCTCCTCACTAACATCACAATTAAAAACTTACTGCTTCCCATTTTCTCAGAAGCGTGACTCAAGCCAACTTCGGTAATTTGATATTTTTTAGTTATGTTGTGAAAGATTGACTCTATGAGAGATTCTTCAGAAATTCCTTAATGATTGAATCTGGAAGCTGGTTCATGAGATAATTAGCACTTCCAAGAAACTTTAAAACACAACATGGAGACAATCCCTCTTTTACTAGTGAAGTTCTGACCTTTGGGGTCAAAAAGGGAAAGCAAAAAGGTGAGTTTCATAAGTTAAAAAGAACACACAGGAATTCTACAAAATGTCTGTAGGCTTCATTGCTCATTATTGTGTCCACACGTGATTTAATCCACACAGAGTGTCGGTAGCTGTGTATTAGCAGCAGTCTACATGGTGGCAGCTTTGATTATAGCAAATAGTTTCAGATCTGAATGCCAATGAGTCACAGATTGAATTAGGAAACAAAACAGCCGCCATTCTATGAAATTTACAAAAACGGTTTAAAATGTGCAATTCTATACTGGTGGGAAAATGAATACTTATGAAATTTTTGCATGCCTTTGAATAATCCACTAGCTCATGATTGCTTTTTCAAACAAAATTAGTTGAAAATGTGTGCTGATTAGATTCATTTTATAACAAAAAGAACCCCCGTTGAGACTATTCAGAGGGAAAAGATGTTTTAATTCAGCTATTTTTCTCTAGTTTTAACACACCCAGAAATCATCATTACCTCTTTATGAAAAAGAACAAAAAACTTTGCAAACAGAACATCAACGCATCCATTGTATTGAAGGTAATCTCTTGGTATTAAAAAAATGTTTGTCACCTCTGTGAGAATGTGTGCACATTTATACACATGACTGCTGAAATATGGAGATTGAAAGAACAGTTTTTAATTATGGAGCATTGTAAAAATTATTGGAAACCGACATGAAATTTGAAAAATGGATAATGGATATGTATTTATGCAAATACATGCATAGTCGAGTAGATGACACAAAATTTTGTGCTGCTTAATGACAAAGACATGTTCTGAAAAACACACTGTTGGGTGAATCCATAGTTCTGGAATATCCTAGCATGTAGTTGTATAAACCAAGATGTTATTGTCTACTGTCCATATATGATGGGTTAATTGGAATATCCACACTGTGTATACCTTCAGTCATCCCCTGCCATGGGAATGGCTGTGTATAAATGGCTGTGCATTTGTTTATACAACTGACTGCATAATTTAGTTCAGTGTTTGTACAACCGGATTACCTAAATATTTTAATGACTTTATAAAATTGTGAGTTTAACTTGGCATAATTCATAGACTCATATAAGTTTTGCTTTTGGATAGAATGGTGTTACTTGTCTTAAAAGGGTGGTTTCTTAGGTTGCCTAGAATTAGTGACCTTTTGCTCTGTAACTTTAATTAAAATGGGACAGGAACTTTACTAATTAGCCTCAGAGCAGGAATGGGAAGCAACAAGACAGGATTCCAGTCTTGTCTCACCACTCAATAGCTGTCCTAATTTGTTAAAGTTACTTAATGCTAGCAGGCATCATTTCAGGTTCCTCGTTTCTAAACTGGAAGAAAATATGTTTCCTGAGGCTGCTAAGGACATAAACTGTTGCTTAGGGAATGCCTAATGCAAAACAGGTCACCTCAGTGAGCACTGAGGATTCATGCTAGTGTAACAGTCTTATTGTATCTGTGGTGCCCCGTTCGGTTGATGTCCCTGGGAGGCCTGCACTTTACTGAAGGAAAACTGAGGGGGAGTGTATCTGTGGGAGAGCAAGGTAGGGAAGAGGAACTGGGAGGAGCAGAGGGAGAGGAAACTGTAGTGGGCATGGATTGAAAAAAATTAAAAAACAAAACAAAATAAGGAGACTAGACGTAAAGTTAATAAAACACAGCATTGGTCATGACTAAATCATATTTTCATTTGTAATGATGATTAAATGAAAAATGATGTGTTCTTGAGACTGAGTTGTCAGGAACTGGCTGAAAATCAGCAAGCACATTTACTCCCACTGTGGCTAATACAGCTAGAGAAGGAAAGCACCCAGCAGAGAGCAGTCTCCAGCACGACCTAGGTAAGGTTGTTTGAGAGTAGTAGTTTAAGAATAAGTATCACTTTGCCTACAAATTTCATGATGTCAATTTTAATTAGCTGAATAATTGTAAACAGCTGTGTATATGTACCGCATTTTCTTTATCCATTCTTCAGTTTAGGGGCATCTAGGCTGTTTCCAGTTTCTGGCTATTTTGAATAAAGTGGCTGTGAAAATACTTGAGCAAGTTTCCTTATGGTAGGATGGAATTTCCTTTTGAATATATGCCCAGGAATGTTACAGCTGTGTCTTGAGGTAGGTAGATTTCCAGTTTCTTGACAAATTGCCATCTTGATTTCCATAGTGGCTGTACAAGTTTGCACTCCCACCAACAATGAAGGGCACTCCCTTTGCTTTACATCCTCGTCAGCGTGAGCTGTCATTTGAGTTATTGATCTTACCCATTCTTACAGGTGTAAGATGGAATCTCAAAGCAGTTTTAATTTTCATTTCCCCAATGACTAAAGATGTTGAACATTTCTTTAAGTGTTTCTCAGCCATTTGAGATTTCTCTTTTAAGAATTCACTGTTTAGATCTCTACCCCATTTTAAATTGCATTATTTGTTTTGTTGATGTCTATTTTCTTGAGTTCTTTATATATTTTGGATATCAGTGCTGTATCAGAAGTGGAGTTGAAAGTCTTTTCCCATTCTGTAGAGTGATATTTTGTCCTATTGACAGTGTACTTTGCCTTATAGAAGCTTTTCAGTGTCATGAGGTCCCATTTATTAATCATTGATCTTAGTGCCTGAGCTATTGGTATTCTGTTCAGGAAGTCTTCTCCTGTGCCAATGAGCTCAAGTTTAATCCTCAAAATTCCCTTGTATTAGGTTCAGTGTCTCTGGTTTTATGTTGAGGTCTTTTTATATTGAGGTCTTTGATTCACTTGGACTTGAGTTTGTTCAGAGTGACAAGTATGGATATATTTTCATTCTACATTCATTCGACATGCAGACATCCAGTTTGACCAGCGCCATTTATTGAAGATGCTTTCTCTTTTCCATTTTCTATTTCTGGCTTCTTTATTGAAAATCAAGTGTCCTTCAGTGTGTGGATTTGTGTCTGGATGTGATATTTGGTTCCATTGACCAAATATCTGCTTTTGTGCTAATACCATCAGTTTTTAAATACTATAGCTCTATAGTACAGCTTGAATTCAGAAATGGTGATACCTCCAGAAGTTCTTTTATTGTTCAAGATTATTTTATCTAACCTGGATTTATTTTTCCATATGAAGTTGAGTATCCTTTAAAGATCCTTTAAAGATCTGTAAGAATTGTATTGGGATTTTGATAGAGATTGTGTTGAATCTATAGACTGCCTTTTTTAATAGGGTCATTTAAACTACATTAATCCTACTACTCTAAGAGAATAGGAGATCTTTCTATTTTCTGAGATTTTCTATTCCTTTCTTCAAAGACTTGAGGTTTTTGTCATCCAAGTCATTTGCTTGCTTGGTTAGATATTTTATGTTATTATGGCTATTGAGAAGGATGTTCTTACCCTGATTTCTTTCTCAGTCCTTTTGTCTGGGTAGTCTGGAAATGATTCCTAGAGATATTCTGCTATGCTCACAGATCAGTGCCTAGCCCAATTGTCATCACAGGGGCTTCATCTGGCAACTGATGGGAGCAGATGCAGAGGCCCAGGGCCAAACTTTGTGTGAAGCTTGGGGAACCCTGAAGAAGATGGGGAGGAGGGATTGCGGGGACCAGAGTGGCTGAGGACCACAGAAGAACAAGTCCCATGGAGCCAACTGAACATCCCTCTCAGAGGCTCACAGATACTGAAACAGCAGATACAGAGCCTGCATGGCTCAAGGCATATATATTATGGTTGTCTGGCTTGGTGTTCTTGTAGAACTCTTAAAAGTTGGAATGAAGGGTATCTATGACCCTTTTACCTACACTTGGGACCCTTTTTCTCATAATGGGTTGCCTTGTCTAGCTTTGATGTAGGGGCTCATGCTGCCCTTGTTCCATCTTGTTATGCCCTGTTCCAGTGGTAACCCTGGGAGGCCTGCTTTTTTTTTCTGAGGGGAAGTGGGTGGAGATAGGGAGTGGGGGATGAGCATGGATCTTGGGGAGAGGGGCCAAGGGGGAGTTGGGAGGAATGAAGCAAGGGGAAGATGGGGTTGGGATGTGCTATAAAAGAGAAGAAAAAATAAATTACATATAATATATGTATAAAATACTAAAAAAAAATAAAAGAATAAGCATCACTCTGACGTTTACAGCTGGGAAAGAGGCTATTTGCAGTTGAGAGGTTTCACTTTTAGGACATAACATTTCCTGGTATTGCAGAATAGAATAAAGAATACTAGCCTACTCATTTTTAGGGAGAAAAAGTTCTCAAATCCTATTTCTCCCAAGATTCTTCAGTAAGTTCTATCTGAAGGGGAAGTGGACCCAGAAATGTCTCTGCATTAGTTACAGGGTTATTACAGAATTATTAGAAAGCTCCATGGCCTGCTCCCTAGCTTTTGAGATGTCTCTTGGAGTAGGACTTCCATTCAGTTCTTTATTATTACCTAAAAACTTCATTCATCCAATATTGTATGTTTAACTTACATTAAGTAATTAAGTGACTGCTTTACATCAAAATGAGCAAAATTCAACTTCATTCAACTAGTTTGTTCCCGCACAATATGAAGAAAGTTAATACACTGAATCCTGTAACTGCATTCAAGCATCGATATTTGACCCAATTTTGGGACTCAATCAAAAGGCTATGCTTAATTCCGAGAGCACAACTCACAGACATTGACTTTCTTCTTTTGTTTTAATGTTTCCAATATAACAAAATTTAATGAATATTTGCCTGTAAGATTAGAATATCAACAACCCACCTTGCTTCCCTCAAACACTCTGAGGATCCAGTAACATTATATACATAACAATATTTTACAACTCTGGAATGAAACATAAGAGTTACTATCACATTTACATCTTCATCTCAGTATTGATCTGCCAGTCTTCTGGTGACATCAGAATTTCAGGTTTCCAAAGAGTAATCATAAAAGCCTCCCTGAATGAATGTCACCTATCTGAGTAAAACACTATAAATGTTTTCTTCTATTACTACTATTGAGTCATCACCTTCATTAAATCTTGTTATATTTGAGCACACAAAGTTTTGTGTATTGGTAATTTATTAGAATGTTATGTGCAGAAAACTTTGTGTTGGTAGCGTTAGAGCTGTGAAACACAGCCCTGTTGCTGTTAACCTTTCTGATGTATTCTTTATTACACGAGAAAGTAAGTTCTGAAAAAATAACTTATTTCCATTGTGCATTAGGTCAGAGTTATGAGCGATGTGACTTTGAGGATGGACTCTGCAGCATGACACAAGATCAGGGTCTCCTGCCAGGCTGGACAAGAAGAAGTGGGGTGATTGGTCTTTCATCTCCTTTCTGTGACCACAATGGCAACGTATCTGGTAAATACTTTGAACTTTTATTTTCAGTTATATAATATATTTTGCAGTCTACATCATTATTTTGCTATATGTCAATTACTCACTAAGTTAACTCAGATTTCACATTGACATTTCTGTACATCTAATAATGCACTCTGATCACAGTCAACACTTTCTTTCACATCCTTTCTCCCCTTGCCTTTCACATCCAATCCCCACCTCCAAACTCCTCATGTGGCTGAAAGCATGGCTCACTTGACTTTGAGCATCTGCCTTGTTTCATGTAACATGTACCACCAATCCTACCCACTTTCCCAAATAGGGGATGATTTTCTACTTTATGGCCAAATAAAATCCCACTGTGCATATATATCATATTTTAAAATTAATTCATCCATTCATGGGTGCTCCAGCCTATTTTCTAGCTTGTCTGTTGTTAATAGTGCCTCAGAAAATACAGATATTTAGGCATCTATAGCCATCTGGCTCCTACTTATTTGAATATTTCTGATTCTAAACACAGAACCACAAATTTCTTTTTCTTGAATTCCTGGCATCCAAAACAGGTCTGTTTAGCTAACAGTTGGGATTTTGCAAGCTCTTTGTACATTATAGGGAAACTATGAACATGAACATGATAACATTACACATACTACATTTTGCTGGAATGATTTTAAACTCTGTCTGCTAGTACTTCTCTGGACAGAATTATTAGAAAGCTCCATGGGATGCTCCCTAACTTTTGAGATGTCTCTTGGAGTAGGACTTCCATTCAGTTCTTTATTATTACCTAAGAAACTTTATTCGTCCAATATTGTTTGTTTAACTTACATAAAGAAATTAAGTGACTACCTTACATCAAAATGAGCAAAATTCAACTTCATTCAACTAGCTTGTTCCCATATAATATGAAGAAAGTTAATACATTGAATCCTGTAATTAAGCTCTGCCTTTTTAAGGAAATAAGTTTCCTTAAATAAGGACAATGAAATATTCAATTATGAAATATTCAATTATGAGTATTGCCCATGACTTACTTAAACATAAATGTTAGACTTGTAGATTATAATAGGTGTCTCAATTCCTAGCTATTTTTGTGTCTTAGTTCTCTGAACTTTAGGAGCAAGAATAATGATACTAAATTCATAAAATCAATTTAAGAATAGGATGGACTTAAGAGCTAAGTCTATTGTTGTTAAATTTAACATAGACTTATACTCAAGAAAGATAGATGTTCCCATTTCCGAATGATGTTACTGTTATTAGCAAGATGTAATTTCATACATTTTGACTATGATATAAAAATACTTTTGTTTGGGATCTTTAATAATTATTAGGAACCAACAAACTTTATTTCAATAAGGAACCAGTTTCACAAATAGGGCCAACTACTACTACAACACAATGAAATTGTTGTGGATGTTGTCATAGCAGATGCTGAAACTGATTGGCTTTGCTGGTGAGAGTTTTTTTATTGCAGTATCTTACAAATTATTTATTTAGAACTGTTTCTCTTTATTGTACTCCAGGACTCTTTCATGGTGAGTGGTTATTCTTCCTAGCCTTATGCACAGTCACAGTGGTTGCTCTTTCTCTAACAGTGTATTGTTTACTCTTAGACTATCCCACTCTGCATCATGAGTTAGGTAACCTGAGAAGCTCTGAACCTGTGTTGCTCTCTCTTTTTTTATCTCTACTTTCTTCTGTTCTTTTCAGTGTTAATGTTTTTATAGTCTATTGAAAGGGGATAAAATGGGACATTTTTCAGAAAAATGATGCTGTGTAGATATACAGTATTTAAATACATCATATTACATACACACATCTTTGGAATCAGAGTAGATGTGTTAGAATCTTGACCCTGTCTACCAGTCGGCTGTACAGGCTCAGCCTTTGCCATTTTAAAATAAAATGATAATACTACAAGAGACCCAGGGAAAAGATGCTAGTTAGCCCATGGCATGGCTGACTGGAGGCTGATGATCTTAATGTAGTCATATATCATTTATAAATACAATTAATATTAAATTGTGAATAGTCCCTAGTAATAAGTTTAAGTAAAGAACTGTTCTGACTTTAGATATTAACTCCTTGAAAATATTTATTAAAAGTTGTCTTAGAATCTTGTCTTCATTTCAAAATCCTTGGTTCATAAGTATTAATAAAATTTTTGATTAACTTACTCTTGAAATAATTTTCCTGTGCTTCAAAATAGGATTTTCATCATGCAGTCAGTGCCTTGAGTTTTCAGAGTTGCACTTGGAAATCTATTAGGGGATTAAAATATCATACCAGCTAGTACTTGAAATCCAATAAGGTTCTGTGGCAGAGATGGAAGTATAGTATTGATTTTTAAAAGCTTACAGCATTGCATTTGGATAAAATAGTATCACTATAAGAAATCCAAATGCATCTTTGAAGACAATGTGACTTTAAAAAAGAATACGCATATAGTTGTAAAAGTTAGAGGATTAGGGAGTTTGCTGTGAGACTATGACTTCTGGAAATATCAGAGCTTACATTCAAGTCTCACCAATATGACGGCCTATGTATAATCTAAACAAGGACAAAAACAATAGATATGCCAAAGTGAATGGAAAAAGCCCATGAGGTCTCAACCCTGCACAGTGAACTACAGCATCTAGGGAATGCAGTGAGCAGGAAAAATTCCTTTTCCAGGGAAGAGCACCCCAACTGGTTACTCAATAGTAAATGATAAGCCATCGAAACTATATACAAGTAACATTCCATAGACCAAGTAAGAAGGACTATGTGAGAAAGTTTGGAGAGAGGAAAGAAAATGTGAAATGGTGTAATTGTATTGTAATCTCAAAAATTAAAAAAAAAAGAATACAAAGAGTTTCAATCAGTTCTGGGATTCAGATGATATTGAAAGTATTGTACATAGATGCTTTTAAGAGTCGGAATCCAGGACCTCAAGAGATGGCTCTGCAGTTAAGAGTGCTTGCTGCTTTTCCAGAGGGCCTGAGTTCCATTCCAAGAACCCACATTAGGCAGTTCACATTCACATGTTACTCTAGTGCCAAGGAATCTGATGCTTTCTTCGATTTTCACGTGGACCACACACATGTATGCACCCAGATAAACACATATGCACATATATTAAAAAAAGAAAGAAATCTTTAAAAATGCATAATCCACTACAAATCTAAAATGCAAGGCTATCAAAATAAAAAACAATAGCCTTTTAATTCTAATATTTTTATTCATAACACAGATCATGTTCATGTCTTTCTTTTTTGGGACTACCTTTATGTGACAATATTAGATATCTTATCACTATGCTCGATTCTCGCCTGAAATAAACCCAAGGATCATGAATCAGTTTTGTTTTATTTGTTGTAAATATTATTAAGTATTAGATGATTCTTAATTATATTTGCTATCTAAAGTATTTCTATCCCTGTCTATTCTAAAGTATTCTAAGTCCCTAATTGTCTCTAACGTTGCTTTTAAGTTGGTAAATTTTCTTTAGTATGGCATGCAAGGTACTCCTACTGATGACAAATTGTTTCTATTTGTCTTTTTAGAGAATATTTTATTTTGACCTAATTATGAAAACATAACTATTCATAGATTTAGAATTTTCCATCCTCTTTAAAAATATTTTAGTGCCTTACACATGTTCTGCCCTTTTGTTTTTCTTGTTGACATTCACAGATTTGAATAACTTCTATTGTTACGTATTGCATGTTTTTCTATTTTAAGCATGGGATTCTAAAATTTTATCCTGTTTCTGCTAATTAGGCTTCTTTAATACAAAATACATATCCTTGGCCAATTTGGGAGAGTGTTTGTTGTTTATTCAGATATGCTCTGCACCCCATTCCGTCTCCTCTCTCTTTCATGTGCTTCTGTCATGGATTCAGCGAGTACACTGGTGACATTGTGCTCTCCTCTTCTCTATGCTGGATGCTTTTCACAAAGCTAGCTGCAGTTTTGTGATTATGTCTTTGTTGTCACCTCCAATGTATGATAAAACCACCCAGTAGTTTTTAAATAAATATGTTTTGAATTCTAAAATTGCCCCCTACCCCCATTGTCTTTATCTCATTTTTGCTTAACCATAGCAGAAGTTTTAAGTCTTCTGTTGATAGTATTTTCTATGATTATGATCACATATTCCTGAATTGTTGTTAAATAACTATAGATTTTTTCCCCAGGGTATTAGAGATAACAACAGTGAAGGGGGCCTGGATGTGCTATAACTTACTCAGATGCAAATTGCTACACTGTCTTGCATCTTGTGAGCAGGAATTTAAATAATATTACAATTTTATTTCTTTTTTATCCTAGTGGCTGGAACTGTCCTCTACACAGGGAGACTGACATTTTAACCAGATGGATGATCATAAGCTATTTTTGATTCTAATTGTTTTATTCTTTGAGAATTGCATACATTTATACAATAAAATATGATCATATCTACTCTATTTCACCCCCAACTCCCTGTGTATTGCCAACTCATGTCTTCATTTTTGTCTGTGCGATAATCCACTACGTTCAATTTGTGCAGCTCATAGGGTTTCATATGAGGCCATCTCTCTCTCAGAGCACTGTTAAGTGCCAATAGCTCCTCAGTCAGGAATGGGCATGGACAGCTCCTCTTCCATCTGTGCTGGAATTTTTATTGGCTTGGCCCTGTGTAGTTCTTTTCCAGGTAACCACAGTTGTATGTGTTCCTGAGTGCAATAACTATATCATCTAAAGAAGCCTGCATTTCGCAGTGCTCTTCCCTATCATTCAGCTCTTTCACTCTTTCACTACTTCTGTGATGTGCCTGGAACTTTGCTGGGTCTGGGGTCATTGATAAATATGTTACTGTTGAGGCTCAGCACTTGCAATCTCTGATTAGAATTTTGACAAATTATTAGTCTTTGCATTGATGGCTACCCAATGCCAAAGAAGCTTAAGAGCACCCCATGTATTTAAAAGTCATTATGGCAACATGACCATTTAGCAAAATAACAATAGCAGATTCTATCATAGATCCTATGACCTCTCCAGCCACGGACATTTGATTAGGATTACAATACCAGGCATGAAATTCTTTCACGTAGAAGAGGCCTCAAATCTATTCAGAAACTGGTTGGCTACCCAATAACAATCATGCCACTATTGCACTAGTGTACCTATCTTGCCTGGCGGGTTGGTATGGTAGCATGCACGTTCCAGTGCTGGGTAAGACCATGTCTTTTATTTGCCAATAGCCTATAGCATTACCCAGTACCATGAAAGTTATCTAGCAGTGAGGAAGTCTCTTGGTTGGTTTTCAGTTGATTTCTCTATGTCATATAGTCAAGGTGTGTGGTATCTTCAGCATTGTGGTCTCATTGTCTAGTTTTGATAGGCAATTGCAATGGTCTATGTTGTTTGGGGTGTTTCTGTGGTCTCCTTGACCAATAACTTTTAAAGAGGTATTTTTTGCCTTGCATTATGATTTTCATTAAATAACCTATGTCTTCTGAGAGCCACATTGTCCACCGATGTAGAGTCATCCACACAAAATACTTAATATTTTAAAGTTCTATGTTGAAAATTTCTTACTAACTAATGGGTTTCTATAAGGCTTTTGCATACCTCCTTAGTTTTGGCTAACCCACCAATTCCCTCATTTCCCACTCCCTATCCCTGTTTAATATTTCAACCCTAGAATTACCCACATATCTTTCATGTCACATGTATTTTACTATCTCTCCCATTATATTTGTAATTGCATTGTAAGATGGTAGACTTCGTGGGGCTTTTTCATACTCTTTTTCTTTGGGTTACCCCACCCTCTGCCCCATATTCTCCCTGATAAGCCCATGCCCCTCACTGCTCAAGCCTTTCTACCTCTACTATTCCACATCTCTAATTTCATTTTGCCCATGAGCTACTCTCCCCCTCACCTAAGGGGGAGAGTAGCTCCTTTTTTTTCCTTTATTGTAATCATTCTCTTTATCTCTGGGTTTTTCATTTTAATGAACCCTAGCTTCTTCCACTCTACCCCATGCTGCCTTTCCCCCCAGGAGCATGGAAATCAACATCTGTGCTTTAAGAGTAGGCAAGCTGCATGATACAGATAGTGAGTTAGATTATTCATCATGAAGAATCCATGGAAAAATGTAGATTCCCTCATGGTCACTCTATAAGTCATGTTTTTGCAGCTTTTATGGTTTGAATATCTTTTATATTGAAATCAGGAAAAATAGATGTTGATTTATTTGTTTTTATATTATTTCAAAAGCTCTTTATTGAGCATCTGTATTATGTTAATATTGCTCCAGGGCCCAGTTATCCAATGGTAAAGAGCATAGTTCTTCTCCCTAGTGAACTTTCAATCTACTGATATTAAAAACACAATCTTATATTTGTGCTTATGAGACAAGATTAAAAAAAAATTCCACTAAGAAACCATTCTTCTGATTTCATATGAGTATAAAAAAACCCTAAATGGGACAAAGATAAAGTCTGCTTGTAAATACGTGTCTGGCAGATATTGTTTGGTAGCAGCTATATTGTTTTTACCCAAAGAAACTTCAATCAAATGATTCATCTGGTCTAAGCATCTGCTTCGTTTTTGTTTAAGGGTTTTATTTCTGAAGATGTACTGTCTGTGTCTCAACTATTCTCACCAGCTTTGTACTGTGGATTTCTACAGTAACAGAGTAACAGAGTAGGATATAGCAGGACCCTGTTCAAGAAGAATTTTAGTATTTAGGTGGTGGGTTGGTGAGATGGCTCAGTGTGTGAGAACACTTGTTATACAAACTGGAAAAAACTGAGTGTGATCTCCAGAACCCAAAATGGAATGAGGGGACTGAATGGTGTTCTGTAACCTCCATACATGTGCCAGGGCATGCTTGCATTTGCTCACATATACACAATAATAATCAATAAAAAATGTAAGAATGAAACAAAAAAGGAATTTAGTCAGTCAGTGGGATTTGTCAGTAGGCCATAGTTTTTCATCCCCTTGTATGTTCAATAAACAATGAGGATTCTTATGTCTAACTAAATGGCCTTTTAGAAATATAGGAGTAAATATTATAATTATTCTTCTGGCATCACATTGACAATAATTATATATGAAATAAAGAAAGCAATTTAAGTGTGATCAAAATGGCTCCCATCATGTTTGTTACAAGTATGAACTATTGCTAGCAATATAAATGAACTACACCCTGATTCTATATAAGAATCAGATTTATTATGCTATTATTTAAGACTCATCTGAACATTGCATAAAAGAAGATATTTGATTATATAGGTAGTTCTTTATTATCAATGGTGGATACATTCCAAGATCCCAGTGGGTACGCAAGACTGTGAAAAACTATTCATGTTTCATATATAAAGATCTTTTAGAGATTAACATTTTAGTTTCTTTTTCTGTTCTTGTGATAAGATACTCTGACAAAAAAAAATCTAAAGTTTTTTATTTTATCTTATAGTTCAAGGCAGAGTCCATTGCAGTGAGGAGGTCAGGTCAGCAGAAACCCAAAGCAGCTGAAAGTATTCCATCCACAGTCAGGAGGAGAGAACAATGCATGTTCGTCTCTGTCTCCTTCTCATCCAGTCCAGAACTCATCCTACAACAAGATGCCAATTATGTAGGGTGGGTCTTCCTACCTCAATTAGTGTAATCCACAGACATGTTCTCAGGTCAGTCTCTGAGATGAGTCTAGATTTTTTTGACTTGACAACTAATATTAACCAACATAATAAAGTTGTCTAAAATTAGGAATTATTTCATTTTGGAATTCTCCACCTAATATTTCTTTTGCTGCAGTTTACCATAGGTATTTGAAGCTAGAACCTGAAAGTCCTAGCTAAGGGAAATGACTATTATACACAAATCTCTTTTTAGAATAAATGTATAAGTAAGATGCGTTTGTATGGTAGACTGAAAGTTTTTTCTACCTGAACAGTTTTAAGTATGATATTGCACTACTTCCAAAGTTAAAAAAAAAAACTAAAATGACTATTATATATTATGTACTTATATAATTATATGGTGACCATTCTTATGACAACTGAAAAAATTTCTTTCTTTAACTCTATTTTATAGAACCTTATGACAAATACTCTGACCCATATAAAGACTGTTAATGTATATCATCATATCATGTTTTTAATATTTTAGAAATATTTTATTTCTATCCTCATATATGAATGTGCCCATGGGAGCCAGAAGAGTACATGAGGTTCCCTGAAACTGGAGTTATAGGTGGTTTGGAAACCACCCAGTGTGAGTACTAGGAATGGAACCCAATACTATCTGCATGAGCAGAGGTGTTCTGGACCACTGAGCCATCTCTCTGTTCCCCCACATATTTGTTGTTGAGTTCTCTTTTGGATGTGTGTTTGAGAATGGTGCAAACACTGACAGAGAGAAAGAAAATGGAGGTATACTACAGATTAGATCAAATTGCTCTTGGGCTAGAATCAAATCTAATTCTAAAAGGGGAGGGGCCTTTGAGGAAAAAAAATCTTTAAAGGTATATTTTAATGGGCAGAGAAGGGAAAAAAATGATATTTGAAGTGAAGAACCACATGAAGATCAGGTGGAGGTAATTGATCTGTTCAAGAAATGGCATAGCAGTCAGCTAGAACTAAAATGTATCATTTTTGAAAATGAAGGTTAGGCTATGTGTGTATGGTGGGAATGTCTTGTCTTACATCAAATGAATGTTGTAACAGTACACTACAATCTTTTACTCTCTATTTAGGAATAGAGAAAGGAAAGATAGAAAGAAATCTTCACCGCTTTTGCAAGTGGTCTTGATACAGAGAGACAGGTGGAAATCTTCACAGCCTCTTTTTAGGCTGTCCTAAGCTCAAATCTCTCCAACCTTTGTTCTTTTAGGAATTAGCACACTAATGACAGCAACACAACCACTGAACCACCAACCAGTGCCCACCTCGACTCTCTGGGCTTCAGACCTTTTATGTCCTAAGCCCAAAGTTCCCATCTACCCATGTGGTGGCACATGGTTCCCAAAGACAAGCTACAGGTGCCAGAACGACTGCACCTAACCAAATTATAACCACCTGTGTTAAGCATCCCAAATCCTATTTGTAAACAACTACACCACAGCTGGGGTGGGGACACAAACCTAATCCAAACGCCATTTTGTGTTTTTAAAGAAACCAAAATAACAAAACCTTTTCCCAAGTGTTCCTCTGCAGAATGTTACTGATTTTCTCACTGCTACTGTTTCTTTCTCTCATTTTCTCTTCTGGAACTGAACTCCATCACAGTAGACCCTACTGTGTGCCCTATCTAGCAAGACATGATGAGTGTCGGAGGTATGACAGTACCTGAGCAGTACGAGAGTGTATCAAGGGCATGTGTATTTGGAACTTAGCAATTCTTTCTGCCTAAGTAGTACTTTTGGGAAAGCTCCACTTTCTACTATAAATTCTGATTGGTAAACTAATAACATATGTATCTGTACATTGTATATGCCTAGGCATTTGAAGAGAATAAACTGCATGAGATTTTCTATATTTTCCCAGCAAACGGCAGCTATTGAATATCAGTTAATAGAATATCATTTTATTTTTCCATTCATTTTATTTCAAATTGATTTATATGTCAATGAGGGAATTATAGATGACAGCTTAGGTACATAAACGAACTGATAGAACATCAATGAAATATTACACATATAATCTTAACAGTCAAGCTCTCAAAGTAATTTAAAGTAAATATGGGATCTAAAATTGATACATGCTCTGATTCTTTATTGAAATATAGGACTGTTTCTCTGTAAAATTTGCTTTGTTTTGGTAGTAGTTTTATATTTAGAGAAAAGAGACCTATTTACTTATTAAATTTATGTGGATATATTATTCAAATTAGTGCAGCCATAAGTGAAAAACAATCATACTGAGTGGGAATATACAAACCCAATAACAGTATATTGCTGTGAATGTAACAGAAAAAATTTAAAGGTTTAATTTTGAATGATAACCAGCAGTAAGTAAATCAGACTGAAATTCTGCCAAATATGATAACAGGAAATTTTACCAGTTGGGTTGGTTTGAAGAATTTAGGTGTCAATTGTTTGCTTGTGCTCTCAGAGAAGTCAAAAATCCTCATTTGAATTTTCTGCATCCTATTAGTTAAGAAAACATAACATTAGTCCACACTATGTTTGGCCTTTGTAAATTCTAGTCAACACCTTGAAATGTAGCATAAAGAACAAAAGATGCAAATTAGTATGCGCCTGATCCTAATTAGCAGACTTTTAAAGATGCCCACTTCTGCAAGATTCCTATGCCTCGGTTATTAAATCAGACCTAAGTACTGCTGTGAAAGGACTTTGTAAATGTAACATAGGTCACCAATTAGTTGACCTTAAAATTAGAAGATTATCCTGGACCACTGAAGTGGGGCAAATGCAATCATATAGGCCATTAAAGAGAAAAGAGAGACAGGAGATATAAGGTGAAAGGGAGAATCTGAGGGACTTAAGGTTCACAAGACTGAGAGCATGCATTGATGGCTGCTAAGATGGAGAAAAGGAAGCTTAAGAGAAGGGCTTGAAGAGCCTTCAGAAACAGAGAACTAGATACTGGTTTGCAAGGGAGCAGGGGCCTCAGCTTTGTAACTGCATAGAATGGAACTGTGCTGACAACTTGATCAAATTTGAAGGCAGACTCATCTCCACAGACTTAAGAAAAATGTACAGCAGGACAGCCCCTTAACTTCAGCATTTTGAGCATTTGAGCAAAGACTCAACTAAGTCATGCTGTGACTGGGCTTATCACCTGCAGGATGTGTTGTTCTAAGTCACTAATTGTAATGTAGATTGTTATGGCAGCAATGAAAAATGATATCTGGCAGTGGCTGAGAGGCACACCTCTGATTTTCTCAGATTTTAGGGAAAGTTTTATTATCCCTTGATTATCCATTCATGTTTATTATTAACTTTTCAACATCTATAAAATTTCTTTTACTTGGAAAAAAATAATACATTTGAAGTCTAGAGTTTCATGTTATTTTTTTTTCGAGACAAGTTTCTCTGTTGTAACTCTGGCTGCCTTGGAACTCACTGTGTAGAAAGGGCTGGCCTCAGACTCACAGAGATCCACCTGCCTCTGCCTCCCAAGTGCTGGGATTAAAGGTGTGCACCACTACTTTTTTCTTATTGATTTGCAATGACCTTCTTTGCCTCTCCTGACTTGTTTAGATTTAGATTGATGTATCAGGTGTGATAATAATTGTACAGCCTTTTTTTATACTTCCATTGGCTTGGTTGTTTTGTTTCCACATTTTTACTCAGTGTTTGCCATGTCCTTAACAGTGAAGTGTGTATTTCTAGGAGACAATAGATAGTTAGATCTTGGCTTTGTTTTTTGAGTCAGCTAGTCTGCATCTTTTGAATACCAAGTCAAGTAAGTTTGCATTTAAGATTATTATTGAGATGGGTTTGCTATTTCTTGGAGCTTTGCTGGACATTGTTTGGTTGGATTATGGTAGATTCTTCCCCTCTTCCCTGATTAGTGTTAGGGGTTTGTTTTGTTTTCTGTGACAGGTGTGATGGATTCTCTCCTTTACTCTCCTTTATTCATCTATTACTTATATATTAAATTTATTTTCCCTGGACTTTCATAGTTGACATGGTATTTTCCTCTATGTGCAGCATTTCATTAAGTATTTTATGCAGTTCTTACTTAGTTGTCATAAAATGTCTTCAGTTTTTAGTTTTTTTTTAAACATTCTTATTTTCCATCAATTTTAAGAGATAATTTAACTGGGGATGGCAATCTTGGTTGGTGGTAACTTACTTTCAGAGCCTGTAATGTATCTTTACATGATTACCTGGCTAGTAGGGTTTTGATTAAAGATATGCTATTCCTGTTATATTTGCCATTGTTGATGATTTAGGTTTTTTTCTTGCAGATTTTTAATATTTTGTCCTTGCTTTTTATTTTGGTATCTTGACTCTAACGTTTCAGGGAGAGATTCTTCCCCAGTCATGCCTATTTGGAGTCTAAATGTTTGTTGAATTTAGACGTACATTTCTTCTAGGTCTTGGAAATTGGCCATGAGTTCATTGAATACATCGCCTATGCCTTTAACCTTTGTTTCAGCATCTTGTGCCCTGTGGATTTTTAGATTTAGTCTCAGATGTGTTCTAGATGTGGCTGCTTTGGTCAGGCTTATAAACTCTTTTTAGTTTTGTGTGTTTGAGTGCATTATTGCCAAACTCATTCTTCTACTTGTCTTATCTATCAACTATATTCTCCATATCTGATTGATGGACTCTTATGGTCCACATTTTTGTTTGGATCCTTTTTTCAGAGGCTCAAATACTTGCATTTTTTTTTTTTTTCTCTATGTGTTTGAATTTTTCATCCTAACTGCTGACAATTTCATACACTTTGGTTTAGCCCTGAATTGATTTCATTACCTCATCCATCATATGATTAATGGATAATCAAATTCTGCAGGCATGTGGATGAGGCTGGGAGATATTATACTGAGTGTGGTCACCAGAGCCCGGAAAATCAACAGAGCATGGTCGCCCTCATATGCAGAGCTTAACCTCAACTTTTAAGATTTCCATAAGTCAAAGTGATGGGCTCCACAGGCCAGGAATCAGGAAAGAGACTTAGAGATGAGAACACTTATGGTCTTTGTTCCAAGAAACCACATGGTGGCTCACAACCATTCATAACTCTGAAGGATATGTCACCATATTGCCCTCAATGAGCCCCAGGCATGCACATGCACAGGCAAAATACTTGTATACATAAAATAAATAAATCTAAGAAAAATTTAAAGTAAACATTATTAATTTAAATAGTTTTTAATAAAATAATAATTTAAATAATTTCTTGAAAGGTGAAAATAATTTCTCGTCTATATCTCAGATGGTTTTTTTTCTTTTATTGAGCATAGACGTTGACTCATATAAAACATACTGATTATAGTTTCCCATCCCTCTGTCACCCCTCCTCCCACCCAGATCCATCCCGTCTGTCTCTCCTTAGAAAAAAGGGAAAAATATAATCATAAAATACAATAAAAATAAGAGTAAACATAAAAAGATTAAAAAACAAGAACAACACAACATTACGAGACAAGGAACCTCCATAGATGACACTGAGTTCTTTTTCTGGTGGCAATCCATTGCTGAGCATGTGACGAACCATTAAGTGTAGTTTGTCGCCACAGTGAAACTCCCTTGGAGAAAACTAATTTTTCATTTGCAAGTGGTTATTAATTGGAGATAGCTTCTGGGTTAGGCATGGAGTGATGTGTCTACTTTCAGCTCTAAGACCCCATCTGGTACAGAAGTGTGTGAGCTCTGTGCATGTTGCGTCGGTCTCTGAGGGTTCATATGTTCATTCAGTCTTGTTGATTTAGGGGGCCTTGTTTCCTTGGAGTGCTTCATTTCCTGGTTTTTATACTCTTTCTGCCTCCTCTTCTGCAGGGTTCTCTGAGCATGGAGGGCAGGGATTTGATGGAGACATTTCATTTAGTGATGAATCTCCCAAGGTCCCTCACTCTCTGCACATTGTCTGTCTGTGAGTCTTCATATTTATTCTCATCTGCTTCATGAGGGTGCTTCTATGATGATGGCTGAGCAAGACACTGATCTATGAGTATAGCAGAATGTCATCAGGAGTCATTTTATTGCTATATTCTTTTAGTAGAACAATATTATTTGGTTTTACCTTTGGTCCCTGGGCTATGTGGCCTCAGGTTCTTGGTCACCCAGGCATGTCAGGTATGGGTCTCATCTCATGGAGTGGGCCTTAAGTCAAATCAAATATAGGTAGATTACTTCTACAAGCTTTGTGCCACCATTGCACCAACATACCTTGCAGGCAGGACAACATTGTAAATACAAGAGTTTGCAGCTGGGATGCTATTTACATTTCTCCTTTGTTAGCATGGAGAGTACCTTCTTATCCCAAAGATTCTAAAACATAGGGGTAAAGCCTCTGTATAGGCTCCAGATCAACTTCTCCATTCTCAATTAGTGGTACATGTATTGTCTTCATCAATAGGACCTTGCCTTCAGTTTGTGGAGAGCAACTTATAGCATTTGCCACTACATTGGGAATCCCAACATGGTTGTTTGGGATTCCCATGGGCAATTACTCAATTAGATGTAATTTATTTCTATTACTGGAAGCTTCATTTGTTACAAGAGATATCCAGTTGGGGCTCTGTTTTCTCATTATTTGGAAATTTCATTTAGAACTCCTTCATATATGTGTACATTTTATGAAGCTTCTACACTATTATGTTTCCAGACAATCTCTCAAATGGCCTTTGATTTTAGCTATCTCTCCTCATATTCCCTCCGCCATTTGATCCTCCTATTCCAGATCTCCCCCTCCCCTGCCTTTCCATAGCTATCTATTATATTCCCTTTCTTGGGGTGATTTATCTGATCGCTTAGTCTTTTACTTAATAGGTGACCTCTTGGTTCTACAGATCGTAGCTTGGTTATCATTAACTTAGAAGATCATATGTTCATTATAAGTGAATACATACCATATTTGTCTTTCTGTATCGGGTTGTCTCACTCAGGATGATTTTTGTCTAGTTACATCTATTTACCTGCATATTTACCTGCATATTTAAAGGTTTCATTTCTTTTCCTGGCTGAGTAATATTTCACTGTGTAAATGTATCACATTTTCTTTGTTCTTTTTTCTGTTGTGAAACATCTAAGTTGTTTCCAGTTTGGGGCAATTAAGAGTACAGCAGCAATGAACATGGTTGAGCAAGTGTCTCTATGGTAAGATTAAGCATTCTTTGGGTGTATGACAAAGAGTAGTATGCTGGATCTTGAGGCAGGTCAAAACTATCTTCTGGAGTAACTGCCATAATTATCTCCATGATGGTTGTGCTAATTTGCAGTCACACCAGCAGTGGAGGAATGTCCTCCTTACTCCATATCCTTGCCAGCATAATCTGTTATTTAAAAAAAAAAACTGTTATAATTTAAAATTTCCCCTATCTACCAAAAGCACCCCATCTATAGGCTGCCATTTTGTCTGTATGATGCCCTTTTCCGTCCAGGAGCTTTTCCATTTCATGAGGTTCAATTTTTTAATTATTGATTTTAGAGCTTGTGCTAATGTTCAGAAAGTCTTTTTCTGTGCAAATGAGTTCAAAGCTATTCCCACTTTTGCCTCTATCTGCCTCAGTATATCTGGTTCTATGTTGATGTCTTCAACTCATTTGGAGTTGAATTTTGTGCAAGGTGATATTTAGAATTCTATTAGGATTTTTCAACAGGCAGCCATCTAGTTTAACCAACACCATTTGTTGAAGATGCTGTCTTTCTTTCCCTAGTATGTATTTATTGTCTTTTCATAAAAATCTGGTATCCACAAGTGTGTGGACTTATGTCTGGGTCTTCAATTTGATTCCATTGATGTATATGTCTGTTTATGTGCCAGTATCTTGCTGTTTGTATTACCATAGCTCTGCAGTACAATTCGAAATAGATGATAGTGATTCCTCCAACAGTTCTTTTATTATTCAGGATTGTTTTAGCTATTCTAGATTTTTTTTTTTTTGGTGATTCCATATGAAGCTTAGAATTGTCTTGTATATCTGTGAAGAATTTCATTGGAATTTTAATGGGAATATCATTGAGTCTATAGAATGTTTTTGGTAGGATGGACATTTTTATTATATTAATCCTACCTATCCATGAACATGGGAGATCATTTCATCTTCTGAAATCTTCTTCAATTTTCTTCTTCAATGTATTAAATTTTTTATTATACATGTTTTTTACTTGCTTGGTTAGAGTTACAAAATGTTTGTTTCCCTGGTTTACTTCTCAATCCATTTGTCCTTTGTATATAGGAGGGCTACTGATTCTTATGAGTTAATTTTGTACCCAGCTACTTTGATGAAAATGGTTATTAGCTGTAGGAATTTCCTGGTGGATTATTAAGGGTTATTATGTATATTATCATATTATCATGAAGAAAAACAGTTTTAATTTGATCTCCTTCAGTTTATGTATTACTCTAGCTAAAATTCAAATGTTATACTGAATCGATATGCAGAGAGTGAACAGCCTTGTCTTGTTCCTTATTTTAGTGGAATTGCTTTTATTTTTTTCTCCATTTAAGTTGATGTTGGCTATAAGCCTGATGTAAACTACTTTTATTATGTTGAGGTATGTCCCTTCTATCCATAATCTCTCTAGGATATTTATCATGAACATATGTTGATTTTTGTCAGAGACATTTCTGTATCTAATGAGATGATCATGTTGTTTTTTTGTCTTTCAGTGTGTTTACACAGTGAATTTTGTTTATTGATTTATGTATGTTGATCCATCCCTGCATCTCTGAACTGTAGCCTACTCTATCATGGTAGATATTCTTTTTGATGTGTTCTTGGATTCTATTTGCAAGTATTTTATTAGAATTTTGCATCTATGTTCAGAGGGAATATCGTTCTGTAATTTTCTTCCTTTGTTGGGTCTTCATGTGGCTTGGGTATCAGGGTAACTTTGTCCTCGTAAAACAAATCAGGTAGTGTTTCTCTGTTTTTATTTTGTGGAATAATTTAAGGAGTATCAGCATTAGCTTTTCTTTGAAAATCTGGTAGAATTCTGCACTAAAATCATTTAGCCCTGGGATCTTTTTTGTTGGTGAATTTTAATTACTGCTTCTCATTCTGTATAAATTTCTTATCTGATCTTGATTTAACCTTGGTAAATGGTATGTATTAAGAAAATTATCTCTGGGTGGTGGTGGCATACACCTTTAATCCCAGCACAATGGAGGCAGAGGCAGGAGGATCTCTGTGAGTTTGAGTCCAATCTGGTCTACAAAGTGAGTTCCAGGACAGCCAGAGTCATAGCAGAGAAACCAGGTCTGGAAAAACAAAAATAAAAAATACAAAAAAAGAAAGGAAGGAAGGAAGGAAGGAAGGAAGGAAGGAAGGAAGGAAGGAAGGAAGGAAGAAAGAAAGAAAGAAAGAAAGGACATTCCAATAGAAAAAAAGAAAGTTTTTTTTTTTTTTTTAGGTTTTCCAAATTAGGGTTTTCAAGTGTGTCCTTATGATTCTCTGGATTTCCTCAGTGTGTGTTGTTATGTTCCCCTTTTCATTTCTGATTTTGTTAATTTAGATGCCTTCTGAGCATTTTACTTAATTTGTCTAAGGGTTCGTCAATCCTATTGATTTTCTCAAAGAATCAACTCTTTATTTCATTGATTCTTTGTATTTTTGTTTTATTTTCTTTGATTGTTTGTTTCTATTTTATTGGTTTCACCTCTGAGTGATTATTTGACTTGCTTGTTTGATTATTTCTTGCTATCTACTCTTTTTGGGTGTAATTTCTTCTTTTTCTTTTAGAGTTTTAGGTGTTCTGTTAAGTTGCTAGTGTGATGTATCTCCACTTTCGTTTTGTTTATGTGGGCACTTAGTTCTATGAAGTTGCCTCTTAGAACTGCCTTCACTGTGTTCCGTTACTTGGAGTATGTTGTGTATCCGGTTCCACTCAGTTCTAGAATATCTTAGTTTCTTAATTTCTATCTTGACCTATTTTTCATTCGGTAGTGAATTGGTCAGTTTCCATGAGTTTGTAAAGCTTTAAGTTGTTGGGACTCAGCTTTAATCCACAGTGGTCAGATAGAATGCAGTGTATCTTGTATCTATTGAGATTGGCTTTGTTTCCAAGCATGTAAATTATGGAGAAAGTTCCATCCAGTACTGGAAAGGAGGCTTATTCTTTTGTGTTTGGGTGAATTGTTCTGTAAATATCTGTTAGGTCCATTTGGTTTATGACATCAGTTAGCTCCAGGATTTCTGTTAAGTTTTCTGTTTAGTTTTGTCTGGATGTCCTGTCTACTGGTGAAAGTTGGGTGTTGAATTCTCTCACTATCAGTATATGAGAGTTTATATATGATTTAAACTGTAGTAGTGTTTTTTTTTTTTTTTTAATGAACTTGGGTTCCTTTGTGTTTTGGGACATAGATGTTAAGAATTGCAATGTTTTTTTGGTGGATTTTCCCCTCTGATATATATATTCCCTCTGATATATATAGATATATAGAAATATAGATATTCGTCAAAGTGTCCTTTCCTTATCTTTTCTGATTAGTTTTGGTTTGAAATCTAGTAAAATAGCTATACCAGCTTGCTTATTAGGTCCATTTCCTTGGAATATCTTTTTCATCCTTTTACCCTGAGGTGAGGTCTAACTGTGATTTAAGATGTCTTTCTTCGATGCAGCAGAAAGATGGATCCTGTTTTCTCATCCATTCTGTTAGTCTGCGTCTGTTTATTTAAGAATTGAGATTAGTATTTATTGATTCCTGTTACTTTGTCTTCAGTGTGTGTGTGTGTTTTCCCTCTTTTGATTTGCTGGTCTGAATATATATATATATGATTTTATTTATAAGCAATATTGTAAATCATACTGAATGCCAACTGTAGAGCTAATAATGTATATAAAACCAATATTATATCCACATGGCTTATGCTTGTTAATTAGTAATCTTCTCAACATCTGTTTATTGCTCTAAGAGCAAGCTAATGGCTGCCTAATTGTTCTACCAGAATACCAGAAAAGGTGATGTTAGCTAGGCTTCATAATATTTGCATTGATTGACTCAGTGATGTGACAATTAGATTTGACTTCCAGCCTAGCTTTAAAATCCCACTCAGTGACTTGGATAGATAGGTCATCATAACCAGTGTCAACACTGCTCTTCTTCATTCATTTGACAAGCAGCAGTGTATGAAACAGGATGCCAGCTAACAAAAGCTTCCATGTCATCCACGATAGCCCTAGCAAAGCATATCCCTGACTCTCTGACAGTCTAGGGAATACCCGGCATGTATTTTACCAGAAGCTTCCAAACAGTTATATGTTATTACCGCAGCAAGTGAGTAAATATCAGGGCTCAGTGCTGTTTCTTATGTTTCTAGAAAAAAGCAAGGGCTGGGTCACCTAAGCCTTTTAGGACAAAAGTAAAGAAAATAATGTTCTCACTGGATTTATTGCTGAGGTGCTCATTCTAACAGGCAATCGTAGAAATGTGTTTTTCCTGGATAACTTCTTTCTGGAGCTGTCACTCCTATGTCAAATGTGAGTCTATTATATTTTTTACTGTTGCCCATTATAATGTTATACAGTGTATAATCACAATTGGCTCTTTAAGTAGATGTTATAAAATGTAAAAATATTAGTCGATTCACTAGTATGTTTTAATTTTTAATCCTTTAAACACAGTGACATTGACTTTATGGTTATTTGTACCAGAGTCACATCTGGTGCTTGCAGTAAGGTTGCCAGTGATCAGCTTGAGTCTAACTTAGCAATTCCTGTTCATCACAGCACATTTTCTCACATGGGTCTCCAGAGTGGATTCCGTCTCCTCAAACCTAAGAAGCAGGATTTTCCTTGCAACTAATGACCATCAAGTTTGTCAGGTATTTGAAAAAACAAAGCATTTCATGTTCTCAGACACACTTGGCAATTCCTTTATTGCAATTATTTCGATACCAATTATTCTTTACAGGTTACGTTTTACTACTTCTCTAGCTACCAGAATGGCAAACTGATGGCTGGCCTTCAAACCGAGTGTGATGGTCCTATCCAGCATGTGCAGCAGAAAACAGAGGTACTCCCGAGTCAGTGGGAGAGAAAAGTCATCACAATCCGGAGCCCACAGCAGTTTCAGGTACACTTCTATCTTCAACTATGACTTTGGAGGAAAATCCATAAGAACCCAGATTACAGAACAGGCCAATTAAAAAGTCACATGGCTCTTTCATCTGCCAGGGACTGGGATTTTCCATAGCTTTCACATCTTGGGCAAATTAAGATGGCTGGTCACCATGAAAGACATTGCAAAGCTTTGACTTTATGTTCTGAATATAAAATTATAAAAATATATTAAAATATATATTTTAAGATACAGTGATGTAAAGGTTAACTTTAATCCTATAAAATCCCCATGAAATTAACTCCTCAATTTCTTAAACCTTTTATTGTCGTCTTTGACTTTTTCAACTCCTCTTTCACTTATACTTCTTCCTACCAGAATCATTTTTTTCTCTAACTTTTCTCATGGATTTGAGAAAAAAGGGTAATTTTGAATAATTAATAAAGAAATTTTGATTTACATACTAATTCCAAATGCTATTGAAGTAGGATAATTCTCATATTCATCTCATGGTTAAGCTCTTTTCAACACAGCCTTTATTTTCCTGAATGGCAGAAATTATAATACTGTTGTAGAAGTTTATTTTTATTTATGTATAAAGTAGTTGTTTTGTTCACTGTTGGAAAAATGAACTGCCCAGGTCTTGGCATTTTGTATTGTCTGCTGGTGTTAGATTTATGTGGGGGATGTTTGATTGCTAATGATCTGCATGTGCTATCAGAACACCTGAGGAGTTCTGGATCAAAAAAACAACTGAGCTCAGATGCTCAGGGTTCCATTGTCCAGTATGGCCCTGGCCATGATAGTGGATCATTCTGCTGAGGTCTGGCAGGGTTTGCACTTATGATTATGCCTTTGTATCTTCCTTGGTGAGCCTCCACAGTAGGTACACTACTACAAATGGCCTACCAATGTGGTAGGTCACTGACATCATGTCAGCCATATCCAATGAGGAGACAAGGAAGTATGAGAAAGAAACTCCAGACCTCACAGAGTCTGGTTTGTTTTGTTTTGTTTTGTTTTCTGCAAACTTGTCCAGATTCTGTTGAGGTGTCCTGACAGAACACATATGCTATGGTGATGAGAACTCCATTCCATGAGGAAACCCTTCCTACAGTTAGCAGTTATTTTTCCTGCAAACCAGACTCTATCTTAAAACTGATAAGTGTTTCCTTAGGGTCAGCACACAGAAGCTGTCTTCCAGAACTGGCTGAGATTGTATCTTGTTCTGGTAGCTAAACTTGGTACTTTAAGAATCACCCTGGTGGTACCTCGTTTTGAAGGCATGAAGGGGTCATTGGAGAGCAGCTGAGCCTTGGCAATTGAAAGGCCAGGAGAAGCCACTGTTAAAAGTACAGCCTCAGTAGCAGTTGAAGGCCCATATTGAAATGGTTATGCAAAGAAGTTGAGGCTTGGCACCATGAAAAGAGCTCAGAAGATGCTATTGGTAAAAGTGAAGCCCAGTTGCAGCAAGTGATCTCAGAATTTTAGAGATGCCAGTACCATGGGACAGCCACCAAGAACAGCAGCAGCAGTGGAGTGGAGCCAGACAGAAACTGGAGGACAAACTGTGGGTGCTTCAGAAGGCAGAGCCTAGAAGTGAGAAGTGAGAAGAACTTTGGAGGAGCCTAGAGGACCATTAGTGAATTCCAGATAATTGGACATTGATAATGTTTTTCTGCTGTCCAAAGATATTGTGAAAAGCTTGATAGATGTTTAGTTTCATTTGGTCCTGTGCATTAGCTCAGGATTGTTCATGAGTTCCTCTTGTAATAGTTTTGCTGTTGTAGTGTTAAATTGTATTGTAGAGAGAAAGCATTTCTTTTGTCTTATACATAAATGGGAATTGTTGTAGTAGTTTATTTTTAGTTATGTATAAAATAATTGTTTGCACTGTTGGGTGAGGGGCTTCTTAGGTCTTGGTGTTTTGTATTGTTTGCAGGTGTTGGATTTTTGTGGGGGGTGTTTGATTGCTAATGATTTACACATGTTATCAGTAGAACACTTGAGGAATTCTGGATCAATAAAAACACCTGAGCTCAGATGTTCAGAGTTCCACTGACCAGTATGGTGCTTGCCATGATGGTGGTTCCCTCTGCCAGGTCTGGAAGGGTTTACATGTCTGAATATGCCTCTGTGTCTTCTTGGCTGAGTCTCCACAGTAGGTGTACAACTACATAATATAATGGTTATTATAAAACTTCCTGGGACAGTGTTACATGTGTGAACATTTGGGATGGCAAATCAAAAAGTTTCAGTTAAAGATGAGAGGAATTTTAAAGCATTTTAGTCTTTAAAAAATTCCTTTGTTTTATGAACCAATTTAGCCTTAGTAGATTTCCTTTATCATTTATTGTTGTAAATGAAATCTCGCCCATGTGCGTGTTCCCAGCCACAGCTCTCCCACCTGGAAGAGTGGTGGAGCCACCTGCAGCCTGTGGTCTCCAGGCGGAAAAGCCCATGTGGGAGCACGGTGTGGATGGATGTGGTTCTTACTGCATTCCCATCCTGTCTTTGGTGGAGTCCTGTGAGTTGACTAGTATACAAACTCAGCAGAAGCACGTGTCCTTGGGTGATCTCGTTTAATGCAAGTTTTGGGGTGCCTTTTAAGGGGTTACAGTTGGGGGCATGATCAAGGATACTGGGAGTAGCCTTGTCTGCATGTGGAGCTCCTCAGGCCTCCCTCTGTTTCCAGCTCCAGGGCAGACAAAGCATCAACCACATTTCTTTGCTTCTGTGAAGCTGCCAGGCTAAGGCAAGGAGCAGCCAAACGCCTTCTGTTGTCATCTTTAGGGATGATATGGGGTTTGACGCCAGCTTTGACTTGCTTTTAGCTCTAAGGACAGTTCCACACTTTATTATTAGAAAATATAGCAATCAAGTGTCTTATTTTTAGTTTAGTTTTTTTTTTGCTTGAAAAAATTATGCATGCATATAATGTCTTTTTTTTTGTCAAATATAACCCTCTATTTCCTTCCCCCAAATTCCTCCACTGTCACCTCCACACTTTTTCCTCCCCATTTCATTGAGACCACTAATAAATAAATAATAAATAAAACATTGAGACCACTAATGCCGCTCATAGGCCCACATGCGTTGGACTATCCATTGGGACATGGGTAACCCTCTTAGGGGCTGCATTCCTCAAGAAAAGTGACTCTCCTTCTCCTCACAGCCATAAATTGCCAATAGCCTCTTGGTAGGAGTGGTATTTCATGAGCCCCTCCTTCATCCATGCTAATATTTTGACATGATCTTGTGTAGATCTTGAGCATATAGTCTCTGCTGCTGTGAGCTGACTTGTACTAAAGCCCTGTCATACCCAGCTGAAGATATCAATTATTCTGGCTCTTACGATCCTTTCACACATTCTCCTACGATGATCACTTAGTCTTGGGGGAAGTTTGTATGATAGGGACGTCCTACTTAGTACTGAGAACTCTACATCCCTTATTCTCTGCTCACTGGCTCTTTGCGGGTCTCTGGATTAATGACTATCTACTGTAAAAGGAAGCTTCGCTGAAGAAGGTTGAAAGATGGAAACTGCCCCGAATTTATTATTTATAATTGTTATTTTAAAAATAAATTTTATACAAAAATATCCAATTTGATGCTATATATCTAGTTGCTTAGGTCTGTGGAATAAGTTAGCTTCAATTTAACCATCAAATTTTGAGTGACTAAGAGGAGAAGTGTGGACAGATAAAAGGTATCTATGCCTGCTATAAATGTTGAATGATCAGCTATATGAATGACATTTTTTCTTAACTGAGGCCATGAAATCACTGGACTTGAAATTTTCAGTCAATGTTAAATTAAATGGCGATCCAAAAATATCAAAAATAATTTTAGTATCTGGCTTAATGTTGCATAGATTTAATAGCTCTATGATTGGATACAGGTCTACAGTTTGAGAATTTATAATCTATTGGAGTCAACCATTCATGTTGGTTTATGTGGGGGAGAAGCGTCTTACATCATGACATAGTTAAGTTTTTATTCTGATTGCTTGCTTTTTTTAAATATGACTTGCTTGGAGTACTTGAGATATGCTTGGCATAATGCAGGAAATGTTTCCGGTATCATTTTAAGAGATGTTTGACATCTGTGGGAGAAGATATCTGGTGTTCCAGTGGCTTTAGCTGGGACTGACATGCAGTAAGTTCCACTGGAGACCAGTGTTTACTATGACTGTTGAGATGTGATTCAATGTTAGAGGAGGTTCTAGTATATTCTTATGCAAGTTCAGCCCTCTGTGTCTGCCAAAGCAACATAACCAAGCCAAGAATGATTTTATGAAGAAAGAGCCACCTCAACTGGATGCAATTACCTTCTCTCTGGTATCAGTTTTAATGACAGATGAGAATCTTGTTTAGGTGTAGGATTAAATCATTGCTTACTCATTTTTTCTCAACCTCGAAACAGCCAGTGCTAAGAAAGCCTTACATGATCTTTGCCAAGTAAATACACTTTTACTATTTAATTGTTTATTTCTTTAGGTCAGGGTCTCAGTTGGTAGGACAACAGATTTGAGTGATGGGCAAAGGTGAAACTTACTGGACCTGGCTATTAAAACCTTTCCAAATGAGTTTGTTGGTTATCTCAGGGATCCATTTCCAAACACTATAGATTTTGTTGGTCAAATATGTTTACCAGCTAAATATAACTTAATATTCCAGAGTATATCATCTCTAGGGCAATTCAGCTGTGACTAGGGCACTGAGGTTATCCACGGGAGTTCTTTAATTGCAGCAGCAACTTCAGTTAACATAGCTGCTTTCACTACATACTAACGTGTTTTCTGAGATACTTTATTGCTGATGGAAAAATAGTGCTTGTAACTTAAAAGCTTTGTAAAAAGGAGTTGACCACATGGCTCCGGGGACTCTAAGGCTGTTCCCATGCTATAAGACTGCAGATCTCTTTAATTCTGTCATGTCAGCAAGTGCACAGATGTTCATTCATTGCTGTGGGGTCGGTGGCAGAGATGTGCTGTGCTTGTAATACGGACCACCATGATCCACCATCTCGTTCTTGAAGAGCTTTTGTGAGAAGACTATTTTAGGAATTTTGCAATCAGCGCCTCCACGTTGTATCTGCTGCCTCTGCAACTTAGAAGCCTTCGGGAATTATTTCATTCTCTGCAATTTCTCCTCCGTACTGACTTCTGATCGTTTAAAGCCGCACATGCTTTCTTTAGAAATACCTAGATAGGTTATTTCAGCCAGTGACAGCTACGTCCCAGGTTAATGTAAGTTTTTGGGAAGCTTGTTGTCACCTGGGATCTTCATCTTTTTTCGTTTGAAAACAGTAGTTCTATCTCTTAATAAGACTGTAGTATTTTAATTTCCAAGGATTTACTGGTCTATAAACAAGGAGTTGACATTATGAACAAAGGTGACAGCATTTCATAGAAGTTTTGAAGACATTTAGGACATAGTAGCAACTAGCACTTATTGAACATTTATTACAGTTAAGGGATTGTGTCTAGTACCTTGTGCCACAATCTGGTTGGTCCCTCAAGGAAATTCTCTAAGGGGGGATGATGACTTGCCCTCATTTTAGCATGGGTACCATGAGCTTTACAGAGCTTAATGACCCATCACAACTCCACACCATATAAGAATCTATGGAAGATTGATTTCAGATACCGAACACTTAATCATGAAACTATAACAATTTTCTCTACCGTGTCTAAATATAGAGATGTAGAAGATGTGGCTAAAAAAATGAACCTCCAAAGTCAACTTTGCTGCAGAGAACAAAATAAATACACTTTTGCATGTTGTGATGGATGAAACAACTATTCTATTGCACGTGGTGGTGAATTTCAATCACTTTATAAAACTCACAGATCTAAACAATGCATTTTAGCACTGCTTTTAGTTTTCTAAGAAGGCGAATGACAGCTCCATGAAGCAGGCACATGCTTCCCATCTCAACACTTGGGAAGCTGAGAAGGGAAAACCCAAGTTCAAGGCCAGCCTGACTTATGTTAGGAGACAAATTTACTGTGTCTAAAAACACAAAGGAAAATGAGATTGATTGGAAAATAATTGAATCTTTATTATAGATAAAGAAGGCTCTAGTGACATGTTTCTCTCTATCTGATATCACAGCTTCCTCTAACATTTAAATCAAGTGTCCCGTGAGTGGACCTTTTATCTCCATTCAGAGTCAGTTTCTCTAAAATGTCTGGGGAAAAATAAATTTGATTCATTTTATTATTGAATCAATTCAAGCTCTACCTGAATCCTGAGATGTTGCAAATTCTTAACTGTATTACCTCTCATAGAATCTGCTTGTTTCTTTTTTCCCTTTCTGGAGCTAGTTTGTGCCTTTAAAATAATTCTAATACCATCTAAATGACATACATTCTTGGAAAAATCTCTTTGAGAAAGCTTTGGACAAAGTGATGAATATTACATGTTATTTTTTGTAGAACTAGGATTTCTACAAGCCAGCCCAGCCTCTGACATTGGCCCTTCATGGGACCTGGCTTTTTCTCATCAGCCTGGGGTTCTATTTGTTTTAGCTGTTTTCCCAAGTTATAACTAACATCCCTGGGGGGAAAATCTTTTTTTAGAAATCTATTTAGTGGGAGCATTTAGTTAAGCCTGATGGACTCTGAGTCCTGTAGCCTCACAGACCTATTAGTAAATTTGCCTCAGAGAAATTGTTCCTTTCTTAAGAAAAATGTTCCCCTGGCTGAGCAGGAGACTCAAATGGCAGTCAATTTTCACAGTAACTTTTCTTCAGCTATACCAAGTTAGCCTGTGATTTAGCTGAGCCAAATAAACATATAATATCTATTGCAAACTCTAATGAGGAGAGGATTAAGGCAGGAAGGTAATTGGAAGGCTGCTACAATAGATCAGGCATGAGGAAATGGGAATGGAAACAAAGCTAGAAGGAAAATAGACTTAATAGGCCTTGTCTGATTAGACATGAGACCTGAGGAGAAAGCGATTCTAAAGGTCATTTTGGAGTTTGGGCATTGCAGCATTGCAACCTGATTCACTGTCAGCAAATGAGTGAAGTGAGAGGTTCAGTTGGGGAGAAAGTGCAGCATATTATGCATTAGAAATATCTTTTCTCATTTGAGAGGAAATGCTTGGCAGGCAGCAGAGACATGGGAGGGGTGCTCAAGAGACTGGCAGACATTTGAGAAGTAAAATACGTGTTCGTTCAGGCTGGATACTAGCTGAACTCTGATGATGGGTAATCTTTTGGGGAGAGGATATGGGGAGAAGCAGAGATGAGACTAGCTATGGAAGGAACATTTACTTCTACTTCTCCCTTTAAATATGGCGACTATGGGTATATGCTTAACTCAGCGGGGGATAGAAAGCACAGACATCTGAAAAAGTTCTCAGAAAAATAAAAGAACAATTTGTAGAAATATCAAAGTTTATATGTTCAAGCATGATTCATATAATAGCTTTCATATCTCAATGTCTGTTATAGTAACAGTAGATAAAAATATTTAATGTTAATTATGTACCCATTCTTGTATTTTATTTCTTAAAAATATTTGTTTATTTTGTGTGTATATGTAAGTGCCTGTATGCATGTCTATGTACCACGTGCTTGCCTAGTGTCTGTGGAAGTCAAAAGAAGGTTGTCGAATCCTCTGGGACTGGAGTTACATATGGATGTGAGCTACCGTCAGGGTTCTGGGAACCATACCCTAGTGCTTTGGGAGAACAGCCATTGCTCTTATCCGTCCAGCTCTTGTTTTTCTCATGAAGCTCAGGATGGCCTAGACTCTTTATGTAACAGGATGATCTTGAACTCCTGATCCTCCTCTCCCTGCAATGTCTAGGATTAAAGGTATAAGCCACATGCCTGGAGTGGCAGTGAATGGGCTTGGAGGGGAGTAACTAGAGTCTCAGGCATGCAAGGCAAGTACCCTCTCACTGAACTGTTACTCAGTTACTGTTGTAGGTATAACTTATTTTCCTTGTGTGTATAAGTCATATGGATTTTTTTTCTTGATTTTTTTAGGTTTATTTTATTTTATGTGTAGGAGTGTTTTGCCTGGATACATGTTTGTGAACTACATATGCCTGATGAGTGCAGAGGTCAGAATCCCTGAACTGGGGTTACAGGAATGCTGTGAGCTGTTATTTGGGTACTGAGAACCAAACCTGGGTCCTCTGGAAATGTAATTACTGCCCTTCACTACCGAGCCATTGCTCCAGGCCCTCGTGTGGGCTGTTTTAATAGTATTATTTTATACTTGTAAAAGATATAAGTATACTTTATATATTTTATACAAATGCTTTATAAGTATATATTTTATACCACATACCCATATGAAGAGGATGCTGTTTTAATTAGAAATCATCTTTATTTAACGTTTTCTGGGTCTTTTTAATATGATTCTGCTTTCCATGCAAAAGTTTTTCTGTTTCGTGTGTGGGAATACATCTTTCCAAGACATATTTAGGTTACTCTTTAGGTAGTGCACATTTTTTATTGGAATTTTAATAAAATGGTAGACAACGTTTTCCTTTACAAGCAATCGTACTAGCACAACGTGTTGTATAGGCTCAAAAGCGAATGAAACTCAGGACAGAGATTTGCTTTTGTGCATCCATATCAATTGCTAACCCAAGAAGGAGCATTGATTTTCTGAAGTTATAGCACTTATATAATAAACAAGGTTAAACAACCTGCACATTACTCATGTTTATTACACACCCGAATGAAGCCACAGGCATTGTTAACTTTCTTTTGTGAGGTTGGGATAAAACTCCTATAAAGACACCAATTTTCTATTGCTTTTTGCATTTAGAAAATAGAGTGGCTTCTCTCTGGATTTCTATGATTCATTACAACAGGACATTTCTTGCTATATGGACCTGGGTTGTCTACACATCATAACGTAAAACTCACTCATTGTGAGTCATTTTTCTAAGCACTGATTCAACTAATGGCCAGCAATGTACAAGATGATAACACAAAGACAATTCAAGCAAGACTGTGAGTAAAATGTGAAGAATTAGAAATAAAAATGGGACCCATTTCCAAGGTCTAGAGATCATGATGGAACTTAGGTTCAAAAGCTGTTAAATATTTAAATATGTGAGCACACAAATGGCATACATGGGAACTCAGAATGTCAGGTGGCTATAGGAGAGAAGCCACATGTGTTCATGGACATGTCCCCTAACCCACTCTAGATACCTTCAGCACAGTGGTTTGTTTTGTTCCTGGAAATATTTGCTTTTATCCCCTTTCCTTGGAATTTGTGTGGTACCCTAGTACCTCCAGGAGGTATCTTATTTGCAGGCTCTCTTCTACAGCATCATGATGATCTTTGCTTTGTGTTCTTGATTAGTTTTGCATTTCTTGTGCAGGTCATTTTTCAAGCTCAAATGCTTTCAACTCATGGAGAAGAGGAAGTCATAGCTATCGATGACATATCTTTCAGTCCGGGTTGCTTGCCTGCAGATGGTAAGAACTTTTTGTCTCATCTCGATTCTTACTCTCTGAAAGTTTGGGCATCACAGTTACTTTGATCTGCTCTGTTTTTCTGTGACTTTTTACTAGTGGATTCTTTCCATTGCTCTAGAACCTTTTGACAGTGACTTACCTATACTGGAAGCGACGATAGAGCCTTTTACAAACTCTGATGCTATACAGGATTAAGTGAGATGATTTAGTCTCAGCTTTTAATCTCTTAGTGATATTTACACTGGCTGCCTAAACCTAAACTAGAGAGCTCTATGTCTTCCAAGGGGCTGGTAGGAAACTAGTTTCCACACACTTGAAATGGCCTCTTTAGAGAACAGGTTTGATAATCCACTACAAGACACCCCTCAAAAGAAAATAGTAGTTATAATCTATCTTCTGTCTGGAATGAAACAAAATACACTGATAAACTGCATATGTCAAATATATGATTGCATTAATATTGAACTCTTGATTATGTTAATCAAATAATATTCAAATCTATATTTATGTTTTCCAGTGGCTATTTCAGTATTAAAATTATAATTTGATTAAGATAAAAACTTAATCAATAGCCAAGGATCATATATACATATACATACATTATTTTACTTTGCCTTTTTATTGCATTGTCATATAATATAATATAGAAGAATAAAGATAGCTATTATATTAGTTTTCTGTTATAATGAAATGTTTAGATGAGGTAGTATATAATGTAAAGTTAATTTAGCTCATAGTTCTAGAGGTTCAAGGGAATATGCTTGATGCTGGTGAGGACTTTATGGCAGAAATACAACATCATGGATGACATCATGGAAAAGAGTATTCAAGAGGAATAGAGCATATGATGGTACAGAAAAATAAGGTCAGAAAGCGGTTTTCTGCTCTTTCATATTAGCCTTTCGTGAGAGCTAGTTGGGATCCTACAATATTTACATTAGATCCTTTCTAAAGTTATGTACCATTTGGTCCAATGACTCCCTGACTAACAACCACTTGTTAATGGTCCCAGAATCTTTTAATGTTGTCACGTAGAGGATCAAGATGCAAACACAACAACTGGGGGATTCAAACCATAGAAGTTATTTTGATAATGTTTCCGTGTTTGAACTTAGTTCAAATATCTGGAAGCTGTGCTAATTAACAATTCAGGATCCAAAGAGGTATATTCTTTTTCCTAAGATAGAACAAAGACTTTGTGAATGGGTGCTTATATTGTGTGTGAAATTTGACTATTGTTGTTTCTGGTATGATAGAAGTTGCAGAGATATGTAAGATTTGTGGGTTCTGTAATGGTTCTTCTAACACTCAAACACATAAAGGATTGTATTATCAATGCTCACTGTATGTCAAATAAGAAACCACCATAGGATACATTGAAATAGAGTATTCAGGGGATAGATTTTTAGAACTAAATAATTAGATTATCAACCTCAAAGATGCTTCGGGAAAAATAGGGTTAGGCCAGAAGAGTGCAGTCTATCAGAATTTTAGGTTAAGCTACTCGCTGCTGAATACCACACATCTACTCAAATCTCCTTTCCTACTCTCTCTTTCTATGACCTGTTGTGGGATTCCTAAACCAAGAGTGCAGCCAGTGTTCACTCAGATTTTTAGATGAGACATTTATTTCCTGACCTGTTCACTTCAATGCTTTCTCTATTTTCTGCAGAAATTTTGGTCTATCAAAATAATCTCCTACTAGATTAGATGTATTTATTTGCTAGTCTAGTTAATCATCCTCAAAAGAGAAGCAAGCCATGATGAGACCAGCCATTGGATGGATTTTTTTTTTTGCTATTGAACTTCTGCCATTGATCCTATGTTTACATTACAAATTTCCACAGGAACATCCTCGGATGTTGCTTGGGAGTGGAACTTGTCTGAAATAAGACCCCACTATCATTTCAGATGTGGATTTTTCTCTCCACTGTTAGCTGTGGAAACTAAAGCATCCTTCCTAATTATCTGTGACCACCATTCTGGGATAACAGCCAAGGTAGAGGGGGACATAATAAATATTCAAAGGATAAATGCAAGATTTTGTGGTGAACATTTCAAATACCTCTGGAAATAAGTAAAAAATAAAAAAGGTAATAAATAGATGATAATATTCAATGAACACTGCAGAGAAACCTGAGGTCAGATAGAAAAACAAAGTCTATAATTTTTAACACAATAAGGCATTCTACTCATAATATACTTTGGATTCTGTGAAATCAACATCTATACATTTCAAGTTTTTTGTTATGTTTTGTTTTTCTTTACTGTTCCTTTTATATGTTAAATTCATTAACCACTGCAGGATTTGGGACTAGAGAAGATGACTTTAGAATTCAAGATTGAGGTCTTCAATAAATGTGTATGTCACACATGTATGAGCGTCAGAGTTCTGGTAAGGTAGATGCCATGGAATAAGACATTGTATACACGGAGGGACAAACAAATTATGAAAGAGCAAGATTTTGGAGTTATAGTAATGGTAGGCTTAGTGTAGACCTTGTAACTCATGGGGTATTAGGAAGGATGTCAACTTCAGGAAAGCTAAAAAACACATGACCTTCTTAAGAAATTGAAGATACCAGTTGTTTTCCTTTAAAATGAAGACCCATTGGGATTAATGTTTTGCTTATTATTAAAGTAAAAACAAACCAATTAGGGCACAGTTACAGATCCAAAAGGAAAAACCAGCAGGATGAGGATAGGTGGATAGTGGGGATATAATTTCTTGCATGATTGCCGAGAACCAGCAGTGGGAAGCAGCTACATTCTGTAAATGACAAGAATGTGCAAGGTGGTTAAATTAAGAAGCATTCAATTTCCAATGGGACTGAGCAGTCAACTCGAGGCAGTAATGTAACAGACTGAACATAGTTAATCATCAGAACCACATGTGGAAGTGATTGGTTCTGGGCTTCCCTCCAGACCTATGAGGAGATGAGGATCACTGAAGATGGGGCTTGCATTTTAAATTACGTTATCGGGACATTTTCTGTGAAATGAACAAAGCCACACTTAAAACCAGACCTGACATTTACAAAATGTGAGAACTGGTTATTCCCTGATTCTTGGACAAGGGGCAGAAGCACCCCCAATTAAAGAGAGTTGATTTCATTTCCTGAAGTCCTGTGGGTGGGGTTGGTTGGGAGCATCCAGGATGTGGAGGCAAAGCCATGTCTTCTGGCCATTTCCATTAGAAAATTCCTTCAGATGCAAGTTAGGTTTAAGCATGCACTTAGTTGCTGGTAAATAGATAATTGTGATTAAAAGACTTCAAAAAATAAAGACATACTTACTTAGCTTATTCTTCTCCTTGTTGTGAAGTCACAGATGAAGCGATATCTTTAATGTTTTCCTTGTGCTGTTCAGCTTATGGATGAACTCTGTACATCTCAATTTGGGAACAGGAAAAAGAAAGAGAGGAAGA
This sequence comes from Cricetomys ansorgei, assembly GCA_026225945.1. Classification (NCBI taxonomy): domain Eukaryota; kingdom Metazoa; phylum Chordata; class Mammalia; order Rodentia; family Nesomyidae; genus Cricetomys; species Cricetomys ansorgei. The sequence continues at coordinate 8,148,028 of JAMJFZ010000451.1, read as the reverse complement.
GAGGGTATTTTTTGTCATGTCATTGGTCAGTCAATTCTTATATGGATGACCTTTATATCGAGATTCTCCTGGATATTTACTTTTGTTCCTGTGGTAGGGGCAGGCAGTGGGAGTCAGTTGATGAGTTAAATAAGTAGCTTTGCTTCAGACCCTGAAAATCCACCTGTTTAGGAATAAATTTCTATTTTCTACTGTCTTTCAAAAATCTATTCTGTCTCTTTTATTCCCTATTTTGACCATTGGTGTATTCATCAGCAGAAAGAGTTCTCTAAAAGGAAATGCAACAACTTTTTCAAGTGTAACCAAAAGCATAAACTAAGAAACAATTCCAGAGAAAGATTAATCACTTCAAGAATAAAGGAAGACAACCAGTTTAAAAATACCTAGAAAGAGAGTAATTTTCTCCACTAAAATCATAAATAATTACAGGATTGCATATATTTATACACACATTACACAAACACACTCACACCCACACACACCCACACCCACACACACACGGAAGATTTCTGTACCACATTACATATTCAATGAATGGAAATGTAACAAATCCAATTACACATGCATTTACTGCATGAAATGAGTAGTGTAGAATTTCTAGGGCTGTAGGACTTCTGTATTTTGTTGGAAGTGCTAGCTCAAGCTAAGAAAAATGTTAAAAGTCTGCATATCCATAGAGCTTCAATGTCTACAAGACAATTGGTATATGAAATATGAATGTATCAAAATCTTTGAATAATCCACTCAAAGGCCAAGAGAGATATATAATGAACATAAAAATATGGTAGGGGATTCTATTGTGAGAAAAAAGTAATAAACTCAAAGGAGACAAATAAAAATGATAAAATTGCCAATTTCATTGTAATCAGAGAGCAATTACTATTAGAAGTCAGCGATCATCAATTTGGATTCTATAAAGTCTTATTTAAATGCAATTACTAGTCAAAAGCAAGGAGAAGTAAAATTTAGGCATGGTGGAATAATCCTGTGATCAAAACTCTCCTAAGATTGAGTCAGGAGAATCGTAGTTCAAGGATACCCTAAACTAGACAGCAAGACTCTGATCAAAAAACAGTACAGTAACAACCACAAAAGAAATGGACAGAGAAAGACACTGCGCACATCTCTAAATAAAGAGCAGTGGCTATATCAATGCCAAAACATGCCTCAGTACAACGGAAATTAAGAGCAAAAAACAAGACATTGTATTGCATAATAGTTAAAAGTTAGTTCAACACACACATACACACACACACACACACACACACACACACACACACACACACAAACAAACACAGAGACCACAAAACAAAACAAAAACAAACAAACAAAAAACCCCACGATCTTCAATATGTATATCTTCAATGACAGCATTTCAAAATGAATAAATAAATGTTCTTGGAATTAAAAGCAATGTATGATTGTTCCAGGAGACTTCATTACATGTTTCTCCATGATAATAGAAAGCATACACAGGAAATCATCAATAATGTTATTATATAATATACTTGAACAAAGTGATCTACCATTGTGAAACAATTGACATTAAAAATAATTTAAAACAATATAATAGTTAAACAAAACAGACAAACAAAAGCAATAGAATGCAGTGTTTGTATGGAACAGCCTCAGCCCATGGGCACAACAATAGAAAGCAGGCAAGGTCCTCAATCTGGGAAAGAATATTTAGAAGGGACTAAAACTTTACAGCTAAGGGTTGATTTGCATCCTCTTCCACCCAACCATATGTTGAAGTCCTAACCTCCACCAGAAGACTGGGACTAGCATAGGCAATCAGGTTGAATGGAAATACAAGTGGAGTTTGCCTTTGTCTTAGTCACTGTTCTATTGCTGTGAAGAGACACCATGACCAAGGCAACTTGCAAACTTTATTTTATAAAGCTTTTATCTTATAAAAGCATTTAATTGTGGGCTTGCTTTAGTTTTAGAGGCTTACTCCATTGTTGCCATGGCAGGGAGCATTGTGGCAGACATGACAGGAATGGAGCTGCAGATGTAGTTGAGCTACATCCAGATCCTCATGCAAAGATAGCAAGACTGTGTCTGGCATGGGTTCTTGAAACCTCATAGCCCACCCCCAATGACACACTTTCACCAAGAAGGCCACACCTCCTAATCTTTCTAACCCTATCAAACAGTTCCACTCCCTGGTGACTAAGCATCCAAATATATGAAACTCTGGGGCCATTCTTATTTAAACCACCACAGCCTCATTTGATAACACTCTGGTCTTGTAATAGAAAAATATTCTCTCTCTCCCCCCACCTCAAATACAGACAGAAGCTAAAACACTATATGTAAGGAAAGTAAAAGATGACATTGTGAATGAGAAATAAAAGAAACAATTACAGAAACAAAAGCCAAGTGTTATAAAAGATAAATAAAGCCAACAGTTTTGTTGGATTATCCAAAATAAAAAAGAAGAAGACATAAATTATCAATATCTTGAGTGAAGTGGAGGCTAATAAGAAAGACCTTATAGCTATTAAACTAATAACACAGGATACTACAAATAACTGTATGCAACAATTAATTTGTTATAGATTATTTCAAAGAAAAAAATACTGAACCTTACTAATAAGGAAGTGATAACCTGAAAAATTTTGCTTAGTATGATTCATAATGAATGTTTTCCATGAAAGAAAATTCTACGACGACATTATTTTACTTGCCAATTGTGTTTAATATTTAACAAAAATAAAAACGGATCTTAGCTCTTCTTTTCATGATATAAAATAAAAATGAGACCACTTTTATCTTGTCCTGAAAGGACTACTTTGCCCAACACAAATCCAGATAAAATCCACAAAATATCATATTGTTCCCCTTTAACAGCCAATGTTCTACCAAACATAGAAATTTTCAGTAGAATGTTATTAAATATAATCAATCAATATATAAGAGGATAATATTATGAAATGATCAAAGAAATGCGAGGTTGGTTCAATGTGTGTAAAGCAATCAGTTTGTGACACCATGTAATCAGACTAAAGAAATGACCATGTGATAATCTCAGTAGATGCAGGAAAATTGTTTGATAGAATTCAAAATACTATGAAGCACTATGAACTTGTTTAACAGGATTAATGTCCCCTAATACAACAGCTAATATTAAACCCAATGAAGAAAGAAAAAGGCTTTGCCTTAAGTCTGGAGCCAAGAAAGATTGGCTATTCACCACCCTTAGTCACCAACACACCAAAAGCTCCAAGTGGCACGATAGAGCAATGCACATACACAAGGCACACAATGGGAATAGAATAAAGTAGGTTTCCCTATTTGGATAATGTATCCAAACCAGCTCATGGAATATAGTTTTTAAAAGTTTCTAGAACTGGAAAATTGGCTTGTCGTGGTAGCATATGTTAAGGTCAGAAAAGGAATCAAATTTAGCTTCATGCAATAGCAATGAGCCACTGGAAATCAACACCAGAAAATTTGCTCCACACGTAGGACAATAGAAACAAATCTTAAATATGCATGCAAGAAATGTGAGTTGCGTCTGTACTTAGAAAGCTACAAAATACTGACAAAGACTATCGAGAAGAAATAAATGTTGAATTTATTAGAGGTAAGTTAAAAATACATTTGTAAAACAACGGTAGCTTTTTATATCTGAAATATTTGGATGGTGAAGTTCATGCATATTTTAGTAATGATATGTTCAGAGGAAAATGATCCTATTGTTTTAGTATGACTATGTTAATTTTTTACTGGAAAATAACAACTTATAGCAATGCATAATTGTACTTATTTTTTTAATCATTTCTCAATTCCTTACTGAGACAATTAAATTAAGGTTTTTTTTATAGTATTAGAGAAATCTTTCAGACATATCTAACACTTCTAAGAATACAATTCTATAGGACTGTTGCCCTTCCCAAGCCACAAATCTCACTTATTGGAAGGTACAATAGTGCAAAGGTGCAGTTATTGGAAGAAATATCAATTTAGACTCTTCCACAGTAGGAAACACAAAACAGAATTCAAGGCTTATGACTATGCTGAAATAAAATGTGTTTAATCAGTGATTCTTGAATAACACTGATTGATTCTTGAATAAATTGATGATTATAATTTTTATAATGATTACATGCTGTGACTCATAATCAGGATATTGTGAAATTCTGTGAATATTTTTTGATTGGGTTTTCAAGACTTTGCTTCAGTGTCATTTGTAAAATGACACCAATGTACAAATCATTGCTTAATTAGAATCTTCATGATGCATAAATATTATCCAGTTAGGTAGCTAAAATCCTACTTACCATTTTTAAATGTTAGCTTTCCAATAACCTTTTAAGAATCAATAACTATTAATTTAAAATCCATTATTAATTAAAGAAAACTGATAAATAATTGTCTGAAATCTCTAGGGTGAAAATTGGATGTCAATTGAAACTTTCACCTAAACAACCATGAGACCTGGTATTCATTATTTAATGAGTAAGAATTACTGGCCAATTGCACACAACCTGTTTGTGTAAGATAAGCTTTGAAGAATGACTCTCTTTAGACATGTACTTCATTAGTCTAGATGCCTTGGATTGGTTGGCAAGCCTTCCTTCTATTGAAGATTTTAACCACCTCTCTGAATTATTTCTGTAAATTGATACGGCATTACAATATAGGAGGAGAGAGGGAGGGGAGAGAAAGAAAGAAAAGAAAGAAAGAGAGAAAGAAAGAAAGAAAGAAGGAAAGAAAGAAAGAAAGAAAGAAAGAAAGAAAAAAAAGAAAGAGTAATAACTATGAATGATTGTGAGCTACTGTATTGAATATATTAAAATAAAATGAGCTTGGAGATTTATTGATTGACAATGTATGCAAACCACATCTAAACATAAACCTACATTTGTGGTTATAAATTTGTCTGGGAGGATGCTAAGCATGGGTAAACTGAAAAAAAAGTTGTTTAATACCTATCCATATAAAATGCGTACCAATCAAAAGCAATTTGTACTCGAATATTTTACTAGTTTTGCTTATTATACTTTTAAAGCCTTGTATAAATAGTGGTAAATCAGAGATGATATATAACATTTCAATGAATTATGCCCAATGATAGTAGCTCTAAAGAGAAGATTTGTAGCACTGATATGAATTCACAAAATGGCTATTTTAATTGTTTCATGGTAACTGTTATTGTTGGACCCTAACTTTACTTATTGTCATCGTTGTCTGAATTGCATATGCAGCTTCATTTCCGGTGTATCTTATTTTCAAGATGACTTGCATATTCACCATTTTCAGATTCCCATCATGAAAAACCAGATAATGTAGGTATTTATAAATCCCTGCTATTACCAATTAATCCACTTTCCTCACAAATAAAATATGAGATGATGTCTAGAGACCTTAAAACACTTTCAACTTGGTTTCTTTGGTCATTTACTCATTCGTTACAGAAATGAATATGTATTTAACATCTGTATTCTGCTGAGATATAATTTTAGGCATTTGAGGTAAATAATAGCAAAAAGACAAGTAATAGTCATGGCATTCATCGAACCTGCATTTTTATTAGGGGTAAAAAGACAGTAAGCAAATAAATAAGTAATGTATTTTATGCCAAGTGTTGCGCAAGAAGCATAGGCCTGAGATAAAGTACCGGAGGTGAGAGTGAGAGAGTAAAATTTTAAATAGCATGCTCAGCACGCTGACCTTAGATGCATAGACAGTAATTGATCAGAAGGGCCAAGGGGTCCAGAGAACAAGACACATACATATTAGCAAGATATGCAAATGCAAGTGGCTGCAGGAGTAAGCTTTGCTTATTAATGATCATGGCAAAGACCTTTCTGTCCCCTTCATAGAAAGGTATCTTCTCTCCTCAGGAGAGATGCCAAAGCAGGAGGGTCAGGAATGAAGGTCATCATTGCCTCTGTTATATAGCAGATTGTGGAGGTACATGTCTGTACAATTAAAACTTGAGAGGCTGATAGAGATAGGAATATTAGGTTTATGATCATCATGGGTTGCATTATACCATGACTCAAAGAAAAATGTTACTAAAATCCAAAATAAGATGCTGTCCTTTGATCAGACTCATAATAATAATAATAATAATAATAATCATCATCATCATCATCATCATAATAATCATAATCATAATCATAATCATAATGACAATGAAATCATGTATGTGTTTTGCTGTTAAAGTGGAGATTTTCTGATGGAGAGTATGCCACGAGGGAGGAGGAGAAAGGGTAAGGAAGAGGGAGTAAAGTTGAGGAAAAGGAGCAGAGACAAAGGGAGAGGGGTGGAGAAAGGAGAAGAGATAAACAATTGCAAACTTCATGCTTGAAGCACAAGGACTAGTTTGTTATTATTTATAATTGAAAAGACAGTCATGGCAAGAGAAAGTTTGGGCAGAAGAAAGTAAATGTTAGATTCCAACCTATTTTTTTGGAGGTATTTTTAATCATCTAAGGGAAGGAACAAGATAGCAGGAGGATGTCTTAGTTGGAGTCCAGATAAATAATAAATAAAAAAATAAACAAACAAAAAAATAAATAAATAAAGCCGTAGCTGCAGCTAAGTGCAAACAACTAAGAGAAAACTGTATGCTGAGCTTAGAGAATACTCCGTCCCATGTCTTCCCATCCCCATACTCCAGTGACGCTGCAGAAATCAAGAATGGGGAGCCATCACACATGTGCGATGTTACCGAACAGTATGTTGAGGAGAGAAAAGTGAATAGATGCAGTACATTAGAGGCCAGCCTTGATAGATGCAGTTTTCACTGAAACTGGGAAGGGTGGGGAGAAAAGGTTATGAAATTCAATACTTACTGTATCATAGAGGCATTATGAATGCACGTTAAGCAAAAGAAGCTAGATCCAGAAGACCATATCACTTCCTTATATGGGAAGTACAGAATGAGTAAATCCACAGCAATGGAAGGCAATGTCAGAGACAGCAGAGAGAATGGAAGTTTATCAGTATCAGGTATGGGATTGTATTTTCTGTGATGGAATGTTTTGGAAGCACTTAGTGGCTTTTATCATATGATGCTGCAAATATACAAAGTGACCCTGAAATGAACAGTTTCAAATGGCTTTAACAGCGGATTTTGTATACTAGGAATCCTACATTAAGAAAAAAAAAATCTTAGTAGGACAAGTTCACGAGTGAACATAAGAAAAGTGTTGGCATTTGTGAGAATCTGCAATGCTTACAGAAATATTTGAAGGCTTGAGTCTTTTAGAGATGGGTGAAATGTTTTTGTTCATGCACCAAAGGAAATGCTCTCATAGAGGAAGAGAACCCTGGGCTATAGAGGAGGGAGGGTGAAATTATTAGAGCGAGTCCGTAGAGAGGCAGATCATACAATTACTGCAGAAATGAAAAGGATGTCTAGAGAGGAGACCGCTCACCAGTTACAGAAGGCGTGGAGCACACAGGAGGAAGGGGTGGGGTTTGTGTGGGTCTCTTTTGATTTCTCACACGTTCTCAGTGAAGCAGGAAGCAAGATGATTAACTGACAATGATGATGGAAGGGGAAAGAACAAGGAGGATATGGACTATTGTCTGAGACTGAAGAGAAGCGGACTGGGGATTCATGCTGCAGTGAACTGGACAATCACATACATGTACTTATTTCAGTCTGTGTGAATGTGTCTTCTCTTTATGCCAGTTAGCTGTATACACACAGGCCAGGTAGATGGTTATATTTAGTTTTTCTTTAAGAGTATGGGAAATTCATGAGAAGATGAAGGGAATGACATCCTGTCTTAAGAACTGTAAGAAAGGAAATGAAGGTATGACAGAGTATGAAAGGAATTGAAGACATTGGAGGACCAGAGGCTGATAGGGGTCTGTGTGATAAAGCTGTTATTGAGCAAACACCATGGAATGTTTGCAAATAAACTAAGGTGGTTCCAGAGTCAGTATGTGGTGATTTTATGGGGATACCATTATTTGTGCAATCTGTTCTTCACTGGTGTCACTAAGAAACACGTGACTGTTTTGTTAGCATTGAAATACCAAAATGAGTGAGCTATATATGTTAGGTGATCATCGCAGAGTAGGCCACTTGAAGTTATAAGAAAAAGAATTAAGTATCATCAGAGGTTATCATGCTACATTTAAGAAGTGGAGTTGTGTCTCTTCATCACTAGGACAAGTTCAAGAGTGAGTTAGGAAAAAAGTTGGAATCTGTGAGAATCATCAGCACTTACAGAAATATGTTAAAGGTTCAATAGTGTTCACCTTTTCATCAAAGTTCTACTTCAGGAATCACAAAAACAAAGCTTGTGAAACTGAGAAATAGCATGACAGTGAATGTTGAAATGTCCAGAGCCCAATTTCTTGGAGACCAAGAGTTCCTGCACCATTTTGCTTATCAGTATGGCAACCTGACACAGCTAGAGACACCAATATCAAGAGAGCCAAATTCAATATTTGGGATCAGAGAACTGGAATTTTCTGCAAGTAGCAGTATGAGAAGGGAGGACATCAAGTCTACTTCTAAGTCTAGTCTCTACCACCAAACCAGTCAAAATGTGAAAGGGCTTCAGAGAAGGTAGTTCAAGAGCAAATACCATTTCCAGTGCTCAAGGATACCATCTACTCTTAGTTCCCTGGAGAAGTTATAGTCCTAGACTCTTCAGTTCAGTGTTAGTGCAGATTGCATCTGTGAAAAGAAAACACTTGTAATTTGGTTTGGGTAGTTGATTGACACTACCACAATCTGATTAAAGTATAGAATCAGTGGCATGGCTGCTTTATTCTCTCTGTCCCTTTCTCTCTGTCTTTGTCTCTGTCTCTCTCTCTCTTTTTTTTTATCATGAATTTTTAATCTGGCAATCAAAGTGCTTAAAACATATGTATTAAATTAACATTCTGAGAGAAATGTGTTTCCAAGGGCTCCTGCATCTCACTTATGACCATTCTATAAATTTAACAGATGAGATTTTACCATGCCAAGAAGTGTCAAAAACCAAGAAGGACTTACGTTGTTCAGATACGGAGCTTTGCAGATTTGATTCTAGAGAAGAAGACTTGAGAAGTAAGTGTAAAATTGAGATGCCCATCTTATTGGTATGGGCATAGCTTGTAAGATCCAGAGACCAGCTATATGAGTATGTACATGCCAACCTGTGTTGGCATTAATGTCCTAGTTTTAGCTGTGTGTCAAAGTCTATGGCTTAATAAAACAGTGAGGAAGACAAAACACATCTACTTGAGAAGACATTTTGTAAAATCATACCATTAAATATTGTCTTCTTTCAAAATGCAAATTTGCTACTGAATGATAAATTAATTAATAGATATAATTCCATAAAGTAGCTAAGAAAAAAGTTATGAAAATTTATAATTTATTCCAAAGCTATGGTTGCAAGAAAAAATAGTAATCTTATTTTTAAGCCAATCATTCTTTTTAGAGAAGATACACATTTTTATCAAATGAAAAGCTTTTTTGCAAAGTAGAGTGGCTTAGGCATACTTGCAGTTGTGTATGGCCTGGGGGTCACATGTACTATGTATTCATATAGTTATAAACTTGGCCCAAACATAAAATTACTTAAAACAGTCTCTGATGTTTTTTTGTAATGCAATTATGTGGTTCTCCAGTAGGAACTTTGTAGATGAAAGCATCTTGTCCCAGAAGGTTGGATTCTCCTTCCTGGGTTCAAGGCTTCACTGAATTAAAAGTTCCACATAGTAATATGCACTTGCATTTCTGCAGAAGCCCTCTTAGTTGAGTATAATACACACCCATGGTTAAGCATTCACTCTAGGAGACTGAGATAATCCACCAAGGCCTTTTCTGTCTTCTCTAGCATGTCAGATCTGCAGATTTGACGTTGACATGTGTGGCTGGGCAAACAAGGCATCTGATGAGCTAACTTCTTGGATGTGCACAAAAGCAAGCGAGACCCCTTCACTGGACTCTAGACCCTGGCAGGATCAACGTGGCAATGATGAAGGTAGCAAATGAAATGCAATGGAGTTTATATTGTCCTCAACAATGGAGCCTTACTGTCAGTTTGTGGAGAGCCACCAATAGTCTTGGCAATATCATGGATTGTTGGGGGGTACCCATGAGATATCTTTTGGCTAACTATTTGATTAGATGTAACCCATTCTTGGTACTAGAAACTTCATTTGGTGTTGAGAGATATTATTTGGTGATTAATCACCCTTTTATTTGGTGATTTCTTGAGATAGCTTGCTTTCATATATGTATATATTATGGGAAGCTTCTACTGTATTAGGTTTCCCCTCAAAGTGCCCTTAGTTTTGGCTGTCCCTCCCCATATCCACTCCCTCACCTTTCTGTCTCTTCCCTCCCCCTTCCTGTTTGATCCTTCTGTTCCAGTTACCCACCTTGTCCATCCATTTTCTTCAATATTAGAAAGATATTGAAAATGTCTTCTACACCAAAATACTTGAGTCATAGCTTAAAATCTTTTGAATATTTTAAGTCCATATCTTATAAAGATCATAATTATGCATTTTATTATTTTCTGTCCTTGCCTTATTTATTTGTTTCCAGTGTTTTGGAATATAATTTTGCATAATATTTTGTAGTAATATAATAAAATGTTGCCTAAAGATCTGATGGATTTCATTGGAATTCTAGTAACATCCCTTTTCATCTCTAGTTTAACTGATTTAGGCCAATTTTTCCTCTCTTTTGGTTGTTTATAGCTGTAGATTTGTCAATCTTACTGGTCTCTTCAAAATCCAGCTATATGCTTGCCAGCCCCGTGGACAGGAGCCCATGAGGATTTGTTGGGCTTGTAGACTCTTCTTTCCTAGGATATTAGTGGTTTGAGTTTTTGTTGTACAACTGTCCACCAGACTTTAACAGCTTCACTTTTTTGGGGTACCAGGGGCCTCTGCTGGACAAATTTAGCTCTGCAGTCTTTGTACTGGTAGGTTCTCCAACCTCTCCAAGAATGTCTGGACTTTACCCCCAGAATTGCCCAATGTTATGGCTGGGGTGCATCTCCCAAATATGTATGGAATAGGGGAGGCAACCACAGCACTGACATCTAAACAGACCTAAAGCCAGAAGACCTGTCCTCACACATTTAAGATCTCCTAAGTGTTAATCTCCCCATGGATGTATGTATATCATAGGTTACATTCAGACTCCCTAACCTGTGTTCATTTCTTGTTCTCAAGCTGCCAGGATAGTTGATTTTTGAGCAATAGGATTTCTTGATGATGGCACCTGTGAATGCGTACCCCAGAGCCACATACAAAAAGGAAAAAGGATTGTGTTGACTCTTTATCCCACTATAGATGGATTTGCTGTCTCAGTAGAACATGTAACATATTGGAATGTTGCAAGAACTCTGGGATTGTCCCGTGTCTAGGACTGCCAGTACCTTCACCAGGACCTCCTGGCTCTCAGTTTGGATGAGGCTTCTGCTTAACCTTTCCCTTTTCATGTTTTGAGGTTGGAGCTATGCCTGTCACAGTTTACTTCTTTTGAGAGTGTTGCCTGTCTTTTTTTTTTTCTCTGTACTTTGCAGGCACATCTTTGCTACCTTTATGAATTGCTGAACATTCATTCCATCTCTCTTTTTAGAGAAGTCTTTTTTTTCCTATACTGACTCCTCCTTTGGTGGGGGTCTACAAAGCAACTTCTTGCCAGCCATAAAAGAGAAATCATTTCCAGGTATGCAAACTAATTATTTCCCTTTATTTTCTTCTCACTTTCATAGTTTCTGAGAAGATAAAATTTTTAATTTTTTTGTAGGTGAAATATTTCCCTTGTGACTTCTGTTAGACTTTTTAAAGTTTCTTTGGTTTGATTATAATATGTTTATATAGTTTTTATTGTGATTTTAAAGTATTTATACTGTTTGATATTTTATGGGTTTTGGCCTATGATTTGGAGAAATTCTATAACAATTTCTTCATATATTGCTTTTGTTGCTTTTCTGGATTTCTCCTTATATTCTTTTTCTACTAATTTCTTTGTTTTGGTTTCATAAGTGCTATTAGTGTCCTCAAGTTCTAAGATCCTTCTCTCAATGGTGATTAGTCTACTAATAAAGCCCATAAAGACATTCTTGATTTCTATCACATTGATTTGCATTCTAGGGTTACTTTTTGATCCCTAAATTTTTCACGTCTCTTCCTGTGCTCTCAGTTCTATTTTGCTTTTCTGTCACCTTGACAAAACACCGTGGCCAAAAGCAACATGGGAAGGAAAGGATTCATTTGAATTTCAGTCTGTCACTGAGGGAAGCTGGGGCAGGACAAGGTAGGAACCTGTAGGTAGGAGGACTGCTGCTTACCGGCTTGTACATGACTTGCTCAGCTACCTTTCTTACACAGCTCAAGCCCACTTATCTAAGAGTGGTGCCACCCACAGTAGGCTGGTTCCTAGTTAGCAATCAAGCAATCAAGAAAAAGCCCAACAGACATCCCTACAGGCCAATCTGACAGAGGCAATTCCTCAATTAAGAGTCTCTTTTTCTGGGTGTGTCTAGATTTGTATCAAGATGACATAAACTAACCAGCACATTATCTATTTTCTATTTCTTCTATTAGTGATTTTAGCATATCAGTTCTAGTTGTATTAAATTGCCAGTCTGCTCATTCCAAGATTTATTTACGTATGTGTGACTGGTTCTAGTACTTGCTTTTTCTCTTCAAACTGTCTCTGGTCTTTCAGTATGCCTTATAAAGTTTTCCAAATATCAAATTCAAAAAATCTTGAAGTATTATATAAAGAGACTTAAGGTAAAAGGCTTGAATTATTGAGTGTATCCTACTAGATGTTAGATAGTATGAAGTAAGTACAAATGTCTGAAACTATTTTTTTTCCAACACTTTTGTTTTAGTCTTTGTTCTTGTCTTTGGGTTCCTCCAGAAATTTGTTCTTAAATAGGATAGAGCCCTGTAATTTACACAGGATCCCTGCTGACTGATTTATGGTGGTTGCTATAAGGAAAGGGAGGCATCTATGGCTCTATGGTCTGGGCCTCAGTTTTCTATGGAGCTTGTACCTTTGCTTTTGTGACTTTCAAAGAGATTCTTACCAATCTTCCTATTAGGACATACAGGAAAGCAAAAGGGATTTAAATCTGTTCTTTCAACACCCTGCCATTGTGGAAGGCTAGTGCTGACTGAAGCTGGACACATAAAGAAAAGTTCAAGTACATTTAAAAATAGCTACTTTCCAACCTCAGGAGTTGCAAGGTGTGGGTTTGGCTAGTCATGAGTCTGTGTCCATTTCCTCTATAGTTAAAGGAAATAAGTTGTATTCTGACCTCAACCTTCTGCTGTACCTCTTACAATTTGCTGCTTTTCAGTTTGTTCATATTTTTATTGTTACATTGATATGATCGACAAATTGTGGTCTGGAAACCAGAAACATTTCAGAAATTGTGCTTAGTGAGGTCTGTTTTCTTCTTTATTCTTCTCCAGCCCTCCCTGCTTTGTCTGCTTCCCACTTGCGTATTGTTTAGTGATGTTTTGTCATGACATTGTTCAGCTCTTCAGGATTTCACTGGAATGCTGATGCTCATTTAAGGGGTCACTGTTCATGGGCATTCTTGGTGTTTCTGCAACTCTTAGGTAAATGCATTGTTATTAGACTTTCTTACTCTTGTCCACAACAACAATAGTCATAGCTTATAATACATGGGCCCACCTATGGGACCCCCAGTAACCATCAACTCAGAAAAAGATAAACCATTCTTGATATGGAACTTTTTATTTAATAGTTTATATAGATTGTCTTTTAGCAGCTATAGGAATATTTATTAGCCTTCAGAGAACTGAAGATTTCATATTTTACTTTTGCAAAATAAATCAAAGGAATTTCTTTGTTCTTTGTATTATCAATACAATATTGATTCAAGGAGAGTCTGAATTAGTTTTAAATATGTGAAAATAAATCGACGATAATTTTGTTTACTACAAAATCTATAAGTGTAGTTAATAAGACTATCGATAACTATTCCTTCCATGTAGTTTGTAAGAAAGACAGCATTCTAAACTGTACACTTGAAATGATGAAGATATTTATGTGAAAACTAGAAAAAAACATAGCATAAAAGAGAATTCATTCTCGGAGGAAAAATAATAAATTCCTGATTAAAGAAAAAGTTCACTGTGACATTTAAAAGAAAACATTGGGCTGGCAAGATGGCTCCATCAGCCAAGTGCCTGCCTTGAGAGCAACAGAGCTGAGTTTAAGCCTCAGAATCATGTGAACAAAACTAGGCAAAGTGCCATGCTTAAAACCAAGCTGTTCGTGAGGCCGAGAGAACAACTTCCTGAGAGCTTCCAACCAGCCAAACTTGCCTAGTCAGTAAGCCTCATGTCTCAGAATAGATCCTGTCACACACACACACACACACACACACACACACACACACACACACACGGTGGTCAGTGACTGAGGAAGGGGTGATGACCTCTGGCTTCTGTGTGTCCACACACATGTACCCACACCATGAACATAGACAGATTAGCACCCACACATATCCACATAAAAAGGAAATTATAGGATATTAAATTAATGATGTAGAATTTTTACATCACAGATTTCAATATAGCATTTCAAACAGATAGCAATATTGAATTTTGGCATTGAAGTTGCCATTAAACATTGACTTGAGGACTTAGGACTGACGTATAAAACTAAAGCTAATCAATTGTTGGTATAATCAATTTCAGGCATTGTATTTTTTAAAGTAAAATATTTTAAACCTGATTTTAAAAACTCCATAAAAAGTTTTGTTCAAAAAAAAAAAAAAAAAAGAAAAAGAAAAAAAAGAAAAGAACCCACATAATGTTACCTCAATTGTTTTTTTTTTCCTTTGTCCTCACTTTTAGGGTACTTTGTGTGGATGAGGGCCAGTCAGACTTCTACTCTGGGGCCTGCAGAGAGCAGTGCATATTTAAACAGCTCTGTATGTCACTGCCCGGACAGGAACTGCCACCTTCAATTCTATTACACTATGGAAAACAGTGTTCTGAGAGTAAGACTGTACAATGATAAGGTAAGAAGAAATTAGCATTTACGTAAAATCCATTGGATAAATGACATTTCTGTTCTGAGATACTTGTCTTTCTATTTCTCAGTCATGTATAGGGTTAAGAAATTCTGTTTAGTTTTACTTATGTGCACATGTATGCATCATATATTCGCAATGCGCTCAGACTCCAGAAGAGGGGTTGAGTCTCCTGTAGCTGGAGTTACATTGCTTGTCAGCCCTTTCCTCTCCACATGGATACTGGTAACCAAACCAACGTCTTCTGCAAGAGCAGAAAGTGTCCTTTTTTTCTCCCCTCAGTAGATGAAAATTGCTTTTAAAAATGAAGAAGCACACATACATCAGGGCACACACAGAGAAATTTCCCTACAAGACAGGGAGAGGGCTTGGGAAGGAAAAATTGAGCCCTTTCTCGGGGGCTGTTTTAATGGACTTTGGTGGGTCAGAGTGAAGCTCTTCTTCCTCTACATTAGAGTTTATCAGTTTAAATAAAGAAAGGGAGCTAAGAGGCCCACAATTTTGGATACAGAGGTAAAAGTCAAGTTTTGAGCATAGTTGGCTAGCCTAGACTGATCATCTGCTGGAAGGTGGGGTGGGGCTTCTAATGAAAGAAAAACCTACTTGGCCTTTGTCTCAAGCTGCAAAGCCTTTGTCTCAGGTCATGAGGGTGAAAAAGTCAGAAAGTTTTACCATTTTTAGTGTCCAACTGTGGTTTCTTTCCCTTTTTGTCTGTCTGTCAGAGATCCGCCCAGCTCCTGGTTTCTCATCACCTCCTCTCAGGGGTCCACCTTAATTGCTGTTATGGGTTTGGGGTACAGGTTGTGATTTCTTCAAGATGACAAAAGGGACAGCATTGGAAGGGGCGGTCAGAGTTCCTCCAAGGAAGGTCAATCCGAGGGACCATGACAAAAACCTAACTGGTAAAGAGTCAAACATAAAACAGCCATTTAACAACTGCATGCTTCCTTGGAGTGTGCTGTATGACTGAGATAGGGATTGCTGTAAGTGGTCTTAACCACTGAGCTATCCATCTAGCATTCGATTTAGATAGTCTTTATCCTAACTTTATTTATTACACATTTTATGAATTTTGGAGAAGTCATCCTAGGAGATACTAACATATTCAAAAATACTTGTGACATGTGCATGAAAATCCATTAACCTATATTTAAAAGCTTTTGGGCCTAAAAGAAACAAGATATTTGGGATCCTACATTGTTAGTGCTGTTTGGGAGTACTGATATAATCTGTGTTAGATTTTATATCTGCCTATTATTAAAAGCATAAATATGATGGAAAAAATGCTTTGTTCTGATCAGCAAGTACAGTTTTAAGGGCTTGTAGATAACTGGTTAAGCAGAAACGAGTCATTTGAGTTGAATGAAAATGCATGCTGCTATGTAGAATGAACATTATGGTTATCCCAGTGAGTGAGACAAATTTTTAACTTTCTAACATAAATATCATGAGTGAAATTAGCAATTCATATTTTCATGATATACTATGAAAATGTCTATTGTTGTGAAGAGTCTACTTATTGATAGGAATAAAACCCACATCAATCAATTCCAGTCATCTAAGAAATGGGAAACAGTTTGCAGAAAATTCAACACTGGAGACAGTAAGATTTTCCAAATGAGTTTCCCTTGTTTTAGGACGCTTTGGAGAAATCCAGTTGAAATTTCCCTCCAATTTTTGACTGACACATTTACAAGAAAAGCAAATGTCAAGAAAATTAATCCTGAAAGATAAGGATGCTTTTTTGAAAGGTACTTGAGAGTGGGGGAGGGATTTATTTTATTTACATGTTTCCTTTGCTTTTTGTACCTTTCTCATCACACCTGGTTTTCTTTATTCTGTTTGCTCTTTGCAGCAATAGTCCCAGAGTTTTAAATCACTAGGTTGGAAGGGTACTGTTATAACATAGGCCCACTGTTCTCCTTCATTACTGGAATGAGACATAGTGTCTACTGTTCTATTAAAAATATAATATTTTCATTAATTCTTAAGGAATTTCATCCAACATATTGGTCATATTCATCCACTTGAAGCTCTGCCCAACTTTTTCCAAAACCTACCTCATGACTTTTTTTTTTTTAAATAAAAGAGACTATCTCAGAGTAGATATTTGGTCCTCTCTTTTTTTCTTTTTTTTTTAATCTCTCCTTTAACATATTTTTTGTTATTTAAAATAATTTTTAACTCTAGCTCTTACAGTCATACCCCCACTGTCTTTCTCATTATTCCTCCAGTTTTAGATATAGAGATTGTATTGTAAATGTGTATTGATTGAGGGCAGACACCATATGGTCAGTTGACCTGTGCTTTTTTTCCTTGTGGCTTTCAGGAATGAGTTCTTTCTGATGAAAAGAAGGAGCTTCTTTGATGAGGGGAGATATCCATACCTTTCTGTCAATATAAGGATATTTATTTAGGATGCACTTGGAAATGATACTGGTTAAGGACAGTGGTGGTACAGTGGTCCTCAATCTTCCTAAGCTGTGACCTTTTAGTATAGTTCCTCCTGTGTGGTCACCCCCACACATTTCTGTTGATACTTCATGATGGTAATAGCTACTATTGTGAACCATAATGTAAATATATGATATGCAGATGGCTTTAGGCAACCCATGAAAGGGTTGTTTGATCCCCAAATGGGTCATGACCCACAGGTTGAGTCCTGCTGTACTAGTAGGTTCCTCTCTAGGATCCAAGGTCTTACCAGTTGGAGGTACTTGGAAAAATTGATAAAGCCAGGCATGAAGTTATCTACTACTGAGCAAGCCTAAGTCTAGTTAGGTGATTGTTGGTTACCTCCAGGATATAAGTGCCACTATTGCACCTTTTAGACTATCTTACCATTCTAGTTATTATTGTGTTTCATTGGAATTACAGCTGGATATATTGCTTTCTCCATTGTCAGCTTGCGTGGCTCCTTCTTTTATGTGTTATTGGGACATATTCACAGTAATAGCTATAGTAATAGTAATATCATTGCATCTGTTTAATTTATTTCAGTCAACTTAGTAAGCTATTTGGGAGATTGGCATAATTATTTTCTTACATTTTTTCTGTGGCACTGACAACTTTTCCTATGCATGGAAGAAACTACACAAACAATACATCACAAACCCTAAAACAACTTAGTCTTTCTCTGCATATACTATGGTACAACAAATGCTTCAGTAATCTTTTGATTTTTCAATTTTCTATTTTGAACAAGGAGTAGTGAAAAATTTCTAGAATGATTTTATTGAGTTCAGATAATGATTGCAAATGCTTTAAAAATATGGTCCCATGACATTGAATGGTAAATAATTTATTAATATTTATTTACATATCTGATGAGATATTATCATATATTTAAATAGAGTTGTGGACCATATATGCTTTACTTTTCATGGTCATTTTGATCCACTCAGGATATCACTTACGCATTTTCAATATCTCAGTAAACATAATAAAAATGAATGGTAACTTTCCATTAATGCTCTTGGATCTGTGCAAGAAAAATCTAGAAAATTGCCTGCAGCTGCCACATAATTATTTAATTAGAGTGGATTATCCTGAGGCATCTAGGAGGGCCTTATCCTGAATAATGGAAACTCGTGCATCAACTCAATTAGTTGAGCATGGGGTGTCACACACCCATCTCTCATAGCATCCCTATCCTGAATGTTTGTGTCTTCTTTGATCTCTCCTTACCATCTGTTGATCAGAAATGAAGAGTCTACTCCAGAGTATATGTAAGTCACAAGTTGAAGCTTTACTTCACACTTAAAAAGATTCTCAACTACCTTTCAAATATGTCTTGATGCAAACCACCATTTGTCTTCCATGAAGACAATGTTCTACTTCATTCTGCGCATCCAGTATCTGTTTGTATTTTCTAGCTGTGCATGGTCTAGAACTCCGTTCTCCATCCAGGAAACAGTGGTCAGAACAGCATCATCCTTTCTTGAGATTTTTAGTGCTAATAAGTTATGGATAACGGGAACTAGACTTGTAACTTTTACATGATTTAAAAATTCTTCAATACCAAATATGATGCATGGAAAGGTTGGACCTGAATGAAATGTCTCAGAAAATATTGATGTTCTTGCATGGTACAATTTTAAGTTCAGTTACATTTTTTTCAAGTTTCATGATTTTATCATAGGATGTGATCAAAAATCTTAAACAAGGAAAACCAACTTTGAGGTGATACAAATGATTTCTTTACTGGGAGAGGGAGGGAGAAACTGGCATCTCTGAGAAAAGATGTAGTGAATAGTGTTTGAGATTGTTGAATCTGATCTGGAACAGCAAAGATATTTTTTAAATTGTTATTTGATAACTAATTAATGATTAGTTTTTAAGGTAACAGGAAATTATAACATGCTTGAGAACCTTTTTGAAGCTGGAGATTTCTTATTTTTTAATATTGACACTTACTCAAACTAACTGGGTAATATGTGATTGAGAACAGAACTAAAAAACTACGTTCAATTAACTGGGGGTAAATTATTATTTTTTTAACAATGCTAGTGTTTTCAAACAGAAAAATTATGGCAAAAAATCTCAAACTCATTCACAATAAGCCATTAAGTTAGTATATGGAAAGCATTCAAATTTTGAAAGAAATTTGCTCAGTTTATTTTTTTTTAAAAAAGTAAATGCACTTCAGAAGAGGAAAATCAATTAGTCATTGTGCAAACAGGCAAATTGTTTTAAATTATTCTTCTGAAATGATCATTGGGGAAATGGTGGGTGTAATTTGCCACACAATGTCACTAAGAGCATTTGTAGAAGTGTCTTCATGCTAATAACTGAAGTTATGTGGAAACAATTAGTGAGGAAATTTGTTGTAGGTCTTAATTTCTTATAACCAATTCATCCCACTATGGCATGCAAGCTCCCAACACCAACCACAGAAGGAGCTTCTCTCTCCTGTGAAAGCTCAGGAGTAGGTAGGAATGAAAAAGGACTGGAAGTACACTTTTGTGGATCTAAAAAACCTTAACTATTTGAAGCGGGGCCATCTATGATAGATATCGGATGGCACACTGCTCAGTTGTAGGTGAGTCATTTAAAGAAAACCTTGGACGTGGATGAGGTAAGTGACACTGAGAGGAGAGAAGTCTTGAGCCTGGGAACATATGCCTTACCTCATGAGATTTCAAGTCAATGTTTCCTTTTTTAAAAAAAAATTCCTAATAGAATAATAGAAGCAAGCAAGGCTTATCAGAGCTCAGCCTGAGTCAATTCTGTCCTGTTTTTCACTACAGGATTTCATGAAAAAATAATGGCTCCCTGTACTATGAACAGTTCGGTTTATTTTCTCCAGGGAAATGTCAAGATAACTTGAATGTTTACTAATACCTGAAGAAGCATAGGATTGCTTCAAGAGTATGGAAGCATGGTCCTAGAACAAATGATCAATACTATTAGCTCTGATATGCACCACGGACAGTATAGACTTTGTCTCAAGATCTTAGCTTATACCATGTAGTACTAAAAAGTTTCTTAGGAAAAATTGCCAGAAGAGTCAAATATGTGAATATAATCTTCAGACAATAATTATGTTGTGTAGAAATTAGAGTCAATTCTTTCATAAGTAGAAAACCAGGATGGTTCTGCATGTGCAGCTACATATTTTTATATCATATTGAGTCATCTTTTCAGGATCACAGTAATGTTGCACAATGTAATCAGACCATCATTTCAGTCAGTGATTCTACTAGTTGCTTTTTATGGATTTATTTTGAAATGCAATTGCTTATTTCCTCTAGACAGGAGGAAAAATAAAAAGGAAGAAATGTGATTGGATATGGTCAGTGTCACCTGTACACATACATGAAAATTCCACACCAAATCCTGTTAGTGTGTACAATTAACATGTATTAATAAATTGAATATTTAAAAGTTTTATTATACAGATACGATTACTTCTAATTTTTTCAAAAATATTACTCATCTCATTATTACCTGCAGTACTTTAGATTTCTCAGTACTTAATAGCATAAAGATACATGAATATCAACTAAATGTAATTAGGAGAGCATGAATATAAACGAGAGTAGAATTTGAGAAATTAGTAACATCTCTCCATTTCAATTCAAAGGAAGAAAAAATGACTTGGACATTCAATACATCAACTCACAGCACATGGGTGAAAGAAGATGTGTTAATACCAGAAGATCTGAAGACATTTAAGGTATAAAAGCAAATAAGTAAAATTTTGTTATAACTTAAACTCTTACTTTGCTAATAGACAATGTATCATCTACTGTCAAATTTGAACTAGAAAAGTAGACTTGTATCTTTGGGGATCGTAATTAGATTTTACCTTCATTACATTTGGTCCTTGTCAGGCCAAGTTTTCTGTGAGCAGAGGAACTGCTTAGAGGGACCACTTGCTCATTCTCCATATGTTCTTGCCTAGTACTTTCCAGCTCCCAGTCCTGCCCCAGGCCAGCACTTTTCATGATGCAGATAGGTAGTAAACTTCTGTTGAAACTCAGGTGATAAAATTACTATCTGTACCATTATACATCTGCAACGTATACAAGGCTTGGTAGATGATCTCTTTAAAGAACTGACTCAAGATTCTGTGCTGTATATAGTATATAAACAGGTGTTAGAACGTGACCAAGATAGCTAAGATTGAATGTATGTGTGACTTAAGTAAAGAACGTCATTGTTTCATGGTCTTACTGCATTTATACATCTCTCCCCAAATACTGAAGATAACCGTGTGGACCTTTAGAATTCTCTGAATGCTCTGAGCCTGGAATTTTTGAAGCATAGTATTTTCTATCAGTCTTGCAAGTTGAGTTTTATATTACACTCTTTTAGGTTAACATCTTGACACCACTGTACAGTTTTATAAGCTGATATTTACAACCTCTGGAGGACATATTCAGTAAGTTTATTCGTTCTGTAAAATGCAGTTAGCCTTGTGATTTTTGGCAAAAAGATAAAGCAAAATTTAAAGACAGTACCTTTTGGAATTTGTAAGTTTCTATGTGCATAGGAGATGGGATTAAAATATGAATATGAAATGGCAGAGTTTGGATCAAACTTTAAACTCATCAGTTTTGAAACCTGAGATGAATCATATATGGTCTCTTGCTGTTCTATAAAGACACAGCTGTTGGCCCAATAATGTATGTGCACATGCACTATTGATTATGGGAGAATGATGTAACAGCATGCAGACTTTTCTCATCATACAGGATCTGGATTGAATATTACCTTTTGAAGCAAAACGTTAAACATATTTGTCATCTTATATTTGATCAAAAGTATTTTTTAAGCAAAAAATACATATCATTTTATTTTGTCTTTGAAAAGATGAACATCTATGCAGAAACCTTGAACTCGGTGAGGCTGAATGGGGGTCAATCTTTATTACTAGTATTTTGATAGATCTTTTGTATGAAGTTCAGTGATGTTCTATTGAAATAATAATTGAGAAGTTCTCTAGAGTAACAGGGAAATTCTCTTTAGTTGTCTGTCTTTTCCTGAGGAGAAAAATCTACTTTCCCCAGAAAGGGTACCAAGGCAGGACAGAGCAAAGTAATGATTTTGCCAAAGTCCCACTTGATAGATCAATGGGTTTATTGGGCTGATTCAGAGGAATCTGGAGCAAAGCTGATTCTCAAGAGTAAGGATGTCTCTCAAAGGCACCATTGGCTGCACCATAGCCAAGCCAGTTGGAATGATAACACGCAAAACCCTAGAGCTGTCTGCAGGACTAGCAGGCAGATTAACAAGTCAGTCTCCTACAGGCAGCTCTGCCAGGGGAAGAGTCTTTTCTTTCCGGCAACTGGTCATTGATTTTACTTCATGGAAGGAAGGTTTTATAATTTCATGAATCTCTCCCAGACTTTCGAGGTTTGTTTACTTCCTGAGTCTTTTGAGCATCCTTTCCCTTTCCAAATGGAATGCTTCAGTTCCAAGACATTGCTGCATAACCTTTGTCAATACCTATGAGTACGTTGGCACATGAAATGGAGCTAATGTGATTCAGAAATTGAATTCTCATCTGATTTCAATTCACCTAAATTACTCATAAGTAGCTGATGGCTACTGAATTGGACAGAAGGAAATTGGTTGCTATCTAGTGAGCTGTTTCCACTACATCCTCCTTCAGGTATTCACTGTTATTCATGGCAGGGCCTCAAGGAATCCTAATGCATTGACATTGCCCTGCATTTGGCTGGCAATGAAAGACTGAGTCGCTTACTAACGTTGTGCATCTCCAGAAAAGTTAAGAAATTGATCAGATAAAATGGGATTCGTTCCCTTTAATTGGTAATGCTTTGCTTATTGGAAAACTAGCTCTTTTCTGTGGGTGTGATTTTTTTTTCTCACTTTGATTCTTTTCAAATCTTACATTATTCATCTTGATCCTCTCGTGATATTTCTCCTTAGGTTTTCAATAATTCATTTTAATAGTTTTATAAAACAGACACAGTTATAGCTCTATGGAATTAATGGCGATATTTTTTTCTTGAAAATAAAAGAAAGAGGACTGTAAAAATGATACTAGAATAGTGAGTTTGCAGTCAAAGGACATCAGCATGATTACACGGACTGTTATTCTCTGTCTCATCTTGATTGGCTTCCCAGAAATTTCATGGAGCAAATGTGATTATCAGTCTTAGGAATGTAGATCCCAGATTTATCAAACAATGACTTTGGCATCAGTCGCATTCAGATGCACGTTAAACAGTGGATAGACACTCAGTGACTCAGCTCTGTGATCCTTCTTCAGTTTTTCTTCTGTTTTCATGTATTTTAACAGCATAAATTAATAAATTAACCACCTTTTTTTTCATAAAGGTTGTTTTTGAAGGCACAATTTTGAGGCAGAGAAGTTTTATTGGACTTGGTCAGCTGTTGGTCTATACCTGTGGACCGACCCACTCCCAACAGCTTTGTTCTGCAAATGAATACACTTGTGCAGGTGGCCAGTGCCTTACCCACTCTTCAGTCTGCAACTCTGGCATGGACAGCTCTGATCTAACTGATAAAGACTCGGAGGCTTGCAGTAAGTCAATTCTTGCTGGAGTTGTTTGCCTGCTCTCATTCATGATTGTGTGGTTTTAAATATCCTTTGTCTGCTTCAGGGAAAACCTAATTTCCTTGAGAGAAAATGAATGTGCTTTCTCACTCTGAAACTTTTAGCATTATTCCTTTGAGGGCCTTTCTGTTAATTTAATACTTGCTGTTTGCTGCTAAATTTACTAAATAATCCTCTTTGTTCTTCAAATAAATTGATATAATTAGTAGGTTTGTGTGTGTGTGTTGTGTGTGCGTCAGTGTGCATGCAAATATACATATGTATGTATACATATGTATACATATATACATGTGTATATCTACATATATATGTATATACACATATATACACACATATAGATACGTATATATGTATATCCATATATATGTGTATGTATACATATGTATATACGTATATCTATATCTATCTATATATATATGAAGAAAAAGACTGAGGAAGATCTTGGTAATCTTCATTCATATATTATAGATCAGTAACTTTTGTTAAATACATTGTGTTTTCACCTCTAAGTAATTATCTGGGGAGCTGAGGAGGGAGAATAAAGCAGACCAAGAGTTCCCCACTGCCTCCCCCCATAGCCATGATGATTGTAGAAGTCCCTTCAATCCATCTGTGGTCTTCAGATGGCCAAACTTGGCCAACACCTTCTCTCTGGACCTTTTATGAAATGTTTATGATAGAAAGGATGAGGAGAGACCCTATAATAATTCAAACCTCATCATACTTCAACGAAAATGGAATTTGCATTAGAAGCCACATGATGTTTTTTATACGAGGTAGCTTAGCAACTAAGATCCACAGGCTGTTTTTAGAAACTGCAAGTGCCGATAGATGAATCTATTCTCTGTATGATAAATAAGGAGCTTTTAAAAGCATTAAAATTTTGACATTTATTTTCCTGTAATGTTTTATTTTCATAAGATATTTTGTTACATAAGGGGAAATACTGCAATATGGTAAATGCCACCCTGTAATGAAAAGATCTTTGCACAACTTGTTTCTCTTGATGGTCCAATGAAGACTTTATTAAAAGCATTGGAGATACTGGGAGAAGAAGATGGGCAAAGAAAAGCATACTCCCAGGTGGGCCTGATTATAAACAGAAGTTCAGTTAATTCCTTCAGCCTCTGGCTTTAAGCCATATAAGCTTCTATCCCATGTAACCTTAGTGGGATTTGCACCTACCTTTCTTTTTCTTTCAAAGAGAATAAGGAATATTTTCTCAATGTATGTGAAACTCATTTCTATGTTTTATTCCGATATTTTTTTTTATAGATATGCTTCATTCCTTTTGGGAAATGCATATTTCTAAGAGTTTCTATAATTTTTTTTTCAACGACTGAGAGAAAATATGTTCCTTTTCAATCATTCATTCACTTGGTTCTGAGTGCTTGTGAGAAAACTTCAAGAAGACAGGACAAGAGCCTTGTGACCTCAGTTTCTTCAAAAGCATGGGATTGTTCTTGGAATGTGCTTCTGTGCCCCTGCAGGGTGTATAGGATAGGAGAGGAGTGAGTTTACATCAGTCATTGTTATTCATTTGTCCATGTGATTGTCACGCAAGTGAATCTTATTTCAAGACAGGGTTTCTCTGTTGTAACTCTGGCTGTCCTAGAACTTACTCTGTAGACCAGGCTGTCCTTGAACTCACAGAGATCTGCATGGCTCTGCCTCCCGAATGCTGGAATTAAAGACACACAGCATCACTGCCTGGCTCAGGTGTCTCTTCTTAACCCTCAGAATATTTTGTCTTATGCTCTGAATAAAGTTGGCTATTGCATGAGACTTTAGTCTGCCTCATGTTTAGATCCTGCTCTCTCAGGTTCACTAGAGCTGCAACACTACACCAGCCCTACAGAACATAAAGCTGCTTTTTAATGTTGCCCTGGTGATTCATCTGCATCTTGGACTTTGTGAATCACTTTGACAAAGAGGATTCTAAAATGAAGACACACAGGGACGAAACAGATGGCATATTAAAACTGATGTAAAAGCTAAGGGCAGAGTACTCAATGGCCTCCCACAATAGAAGCCCCTGAGCTCTCATGATTTACCACTCCAAAAAACACCATTATAATACCAAAGCTGAGGTTTTGCCACTTATTAACATGATTTCGTATACAATAAACACAGCGAATGTTCAAATATATTTACACCCCATGTTCAATGCAACCTTATGCACAATAGTCAAAATCATATAACCTAACTCACTGCCCGTGGATGAATAGATTAAAAGTAATTTGAGATTTATGTAAAGTTTATTGAGGAATAAAAACAAAGGTATAGCTAACAAGTATAACAGGAATGAATTTGGAGTTTTGTGCTAAGTAAAAGAAGCCAGAAAAGGAAGTGCTGACTATGTGATTGCACCTGTATGTACAGTGGAAATGTGTCATGCTCAGAGAACAGGAAGATACTGCTTATAAGGGCTGAGGGCTGAGGCACAGACTCCATTAATACAGTGATCCAATTGCAGAGTGGTAACTTCTTAGAGTATATTTGAACATATCTCCAGATATTGTATTTCCAGATTGCTGTGTATATGTATCTCTGTATAATCATCATGCTGGCAGCCTGAAGCTGGCAGCATGTGTGATTTCTATGGCTGAAAAGGCCTGCTTTCTGATGTAAATAAAAGCTGCTCTCCCTTAGCTCAATGAAATCAAACTTGCTGTTAAAGAGACCATGTGGGTACTCCACTAGGCTAGAGGCAGCATTAGGTCTGGCTTGGCCTCTACTATTGCCTTATCTACCACACTATAGATGTGCACATAGCTTGGTAGGTGTGGCCTGGCCCCTTCTGTATTGGAGGTCACCCCCTTATAAACATGGACATGTCCTGACAGCCAAAGGATGGAAGGAATAAGACCGTTGCATCTCTTTTATCGTGCGATTAGACTTCTAGGAGAGAGGAAGGTGTGGCTTTTTAAGATAATAAAACACCTGGGACTGGCAGAAGTAGGAGAAGTAGGCAGAAAAGTAGGAGGCCAGCTTCCTGGGCTCTCTGCTAAGATCTTTCAGGCTTAAATATAGGCTTGCCTCATGTGTCTTTATTAATATAAACCTGGATTAATAAATGGCTACAGTCATTACACTTAATGGGAATGATGATCTACAGTTCACTAAGAATAATGAAAGTAGAGCTAAGTGTTCTTACCACTCGTACAATTTCACAAATGAGAATTAGAAAGGGACACATGTATTAACTACCTTGCTCATCGTAAGCATTTTGCAGTATGTACATATAACAAATTAACACGTTGCACATCTTTAAATATTTAAATATATTTATCAATTATATATCAACACACTCGGTATGCATATTTTACTAATAGTATCATATGGCATATGAAAAAGATTTTATTATGACAGCTTAAAAAAAAAACTGAAGTTGGATGGTGGTGGCTCATGCCTTTAATCCTAGCACTCAGGAGGCAGAGGCAAGCAGATCTCTGTAAGTTCAAGGCCAGCCTGGTCTACAGAGTGAGTTCCAGAACAGCAAGAGTTACAACAGAGAAACCCTGTCTTGAAAAACAAACAAAACAAAAAACAAACAAACAACAAAAAAAAAAACCAAAACTTGAATCATTTATCTTCTTCCTTCTCCTACTCTCCTCTCCCTTCCCTTTCTTCCCCCTATTATCCTTTTCTTCGTCTGTCTTTCCCTATCTTTCTCTTCCTTCTCTTCACCTTCATTTTCCTTTTATCCCTCTTTCACTTATATTGAATATTTTAAATATTTCTATCAAAATCATTAAAATATTATGTGTGCCAAACATATCCTAAGATATTCATCATATATCTAAGTGACCATCACATAAAATACATCTAATTTTAGACACAATACAGCACAGATAAACCTTGGATATGCTTTGCGAAGTGAAGTTGGTCATGTCTGACCTACTTAGAGGAGTCAATTTTACTCAATTCCACTTTGATAAAGTATTTAGACTAGTAAGATTCACAAACATAGAAAGAAGAACGGTAGTTACTGAGCTGTGGTGGAAATGGGACAGCTGATGATGCTGTTCAATGGACATGAAGCTTCAGCTTCAGAAGGTGGGAAACTCTGGAGATGTATGGCAGTGGTGCTTTCTCAGCAGCGGCCACATAATTAATGCAGCCTAACTTTGTACTTGGAAATTATGAAGAAAGTAGGTTTTTCAAGTATATTTTATCAAAATGCACATCTATTTATTTACATTATTTTCAATAACAACATAGAATACACACACACACACACACACACACACACACACATAATGGTTTCTAATGTGTTCTCAAAATGATAGGAGGTTAGACATGTCTGTGTTGAAACCAAAATAATTTGGGAAATTTGATTGGAGGGAAGCTTTCTTGTTTCAGTCATAGGGTATTTAAAATAATATAGAATGCCAATGTTCCTGTCTATAATTCTGTGACTAGTGAGGCTGTGGAAGGAGAATAACAATTTCGGGGTGAATCTGTGCTACCTAGCTAAATAAATAAATAAAATGCTAATACGATTTGTAAATATTTGAGAAGTTAACTATAAAGTTTATAATGTTAAATGAAAGACATATAGACCAAGCTCTTGAGCAATGCATTTTGTGGTACTATTGTACTGTCTCTATAGGTTTTCCAACTTTAAAATATTGCTGGATACTAAGTTAACCCTGTGAGGAAGAGAAATGCTGTACTCAACAGTATTAAAGTACAGAGCAATGGTCCCTGTGGATTTCATATATATGTATGAGTTACCCTTATTAGACCCCAATACACACTCACTAAATAAGAGGACCCCATCAGCTACCATGTAAAGATTTCTTCTTATAGCATGAAGAGTTAAACCAAATGACTCTTAAATATTTACCTTTATGATCCATATTTTTATGTGCCTATATTTCCTGTGCCTATATTATACCAGATTTTATTTAATAATATTTATATTTAATAATATTATCATCATTATTATTTACTATTAAATAATGTTAAATAACAATATTTAAGTGACTGGTTCATCATCACCTGAAAACATCACTGTAACACATTAACTCGGAGAGAAATTTCTTTGAAACTGTGAGTCGCATAGCACACTCTGTTTAGAAACATTGAAATGTTCCCTGTAATCACGGCGAGTTGAAAGTAACCAAATAGTCAAAATTACTGCTTACAATTAATTTATTTTATTTATGATAGAGATATATCATTTCAATTTTAGCAGTTATCAGTATACATTGACCTTCCTTCCTTTTGATATTTTCTACTTCACCTGAAAACTGCAGTCATTTTGTTATACTATACAGCAACTAGGGTGTAAAATACTTAGTTTTGTAAAAAACAAAACAAAACAAAACAGCAACAACAGCAACATTACTGTAAATGTAATGGAACAGAAGTATAAAAACACCTGAGTTGTTCAGCATGTTTTCACAGAGATTATAGCAACACAATACTTTCCCAAATCATTATGGTAATGGATTCTGAAAGTTTAATTTTAATTTTCAAAGAACGGTGACTGTGTAGTGTTCTGTGAAAAGCATAATAATTGACATTTATTTTTATTTATGTATTTATTTTGTTTGTGTGTGTGTGTGTGTGTGTGTGTGTGTGTGCGCACGCGCGTGTGTGCTCACGCACATGCCTGCAGGTGCTTGGGCATGTGTGGATATGCTAGGTTCATATGATGTGTTTCATCTCTTGCTGTATACCTCGTTTTCTTTGTCTAAAAACATAATTCAAGAGAAACTGTAACATCAACCTCCAGGTGGAATCTGTAAAGGTGCTCTAGCTTTTTTTAGCAACCTTCTTCTATTAAAACAGAAAACATAAGTCCTTTTTGGGTGCAGTATCTGTTCACTGAACCTGGAGCTCTCGCTGAATAGCTAGAATGGCAAGTCAGCTCCATGGATCTGCTTCCTCCACCCTACTAGGGCTGGGATTACAGAGATATACTGCCATACCTGTTTATCCATGCAGGCTGGGTATCCAAAGTAAAGCCTTCATGCTTGCAGGACAAACACTTTCCCCACTGAGCCATCTCCCTAGTTCAATGTTTTAAGTGGTAAAACATTTGGATGATAAAAGGCCTGATTCCAAACTTTGTCCTGTGGACAATTTCAACATTTATACAGCCTAATGTCATTTTTATCTTGAAAAGTTTTGCACCTTTGTAGTTGTCCAAAGGTTTGGGGATGTAGGGATCGTGTGGTGCACTCCATTGTTCACACATTGCCTGGTGAGTAATTAGTGTGATTACGTCAAGGAGAATTATTTACGTGGACTTGACTCCTTTGGTCAACAATATGTAATTTATTGTCCCCAGATGGTAATATTGAGCATATTGCACAGTTAGGGAAAAATGAGAGGCATTAATGGCTGTGCTCAGATAACCTGCAAAAAATGGAAGCAATTCTGGACCAAGACAGGGAAGTTATCACTTTATTGTGGAAATATTTCTATTTTAGGGGTAGCATCTCTATGAATTACATGCTCCCTTGGGGATAAATGGAAAGGTCCAGGTCACAGCCAAGACTCTGAGACTTTAAAGTACCCCTTTGAGATCAAGTATATATTTTATGTCTTATTTCTACCTTCCTGACTTAAAAGAGATGTGATGTGGTCTACTGCTGACCAAGCTCACAGAGGAGAACAAAGAACATTTATTTTGTCAATGGCCAAGAAGAAAGTCATAGCTAGCTTATAGGTTTTTATGATTGGGTCAATAAGCAGAATAGACTCTTCCGGAGAGTTACTTTTTAATCTAAGCAGTCTGTCTGGAGTCCAAGAAAGGAGAACATGTACAGGAGGAATGGGTTTCAGGTGAGGGGAGAGTGCAGTGCACTCTCATGTTATACTAGTTCGTATAAAGTTTTGTTTGTTTGTTTTCATTCAAGGTGAATTCCATTTAAGAGTGAAAATATTTCCTCATAAAGACAAACTTGTCTTCATTTATCCATCTTTCCTTATCTACACATTACAGCAAGTCACCTCACCTGGGACTTTGAGTCTGGTTTCTGTGGCTGGGAACCATTTCCCATGGAAGACTCCCACTGGGAGGTGGTGGATGGGCTGAGCAGTGATGAACACCTGTTTCCTGAAACTGACCACAGAGGAGTCACAAACCACGGTAGGGTGTTTTCTTTAAAAGTGTGTATTTTTCATGTTGGAATGCTGATGACATGTATTTCCATTTCTATTGACAGAATAAATGAACTCCAGTTTATCTTATGAGGCTTAACCCCTTCTGACCAGATAGATTATTAATAACTAATTGAGTGTCTGGAAAGAAGCATTCATGTGATCACTGACAATTTTGTTGTTGTATATTTAAAAAAAATTATAGTGGAAGTGTAAAGAGAGAGATAACATTTCTGATGAACTGTATGTACAGTGGGCTTGCTTCCTTTTTTAAGCATTTGAAATGTTGCAAAACAGAAAGGAATATAATCTCATCTATTTGGAAACAGAGAGCAAGAATTTAACACCATCTATAAAACCTGAAAATGCATTAGACTATATACTTCAAAACATCATTATACTTTTTACATATCCTCTTAAAATCAAGGAACCATAACTACCTGTGTTGTTCTGAAAATGCACTGTGACTCTCCCAGGCAAAAAAGGGCCTTGCTCTCTAGTCCTGTGTATTGTTTACGTTTCTCTGGCATGGCACATACACCTCAGTATCACATTAACATTGTAATCACCCAGTCTAGATCCTTTTTATTCTCACTGGGCATCATCTTGCTTCTTTTCTAAGATTTACAAAGAAGTATGTCTAAAACAAATCTTGGAAAAAATTTAATTACAGTCTTTGGAAACTGGGAGCATTGGAAGGGATTAGGGAGAAAGACTGTTGGCTACAACTCTAAAGCTGGTTCATTGTTGACTGGTACAGTAAGTTCTTGACTCTTTGCTTACTGAGCCAGTAAGCCTTAGCTTCCCTTTAATATTCTATCTCACAGTGACTTCAGCTTAAAGTTCAAAATAAATAGGAGTAGCCTTTTCTATTAGGCTAATATGTGTGTTCTGTATCCAGGCTAATCATTAAGCCAACAGCATAGATGAGAGGTAGGTCCCCAGTGGTAGAAGACATGGTCCCTTTGGTTGAGGCAGGGAGAATCTGTTAGCTAAAGCAGATAAGCATGGGGTTGTATCAGATACGCTGAAAGTTGTAAGGGCTGGAGGGTAGTTAAAGCAAGGTAGAGGGGTTTAATTGTGAGTGAGTCCCCAATATATCATTTCTGAAGGGAAGCAAGAAGCCAGG
Source organism: Cricetomys ansorgei (assembly GCA_026225945.1). Lineage (NCBI taxonomy): Eukaryota > Metazoa > Chordata > Mammalia > Rodentia > Nesomyidae > Cricetomys > Cricetomys ansorgei. The sequence continues at coordinate 8,115,717 of JAMJFZ010000451.1, read as the reverse complement.
AAGATAAAGGAACTGCGAGGAGATGACAGAACTAAGGAGGGATGCAAGAAACGTGATCCAACTGAGGAGACACGTTGGAGAAGGATGGGAGTGGTGTTAGGAGTTCTGTTTGTCTATGTCTATGTCTAAGTCTATGTCTATGATTATGTCTAAATATCTAATACATGATCAGATATCTTAGAGTAGAAGAAAGAGTACCCAGGGATTTGAAATTTGTCTAGAGGATTATGAAGACCACATCAGTCAGAGTGAAGCCTGTGGCCGATCATATTTGCTGGAGAGGGCTGTTTTTCTGAGATTTGGGAACAGCAGAGGACAAAAGAGTATAGTAAGCCAGACAGATATGCAATATCATTGGTAGAAAATGAGGGCTGGAGTAGGCTGGGGTTACCAAAGAGAATCTGCACAGTTATGTTGTGGGGTGTGTGTGTGTGTGTGTGATGTGAATTTCATCAGGATAAAGTTGTGAGACTGTTCTGTCCAGGGCTGAGCCATGGTGGTGACATTGCACAAACAACCTCAGATTTGTTAATATAGAACAGGGAAAATACAGTCTTCCCATTTGTAATCATGAGGAATTTTTATGAGGCATTAAATAGGATTAAACTTGCTGAGGTTTTTCATATAGTAAGAGCTCAAAAGTATATTATGGTAGTCTTTTTAGTGTGTGTGTGTCACATGCACTTGTAGAGGTCAGAGGTCAGAGGACAACTTTTG
>JAMJFZ010000451.1:7775000-8110000 GCA_026225945.1 Cricetomys ansorgei | reverse complement strand
TCCATGCAAGCAAGGAAAGATTATTGCATGGAACTAGGAAGACAAAGCCTATGTTGGAAAGGAGGACCCAGGATCTATGTCATACCAGTATCACGGCATCTCCTTTGAGGAAAGCTGCAGACGTGGAGTGGATCTAGTTCCAAAGAGAGGCTATGTGTGCTGCATGACATCCCTGTCATGATGACCAGTGGCCTGAAACAATGAACCAAAATAAACTCTTCTGAACCTAAGTTGAATTTATCATGTTTTTGGTTGTAGAAATGAGAAAAGCAACCGATACCAATGGTATTCACTAAATAGTCCGGTGACTCTCAATAGCCCTTAACTCTTTTTTTTTTTTTTTTTTTTTTTTTCCTGAGACAGGGTTACTCTGGCTATCCTAGAACTCACTAGACCAGGCTGGCCTCGAACTCACAGAGATCCAAGCACTTAACTTTTAAATCAGATGTGTCTATTCATCTTGTTTATTTTCCATCCTTTGCAGAGGTTAAGCATGCCTCTAAGTCTCAAGGTTTAAGTTAATTTAAGTCTTTACTGATCAGAAAATAACAAACAGACCAATACTGAAGCACACTGTAAACTCGTGTCTCTAAATACAGGGTTGTAGCCATTTATTCCATCACCTTTGATGATGAATTACTTATCATTCAGAGGTGTAAATCTAATTACACTTTTAGTTTGGGATAAGTCTAAGTGGAAGTGCCTGGAGCTCTTAATAGGTTGTTCCTAGTTTCTTTTCGGTTTTGTTCTGTTGAGCTTTTGCCCCCTCCCATTTCTTTGTGGAACGAAAATTAAAGCCGCTGCTTATCTGCCTCCATTTTCATCTTACTCAAATGCCCTCAACATGCTTCTACCTTTCCTTCATTTTAATTAAACCCTTTGTGATAGAATGATATAGATTTTTTTTTAGGAACCCCAGAAGCAATTCTCCACACTTTAAAAAGTACTCTACAAGCTAACCTAGCTTTAATTCAATGTCATGCACTGAGTTATACATAAAAACGTCACAAGTGCAACGGGATAGGATGTATTAATTTTGCTTTCATTTCACGTATTTGGAAACAAGTATCAAGAGTGTACAACATTCTTAGGATTCTCTGAGTATCGCTGAAAACCCAGATTGCGTGTGTGTGTGTGTGTGTGTGTGTGTGTGTGTTCTTTTCTGAAGATGTCCTGCACTTTTCATTACTGTGTGCTTTTTGGTGGCTATTAATTATTGTTAGTCATTGGGATGTCAGATTTTCATCAATTCCCATTGAGGAGACTTTTCTGTGTTTTTAGTAAAGTACTGTGGGTATTTTTCAGATGTATCTCAGTGAGAACATCATTCCTGATGTTTAATGATGACCTCAGAACTAAGGCTTTATCCCTAATCGCTTCAGATACTGATTCAGTGGTTCCCCTATTTTTTATGAAAAATAAGAGTGCTTCAAAGACCACTATAGAATTGCAGAAGTGTTTGGTTTTCTTCTTCTTTTTTGTTTCTTCTAAAATCTGCTTCAAGTTTAGCCATCTTTGAGCTGGAGAGGAGTTTGGGTTACTTGATAACATATTTTAACCTAGAAACTAGTAGTAGACTTTAAGGGAGATCATTTGTGGCCAGAGATACACATAGTTAATGTTCTCCCTAAAAAGCTTTTTCCTAGTATATAAAATGTCCTTATGTATAAGCATAGGGTAAATATGATACTTTCATAAAAGTTACAGAGTAAGCAACCAAACCAAAATCCTATCTTCTTAGGTAATTGGAGAATCTGGCTGATTTCTGATTCAGAACATATTGATAATAGTTCTGTTTATGGAACAAATGTTCTTCATTATAAAATAATACAGGAAAGCAATAAAATAACCCAACTTGGGCACTTTGATATGATTAAAGCCTCCATCTTATGAAATTATGTGATTATTTTTCCCTACACAGTCATATCAGGCTAATACCATTAAGTCTAGTTTTTGAAAGGACTTTAAAGGAACATGAGCTTTCTTTGGAGTCACCTTTTCTGATAGAACAATTTAGAGTCATTTTGTACGAATTACCTTGCACGTTATATATAGTCAACACATGGCTCCAACATGTGCATTGTTCCTGCAGCTTGTCGTTGTTCACAATGTGGCCTTTAATTTAGAAGCTTCAAAAGTCATTTCAGCCACTAGTGGAAACTTGGCACTTTTCTCAAAATAGGAGATAGGACAAACAGAACACATGCAGACCAGAAGCCATTATTTCTCATTGATGTTGAAATGTAGTTACTGGCTATAATTAGGTAGGAAGTATGAAATATGAAGGAGATTAATGTGAGCATTAATATTTTCTGAGTTCACATATGTTGTTGTACAAAAAGCACAGCATTTTCCTTTTAGTATTTTGCCATTAAAAACAGAAAGCTTGATAATATGAACCTTGAGCTCTCTGTATTGTTTTTTCTTTAATTATCCAACTTGCTTTGCAATTATTTTAATGTGGCTTCATTTGAACATGATTCACAATTTTCCCTTTCAAAAAATAATTATGAGAAAACCAAGACAAAGGTGAAGGATATAAAGGAGAGTTATCTTTCACACTAAAGTTCAGAGGACTCAGTATTTGAACCTAGGTTTCTCAGCCAATGCAACGAGAGACATGCGTGCTTTATAATCAATGATATCAAGAGAAAAACAAAACAAAGCAAAACATCATGGTAGTTCTTCTCTCCTCGGAACTCATGGTCAAAACAATGTAAACACTCCCTCTGTGATTCAGTATGTAGGTGATCACTATTATGTGGTAATCTTAGTTCTTGAGGCTGGAATTTAATAGCAACAAGTTAAACATATGTTTTCCTTAAGTACATGCAAGTTTTGTGAGGGACACTATGTCAGCTATTTTTCTTAGTCCTGTGATAAAATACCTAACACAAGCAACCTAAAGGAATGAAATATTTATTTTAACTCATGGTTTCAAGGAGTTCAGCACCATGATTGCCTGGCCTCACACTCTTCAGCCAGAAATAATGATAGAAGTGTGACTGATTTGCTGAACTGACTGCCACCTCATGGTAGACAGAAAGCAGAAGGGTAAAGAACCCATCACCAGTGACAGAATTTCTCTTGCTAGGCTCCAACTCCTAAAGTTGCTCCAACTTAGCAAAATGTACTACTAGCTTAGAATCAAATTCCGCAAACATAAAGGGGGAAGGCTCTCCGTATTTGAACTATAACTTTTATAGTGAGTCAGTGTAAAATACTACATGAAGATGAGTGTGATATAGCAGTAATTACAAAACTCACCGACAGCTTGACATTTCCCCAAAAGTAAGGCGATGAATTGATATCAAAGAAGAGTTAAAAAAAAATGTGACTCTGGGTGTGTCAGGAATAGTGCTCTCACATTTTCCCCTTGGTTGTGATTCTTAGATATTTTCTTATGGGTTCTGGATAAGGCCAGTCTGTGGAGAAAATGTTGAGCAGAAACGTAGTCCTATCACTTTCATTTTAAAGATTGCAGTGAATAAAAGAGGTTCTGATCTACGGGTGATGCTAAACTTCTATTTAAGCCTGTTCAGAGAAAGACTACTAGGAACACATATAAGTACACTAATACACATGTGATCACCATGGGATGCGGAAAGGTGTGCATGCAAGTATGCAGTCGTCCTCTTCCCCGAGTACTTATTCCTAGTTGCATTTTTAGGACCTACACTGGTCTTTGCTTCTATTTTTTCTGTTCTTGTATTTCAATTCTTGTCCTTGTCATTCCAGATGTTCTTATTCTAGATGCTTAAATATGTAGTAACTGTGACAAAAACCAAGAACAAACCAGGTATAATGTCCGACGTGAAGCAAGCAAGGCAGAAGTAGCTGAGAGGGAGTGTACCTGAGAAAGGACAAGATGGAGTTCTAAGTTAGGGAAGTATATATTAGTTATTCTTCTGTTGCTATGAGGCAAGTTATAGAAGAAAGAGTTTATTTGGGCTTGTGGTTCCAGAGGGATGAGAGTCCATCATGGTGGGGAGGCATGGCAACAAGCAGCAGGCATGGTGGCTGGATCAGGATGCTCACATGTTTAACCACAAGCATGATGCAGAGAGAATGAACTGGGAGTAGGGTGGGGCTTTAAACTCTCAAGGCCCACTCCCAATGACACACTTCCTCCAGCAAGGCTGAACCTCCTAAACCTTCCCAAACAGTGCCACCAACGGGCAACCAAGTGTTCTAATGCCAGGGCCTGTGGGGGATATCTTCTTTTAAACTAACACAGGAAAAAAAAAAAAGAAAAACTGGAATAAAGACTGTTAGAGATATGAGGAAAGAAGTAGAGAATTTGAGGCAAGTTTTTGAATAGAGATAGATTAAACCTGAATGACAAAGAAAACATAAATATTACTTTACAAATTTAGAGAATAAAATAGATTGAATTTAAATTTTCTCCCCAAGTTTCATTAAAGTAATTGTCACATAGAAACTTTTTAAAGGCTCTCTATAAAGCATGAGCTGCCCTCAAAATTGCTATTTCTGTGTCTCAGTGTCCCAAGTGCTTAGAACACAAGAATCTAAAAATACTCTGCTTTTTGGGAACTTTTGTTATCAGCTGGAGGTTTCTTGAATACAATAACTCAGTCTTGAATAATTGTATTCCATTAAAATCATACCTTAGTGAAAACCACACAAAGAAATCAGGTCTTTATATTAACAGTGTATTCAGCTGTCTTTAATGGCCTTATTTTTAAGCATTCTCTGCAGCACCACTGCATAAACTGATTCCTTATAAACAGTCCCTGTATTCCTTTTATCTCCTTCAGCTTGTTAATGGGATCCCTACTATACACAATTTGCTGTAATGGGTCTGCAAGGAATCTATAAGATGCCTCATGATTTTGAGCTTAAAGCTTAAAGGCCTGCCGTAGAGTGTATGTATACCAGACTGAGAGCCTTGGGGTTTTCACCCTTGATGAGTATCTATTTGAAATCCCAGCTGTATTAAGTTTTGATCAATGACTTCTCCCTTAATAGTACTAAATTTGAAAAGATTTTGGAAGGTTACTTGGTCTGTACTAAGCTGAAGAATTTAAGTCTCTACAATGCAAATTCTCTTAAATACAACTTGTAAGCTCCTCCGCTGTTGAATATGGATCTCCTTTGGCATTTATGTTTAGTAACTATTAAAATGACTTCACGCTAGTAAAGAGCTGAGTGACAGTTTGACAGCTCAAAATACTGAAGCGGTATGAGCATCTCTTGCACAACCAAGTTTAAAGCTCTCTTTTGCATATTCACAAGCTGGGAACATGGTGAGACTTACAGCAGGGATCTAAAGTGTAATTTAATTGCTGTCTAGGAATGAGTCCTCTCTTTTCCATGGTATTTAATTAAATGCTTCCCTTTGACTTCACATTTCTAATTTACCTGTCACGGTCTGAACTTAGAGCATGGCAACACAATCTAAGATGAAGTGGACGATCAGAAAGGATGTTTTGATCAGGTAATGACAATTACATCTACACAGGAAAATAATGACAAGTCAGGACACAGAGCGGTTAATATTTTGAACTGAAGTATTTAAAAAGAGCACTGAAAATGCATCCTTTTCTTACAAGCTAACAAACTCCCTCTGTCAATGTTTTATTTTTATCCAAGATGCCTCCATGGCTTTAGTTCTCTCTATATGATAATGGGTAGGATGAAAATTGCTGTACATTTGAACTTCATTTTTGTGAAACTTTTGAAAAAATAATACGCAGAATGAATCATCCCCAAACTGAAAGGATTAATTTTTTTCCTTACACAGTACCAGGTTTTGATTAAGTGCCTGGTAAATATTGGTGGAACAAATGAGTGCTAAAGTCCATGTTAGAGCTCCCGATGTTAGGGCCAAACAGAGAACTCCCTTTATTTGCTTCAGTATTTTGTTAAGCCACCAGCCCCTTAGACGCCTTCATCATTATTGATAACTAAGGAGTAAAATAATTACAACTTTCTAACCTCCTAAACTATATTTTATGTGCCTTAAATTATTGATGAATAGTATACTATAAGCTATTATATTATTCACCAATTATTATCTTATAATATTCATAATATATTATGAATGCATATGAATATATGAATATATTATGAATATAATATATTATTCATCAATAATAGTATAACAGAAAAAATTAATTAACTTATTTGGCTGTTTTGAAAAAAAGCAGTTTTCAGAGAAAGCTTTTACTGGGTTGGGGTTTGAATAAAAATGTAGTATAGTTTGATTGTTGCAACTTTTAATCATGATTTGCACAACCTGGACTTAGAAGAAGCAAGAGGATAGGAACATTGGAACGTCCCTGGGAGTAGAGTAGGACTATGCTGGCAAAGGCATATCCTCAAACCTATTTTGGTGTGTCTCATTTTTATCCTATTTATTGATACAATTTTGACAAACATTAAAAATAACAACTTACACAGGTGGTCATATCTTTTTCTAAGGGGAGAAATATCAAAGGTTCAATGAAAATAATTAGTATCTTGAGGATTGCACATTTAAAGGAGAGGAAAAACAAAGAAAAATTTATTACTGAAGTATTTGGGGATATTTCAATTTTATTTTTAAAAGAAATTATTATATGTATATTAGGTGTGTATGGTGTGTATGAAGATCAGAGGACAGCTTTCACAATTGCTCGTGGATATTGAGAATGATATTTGCAGCAAGAGCCGTCAACCTCTGAGCCACCTTCTGGCCTGTTATTTTCTTTTTTTCCCTTTTATTGAAAATAGAGTTTTTTCACATAATGTATCATGATTATGGTTTCCCCTTCCTCTACTTTTCCAAGTTCCTCCTCACCACCTCTCCCCCTGCTATCCAGATCCACCCACTTTTTCTCTCTCTCAATAAAAAACAAATAGGCTTCAAAATGATAATAATATAATATAATATAGTATATTTTATATAATATATAGTATATAGTATAATATAATATGATAAAGCAAAAGCTAATACATTGGAATAGACAAAACAAATAGACAGACGGAAAGAGCCCAAGAGTAGGCTTAGAGACCAACTCATCCACATACTCTGTAATCCCGTAAGAACATTAAACTGGGAAGCCATAATATACGCCCAAAGGAGCTATAGGGTAAAACGAGAGAAAATTCTATAAATAAAACATAATAAAATAAAAATAGAAAAGTAACATAAAATAACCCTGACACAACACTATGAGACAGGAAACCTCCAAAGATGCCATTCAGTGAGTTTCCTGTCGGCCATCTGCTACTCGGCATGAGGTCTACCCTTAAGAGTAGTTAGTTTCTTTCCCCAGTGAAACTCCCTTAGAAAAAATGAAATATTCTCTCACAAGTGGTTATCAATTGCAGATAGCTTCTGAGTTAGGGATGGGTGGGTGTGCGTTCACTTCTCCTTTCAGCTCTAGGACTCCATCTGGTGCAGACTCATGCAGGCTCCGTGCATGCTGCATCAGTCTCTGTGAGTTCATATATGCTTTGATCATGGTGATTTAGAGGGTCATGTTTCCTTGGCTCTCTCTATCCCCTGTGGCTCTTATATTCTTTCCTCCTCCAGGGTTCCCTGAGTCATGAGAGGAGGGGTTTAATGGAGACATTCCATTTAGGACTGAATGTGAAGGTGATCTGTCTACAGCATCTGACACCCCTTTGATGGCCTGCTGTTTTACATTATAGACAAACTACACTAGGTAGTTAAATGAATATGTATATGATTCCAAACTATTCTCTACAGGTGAAGTTTTGGTATCATTTATCGGAGCATTCTCATCTCTCTGTTTTCACAAGAACGTCATTAGATGGCAGTTTGCTAAAGCAAAGTGAAGTGACATTCTCTGAATCTCAGTGGAGCCAAGCAAAAGTCAATCTCCATGCAAAAGCTGGAGAATCTAGTCTTCCTTTCCAGGTAAGCCTGTAATGAATGAATACAGCTCATCAAAAGGTATATGTTTCATACTGATCATCGCGAACAACAAAATGTCATATGTAGTGAATATTCACAGTATTAATAAGGCAAGCACAATGTTCAGGAATGAGTAGACAGCTTGTTTGAGCTAATTGCTCAAATTTAGGTATGGAAGGGTGGCATCTGTTACAGATAAAACTTACTTCAGATTGTGGCAAGAAGACTGATTTGGAGAGACTTTCAGAGATGGATGATGAGGAAGAGTGTCGGGAAGATGTGACACAGCAGTTGCCCCCATGATCACACAGCTCGGTGGGTGCCTGCACAAGGCTGGGGCTCTTCAGCATCATCATGGATAGTCTTCTCCCTGGGAACTGAAGACTCAGGTTCTGGAGGGAGAGGGATTTCATTTCTTCCACATAGGGTACCTAGGTAAGAAGATGGGGTTCAGAAGGAAAGGAGGAGGGATAACACAGGGTACGGAGGATGAATATAATCACAGTTTATTTGGTATATGTACGAAAATGTCAAAAATGAAGAAAAGGGGTGTTTTCCTAAGTGACTATGGCGTATCTAAGGTAGGGAAAAGGGAAGTGATTTGCATTGTGCTGACATTTTCATCCTTCTGCTCTTGTCCAATAACACAAAGATGTTTGTTATCCTTTGATAGACTTGTGTTGCTTAGTAATAAAAGCAGGTGACTGTAGCTCACTCACTAAGTTGATGCAACAGTTCCCACCTTCCTGGACTGTGACTTCCTTCTTGGTGATATAATTATAGAAACTAGATCAGATGATGGGCTGGTTGAAAATACATCAGCCCCCAGTCAGGGGCTTGAGTCATTGAGACAGTCATTGATCTCGGTGACTACAAATATGATCTTGTATCTTTCTGTTTCCTAATCTGAGAGAACTATGGTGATGATAGAAAAAGTATTTTGGAGATCATAATACTAAAGAGATCGAAACTGGTGGTCTCGTAAGTGGGTTTTGGAATCATGATTTCAAGCCCAAATACATGATCATAGGGAACTTGCCTTCTAAGCTTCTGTTCCACCCATTGCGGTGCTATGGGATATTGGCTGTTGGGACTAGAGCTGATAAATAACACACATTCATCTAATGTTTGCTTCTGAATCAATTGAGATAAATGTAGAAGTTAAACAGAAACCAAAGTATTTTGGAGCAGATGCTATTAGAATACACAGTCACATGTTTAAAATAGGACTCACACTCAGACTAAATACTACCCAGCTAGTAAATGATTGCTGGAGAAACACTGGACTCTCAATGTAGGAAATACCTTTTGTCATTGGCAATAAATAATATCAGAATCCATGTATCATGGTTTCATTCCTGTTGCTGTGATAAAAATCCTCTAACAAAAACAACTTAGGGGAAAAATAAATTGTTTTGATTAACTGCTCCAGATTACATTCAAATGGCAGGAAAGTCAGCAGCAGGAACCTGAAGGAGCTGGCCACATCGCTTCTGCAGTCAAAAAGTAGAGAGAGATGAATGCAAGCTACTGCTTAGATTGCTTTCTCCATTTTATACTGTTTAACCTCCATGTCCAGTTAAGGGTTTTGTCTGCTTGGAAGACAGCTCTCCCAAGATCAATCAACTTAATCAAGATCATCCCCAACAGGCATGCTCAGGGGCCTCTCTCCCAGGCTACTCTAGATCCTGTCAACTTGAGAGTTAACACTAATCAAGGTTCTCCTCGAAACCAGCAGTCTCTCTCACAAGAAGGTGGCTTGAATGGAAAAGGGGAATAAGTTGAGCTTGCTCAGTGCATTCTTCTACCATGCCTCCTTAGTTAAATGTTTTCCCTCATCAGAAAGGGTGGCAGCAGGTGGCAGCAAGGTTACTGCAGGGAACTTCTCCCAATATACATAGGAGGAATGTGGAACAAGCATCAACTTTAATTACTATTTGCTTTATAGAAGCAGTATAAGGATACATGTAGAGTACAGAGAATCTAGTGTGGAGTAGCATAACACGTGGTAGCTATTATTGTTGCTATGATGGTTATTACTTTCGTATTGTTTGGGGATAGTGGATATATAACAAATATTTCTTTGTATCTTGAAAGGGGGAATCCTTTTGAATAGAACTCTAGATTCAATAATTAGAGACTTCCATAGCTAGAGAAAGTCTCCTGATTCAATGCAAACATTTAATGGATAAAAAGTGCTGATAGCTTCTATTGGGGGAAGTGTTTGACACAAATACCACCCATGGATTCATCTCTGTATTGTTCTCCATTGCCTGTGACAGGACAAGAAAATGATGTCAATTTATTCTTTGTCTCTAGAGTTTTTATTCTACATTGAATTGCTTCATTATATTCATTTTTTTATTTAGAAGGAAACTTGCAAAACAATCTATCAGAGTTTGTTATTGATTGATATTGAGAACCAAAGAGAATAACCCTTTATTAGGTCTGGCTATCTTAGAAATATTATGAAGTGACATGGCTGCCATTCCTTTCTGTGACTGGAAATTCTCCTCCACTCTTGCTGGAGAACTTCAGCAAAGGGGAAACTTTATTTTCCCTAATAATACTTGTTTGGGGATTGAGTTTTGAATTTTCTTTGCTATCCAAATTGAGACTACTCCTCACTATCTGAAATTATATTAACTGGGTTATAGATGGGTTGGTGGTTTTGTGCTGTTTTGTGCTGTGACTTCAGACGGTGCTCGTTTCTAACATGACCCTGCACTACTGATCCCAGACCTGCTCTCTGTACCAGACCTGTGACCTAGCACTGATGTTGGTTTTTCTTTCTGACCATCCTTGACACTGAGTTTTGCTGAGCCTCATACATGTTTGATTCACCCAAGAGCAGGCATTCTTCTCTGTACTTTCATCCGTTTTTCTTCAATATTTTTGCATACTTCCTGTAGCACATATTAGTTATAGAAAAATACAGACAAGTAGAAAGAAACAAAGGGAGAAATCCCTAAATCTTTACCACCACATTTTAACATTAAAAGTAATCCTAAATTTTCAGAAATTTCTGAAATTAAACTTGGAAGACAGTACACAAACACTCTTGAATCTAAACTGTTCAGATCCCAAACTCATTGGCTTCCTATAGACTTTGGATAAGAATTGTAGACTTACAAAAACTTCATATGTGTGTCAGTTCAGACTTTGTACATTTATACATATACACATAGTAAGTAAAATATACATAGTCATGTGCTATAAACAGGTTACTTACTACAGCAATATGACAGACATTTATAAAGTGCTTACAGCCAGTAATTAAGAAATAAATATACATGCAATCATACCTTGAATAAATGTCAGGACTTTGTTTACTCATTAGTATTAATTATGCAAAAAGACACAGTTTTTGTCTTGTTCATGCCTTTTTTCACCTATATCAGAAAAATGCTGATATTATCTTGGTTTTAATTTGGCTTCTCTAAGTGTGTCTCTTAAATCCTGGAATTATGCATGCAGTTCCTAGCTATGTACAAGCTCATGGATCAATGACAAATCAAGATGCTATTGTACCCATTGATACTCTATTCAGAGCTTAAATCTAAAGACATTTAGAGTTAGTATTATGGATACTCTCCAAGGTTTGGATACTTAAATTTAAGGGTGGCCATAGCCTTGTTTTGATCATTGGCTCCATATGGCTAAACTCCGAACCTGTTTATTTAGGGTAATCCAATCCAATCTAAACAAGAAAGAAGAAAGGCCCTGGATTATGAGACCTCTGTATTTTATTTTAACCATGAAATTTGGATGCAGTGTGGTACTTTGATGTGAACTGGAGAGCATAACAGGCAACAAATTGCTTTGAGTTTCCTAGGAAATAATCACCCTTAGTTGCTAGGATTTTCATTCTCCTGCTGGGAAAGGATTAGGCTTTCTGTTGATTCTGTAAGAAAATTAATTTAACAGCCTTTCAGGAATCTCTCCATCACCTAGGTAGAAGAATTGGAAGAATTTTAGTCAAATAATTAATTATATTCTTTCCAATCTGTTTTAACTTGGTCTGTTCATGTTCGGCTGCTATGCTAAGCTTTTCACAAAAATACACTTTATAGTTTGCAATTTTACCATTTGTAAATTTTCTTCTAAATCCTAACGTGATTTTTTTTTTTTTTTTTTTTTTTTGGTCTGAGTGCTGCTCCTTTATTTCTTGTTGGTCTAATGTGTAAATTCCTATTTAAATATAGTTGTATCATATTTTAGGTTTTATCTGAAAATTACTCTTATATTTTCCACAATGATTGGTTTGATGTTCATTCTCTATCAGAATTATTGTTATTAATATTAATTTTATAGAATTATCTGCGGAGTCAGTGAAGGGTAAGATTTATAACACGGTAATAAATATCATGTATGTAAAGTTGCTGTGTCCTCAGTCTTCTCTGTCTAGGACTGCAGGAAACCTTGAGTTGATCTGTAGCTTTGGTATGAATCATCTGCTAAGAAACAGAGATCTCTTTATTTCATTAAGTGATGCAATAAAATATAATTACGACTAACAATGGCTTAGGCTACACAGTCTTCCCGGTGGCTTTGTGACATTTAGCCAGTTACTTCTCTAAACTTCTTTTTCTTTCACTATAAAATGAGTATAAAAACTGTGCCATACTCACAAGATTAAAACTAAAGACTATGCCCTGTATACAGTAGATTCTACAGAAAATACGGCCTTTCCTTTTATCGTCGATACAGCCATTATTTTTCAAAAGCTTCCAGGCTGTAGTTTATTTCTTCTTCTAGCATATTATACTTTCTGTTATTTCAGCAAATAGCTTTCTTCATGTTGTTTTATATAACAGGGTAGGAGAGACATTTTTTTCTGGGAAAGATTCTAGTTTTGTTAATGTATAAAATAATCACTTGAATGTTAGCATTTATGAGTTATAATTTCTGAAAACAAGAATTTTTTGTAGTTTTCAGAATAATTATAATTGGGTAAAACAAGGTCTTAAAAATAATTTCAGAGGGAAATGCATCAGCATTTAATTTGAAAATTGAGTTTTCAGATTAGTTGAGGATCTTATAAAGAGAATTTGTTTACCCTCCCTTTTCCATTGCTGAAGCATTTCTTCTAAATAAACTATTCCACGCTTGTTAATCATTGGTCTGTAGCTCCCATGGACAACATCGTTTACGCACAACACAAGAGACCTGCAAGTGATTAAAAACCTGCAAATGGGTGAGATTGATCAGTGGTAAGGGCACACGAGGACTTGAGTTTAATTCCCACAGATTGGAAGTTGAAATTTGACTGATACACATTGTCCTCTGACTTCCACAGATGTGTCATGGGAAGCATGTACATGCACACTCACACATACACACAGTGTAATTTCCCAAAACTTCATAAAAATAGAAATACACATAAGGTGATAGTTATTTATAGTTATATATTCTAAGATTAAACAACATTTTTTAAAGCGGGTGATTTTTAATAAATACTATCATTGTAATCTGGAATTTAACTGTTTAGAAGTAAACCAGCAAGGATAGAAATGATTGAATATCATTTTTTATTTTTTTTATTTTTGAGGTGTCTTTAAAAGTATGTTTTAGTAATCTTAGTGAATTACTTGGTGTTTCCGTTTAACCTAAATGAAAATCCAAATCTCTATCATCTCTCCCACTGTTCTACTTCATCTCTAGCCCGGTCCCACCAATTAAATATAGATTACAATGTATTTCTCTTCAGGAACACAGCATGTTACCTCCAACAGCTTGCCTTTTCTCTATTGGTAAACATCTCTTCTGGACCTGAGGGACCACATATTTCATTTTATTTGGCATTACCAGGGCACATTATCAATATATGTGCATATTATCAATGATATGTAACAATAAGGTATGAAAGAATTTAAAGTTGCGACAAATAAATTCTAAGTACTTAAAATTTTCACATTTTCTAAATTATAGAGCTTATATATGTTATGCAAAAATTCTTTTCTCAAGTCTGTGCTATTACTTTTTGCTCCTTGTGTGAAAACCAAATTTCTTAGCCAACCTTTCAAAGATGCCAACTACAATTAGAACTTTCATTCAAATCATTCAAAATTTATATATCACATGGTAAAATATTGAACAGCACAAATAAAATAGCTGCTCTTTTTCACTGCTATCCTCTCCTATCATAATCTGTATTTGTCGATTCAAACATACTGCCTTATTTTAACTTCTAGTCTATTCTCTATATATTGATTGCTTAGATGTATTTGTTTATCAAATATGCCTAGAAATATAAACTGTTACATAATTCCAGCCTATTGTTTTTTTTGTAGCCTTTAAAAATCAAAAACACAAGCTGAGAGTATTTCCATATTAGGTCCAAGAGACAGACAACATGTTAAAATGAAGATTACCCCATAGGGAATATCCTCTACTATCAGATACAACATTAAACCTATGATTGTTAGGTGTAAATGGAGAGAAATGAGTTACCTCTTATGCTACTTTTCAAATGAATAGAGGCACCATAGGCACATACATTTACATACCTGGACCCTAAATGGTGGAACTGTTTGGGAAGGATTAGGAGATGTGGCCTTGTTGGAGGTGTTCCACTGGGAGTGGGCTCTGGGGTATAAGAAGCCCTCACTACTTGCCATTCTCAGTTAGCTCTCTCTCCACCTCATGCTTGTAGATCAAAATATTATGTTATCAGCTACTGTCCCAACACCATGCCTCCCTGTCTCTTGCCATGCTCTCTGTCATGATGGTCATAAACTCTAATCTTATGAAACTATAAGCCCCCCCCCCAAAGCCTCTTTGTTCTATAAGTTGCTCTGGTCATGGTTTCTTATCATAGAAATAAAAAAGTAACTAAGATGGACAGGATATTCATAAAGATACTATTCCATAAGGAATATGCATCAACTATCAAAGCAACATTAAAACATGTGTCAGATGGAATGCAGAGAAATTGGCTTACTTGTGTATCCTAGGCTATTTTCTTTTAAATAATGTCATTCAATTACTCTCTACAGGATTGTGCTGGCTCATATAATTCATCCTCTTTAATTTATTATCTAATTAATTGGCTGTGGTCTAAAATCCTATACTCCCTTAATGCTCAAAGGATTGAGGCATCACATTCACTTTAATATCCCCTTGCTTTTGGTTTGGTTGCAGTCTCTGGTTCTTCAGGACAGTATCTTTGGTAGAAATTACTATTAGGGTTTAACCTAATTTTGTGATAGGACATCAGCCATGACCTCTGTGATTGGTGGAGATCACAAAATTAGGATAAAAGAGGCAAAGCAGAAAAAAAGCATCCATCAAGTTTGGTTTTGCACAAGTCATAGAAATGAACTCTTTAAAATCCAAAGTGAACTTGTGTTTTAATGCTTGGGTTCAATGAGAGTGGGCAGATAGGCAGAAATATGACTGAACAATGAACTATGGTAATATATGTATATGGTATGTGGTAATAATAAATATGAACTAGTGGTAATATATTAAAAGGAACATCACTAAGCCTCTTGATTCAGATTCCTTTTGGCTCTTCTTTCCTTCATTTATGGGGAAGATCACCTGTCACATTGCTATACTATGACCTAATTTTAGCAGTGGTAGCTCAAATAGTTCTATATAGCTAGCTACCACATATAATGGCAACACAAAGTCAGAATGGTATTTGAAATGCCAGATAGGAATAAGCATGTTCTGAGCCTCAATATAATAAACTGTTAGTTTCTTGATATTAGATATTCAGTGATAACCAGCAGTCGTAGCTACCCAGCATATCTAAAGATGGTATTATTTGATCACCTCCTCGGGGCTCTAGAAATAATCTACCTGTCTCTCTCTCCTTCATTCTCTTCTCCCTTCCTCCCACTCTCTTCCTTCCCTTTTCTCTCTCTTGCTTCCTCCCTCTTTCCTTCCTCTTTTCTCCCACTTTCTTTTCCCTCTCCTTATTTTCTCACCTCTGTTTTTTTTCTCTCTCAATCCTTTTCTCTGTTTTGTAGCAGAATAAGCATGTAATAATGTGAATGACAGGAAAGAAAACAAATGTATGTCAAATAATTCAGAATTTTGGAATAAAATTAAATAGATGCTTCCTATTGTTTTAGTAAATGAATATAACTACCAGCTCTACGTGGTTAATGATTGTAATCCTTATCACATAAAAGTATGTTTCTATATTTATACATAATATATATGCATATTTAAATATTCAGATGTGAAAATGAATCACTCCAGCCAAATCATTAGAATGAATTCATATCTCAATTAAATTGAGTTGTAAACCACACAGTTGATTACCCCGAAGAGCTCGTTTTAAATGCATATGACTCTTAATGGCTCCAATGGGAAGCATGCCCTTCACTAGTGATGAATGCTGCAACTTTTAACTGAAACAAGGTTACCTAACATATTAAGGTTATATAAGAGGCTGTCAAGGCAGTTATGACTATACAACTTTATAATGTGAATGCGCAGGTCACAACAGTGTGCTAAAATTAGATTGAAAAATGGAACAAGTACAAATGAGTTTTTTTATTGAAACAAAATGATCTTGAGATTTTACTCCTGTGGCATATTTTTTAGTAACTTTATCTTTCTGCAATAACAGTTAATTTTAGAAGCTACTGTCTTGTCATCAAATGCCACTGTTGCTGTCGATGACATCAGTATATCCCAGGAATGTGAAATTGCCTCTAAATCACTACAAAGTATCAGCATACAAAACGAAGGTAAGAATTCTTTCCATTCAATTATTGTTAAGTTTAAATGTCTAAGCAATTTGCTTTTATTTATTCAAGTAGATTATAGTCACTAGTATTTAACAGAGGATATAGGTTCACTTTATATATTTTTCAATGTTAAGAAGTAATTTTACTATGGACAAACTTTTTGTTCTTTTAAAGCCATTCTTCCCTTTCTTATATTTTCACACCTTACATTCTGCTCCCCCGCCCCCGGCTCTGCTTTCTACCACTAGCACCCTTCTCAATGACTCTCTCCTCCTACCCTCATAGCTTCTTTTAATGTGTGTGGCCCACCGAGTACAGAATTACTTCCTTAGTGTGGTTGAAAGTTTCTCCCTGGAGCCAGAGCAACTTTCACTGTACTCCTGAAGAAAGTGGCACTCCTCCCCAACAAGCAGTAATTGCCAGTAGTTCCTCTGTGGAGGGTGGGCTGTCATAGGCCCCTCCCTCATCCATGAGGAAATGTTGAGGGGTCCAGTCTTGTGCAAGTCTTATGCAGAGAATCATGGCTGCAGCGGGTTCCTGAATGTAATGGCCATGTCATGTCCAGAATACACCATTTGTTGCACATCTCCCCATCTTTGGCTCTTATATTCTTTGCAGGGTTTCTCCTGTAATGGTTTCTGAGCCTTGAAGGAAGTGTTATAGCTGATGTAGTTGGGGTAGAGCACTTCACCATTATCCATTGTAGGTACCTTGGGCAGTTATGTGTTCCTTCATTAACCACAGACCACTGAAACAAGAAATTTCTCTGATAAAAGCTGGATCTAGTACCAATCTGTAGGCATAAAGCTGAGTATTTAGAAGTGTGTCTTACAACATGATTGTTTAGCAAAATGATAGAAGTAGTTGGCTCTTCCTTAGGACCTATGAAGTCCCAGTCATGTTTACAGAATTGGGAATGAGTTCCTTTCTATGTAATAGACCTTAAATACAATCAGAACTACTATTCTAAAGATGACTAAAATACATTCAAAAGAAAAAAAGGTAATTGAATGGTGGCACTGTTCAAAGAATTATAATGATCCTCCCAGAAGTTACAGGTCATTAAACAAAAATGCCAGTGCCAAGTGTGTGCTATACTCTAGGGTGGCCAGGGAGAGTCCAAGGGTCTCTCTAGTAATGCAGATGATTGCCATTGTTCTTGATTGTCCACCAGAACGTGAAAGTCAGACTCTTTTGTTGAAGACACTGTGGCACACTTGGGTCATAGACCATAGAAAAATCAAGCTGAGTTGCATGCTTCTTCCACAGCAGCTAAACTTCACGGTCCCAGAAAGTGCTATGCAGGCTACTTGTGGGGAGAAAATCATCAGTAGTATTACTCAGCTGTGAGCCCTGAATGGCACTGAATCACTGTATGCTCCTTCCTTGCTACTCAGGAAGCTGAGATAAGACAACTTCTGGAAATCATTGATTTCAGGACCAGTTTGGGCAGACACAGATGCACACACACACACACACACACACACACACACACAAACACACACATACACAGCGAGAGTGAGAGAGAATGCACAATTTTCTGTTGAGATCTAGATTAAAGGACTAATTTTGAAAGGTAATGTTTTTATTCAAAAATTAATTTTATGGGTTAGACTTTCATAATTTGATAGTTACATATAATGTGCAAAAAATCAAATCTGAGTGGATAGCATCTTTATATGCTTAAATATTTAAAATTTTAATTATCACATATTAAATGCATGCATTTATGGATGAAAGTATGGTATTTCAATACATATTTCAATACAGTACATATATGGATACAAAATATATTGAACAAATAAAGCAATTAACACTTCTACGTCCCCATTATTGGAGCTTTTGAATTCTACCAACTCATAACATTTATAAGAGGTTATCATCAACTGTAATGACTCTACTGCTCTGTAGAGAACTTTGTACCATATTGCTTTTATTTAAGTATATCTTAGTTGTCCTTATCTAACCTGTCTGTTTCTCCCTCTAGTCAGTATTCTCAGCCTATAGTAATCTATTCCATATGCTTCAGTTGTCTCATTTTAAAATACCCACACATTGGAAAAAATAAACAGTATTTTTCGGGGGAGTCTGGCTGACTTTCTCACGTAGCTTTGTCACAACCACTTCCCTCCATTTGATACAACATTATTTTTTATGATTTCTAATTTAAATTTTTTTCTTTTATTGAAAATAGATTTTTTTCCTCACATAATATATCCTGTTCACAGTTTCCTTTCTCTCTCGCCCCTCCATTTCTTCTCTAGCTCCTTTCCCATCCAGATCCATTCCTCTCCTGTGTCTCATTAGTAAACAGATCTCTAAGGGATAATAATAAAATAAATAAAATAAAATGGTCCTGAATAAGTTAAAACAAGAACTAACACATCACAATTGGACAAAACAAACAAATATAAGGAAAAGAACCCAAAAAGAAGGCACAAGAATCAGAGACTCACTCATTCAACACACTCAGGAATTCCATAAGAATACTAAACTGGAAGCCATAATATGTAGACAGAAGACCTGCTTACAGACCAGTTCAGGCCCTGTGCATGTTACCTCAATCTCTGTGGGGTCATATGAACTTTGATCACATTGACTTGGAAAGCCTTGTTATCTTGGTGTCTTCCATTCCTTCTGGCTCATATGTTCTTTCTACCTCCTCTTCTGCAGAGTTCCCTGAGCCCCGAAGGAAGGAATTTGATGGATTCATCTCATTAAGGGATGAGTGTTCCAAGGTTACTCTCCCTCTGCATAATGTCTGTCTGAGGGTCTCTGTATTTGTTCCCATATGCTGCAGGAGGAGGCTTGTCTGAGATGACTGAGCAAGGCACTGATCTGTGGGTTTAGCAAAATATCATTAGGAGTTATTGTTTTACTACATTCTTTTAGTAGAACAGTGATATTTGTTTTCCCCTGGATCCCTGAACTATCTGGTCTCTGGTTTTTGGTTACCCAAGCAGTATCAGGGTTGGGTTCAATCTTGTTAAGTGGGCCTTAGGTCAAATAAGTTTGTTGTTCCCAACAGCTTTGTGCCACAATTGCCTTAGCATATCTTTCAGCCTGGACAGCATTATAAAACAAAGGGTTTGTGGCTGCATCGATGTTTAGCATTCTATTTTGCTAACATTCGGAGTACCATCCACTACCAAGGATGTTAGGACATAGTTGGGAAGGCTCTATGTAGGCACCAGCTCAAACGCTCTATGTTCAATGAGTTGAACTTTTGGCTTTTTTTGGCTTCAGTCAGTTTGTGGAGAGCAATGTATATAATTTGCAATAGCCTGGATTGTTTGGGACATCCCATGAGGCCCCTTTGGCCAACAACTCTATTAGATGCAACCCATCCTAATACTGGAAGCTTCATTTGGTGAGAAGAGATGTTCAACTGGGACTCTGTCTCCCCCATTATTGGGTGATTTCATTTAGATTGCCTTCATGTATGTATATAATTTTGGAAGCATCTATTGTATTAGGTTTCCATACAACTCCACACATGGCTCTAAATTTTAGCTATCTCTAGCCATATTTGCTTCCTCACTTGATACTCCCATTCCAGTTCTCTCCCATTCATCTATAACAATACATTCTATTTTCTTTTTTCTAATGAAGTCTATAGTGTTTATATGATAACTAACTTATGTGTTTCTGTGGAGTTTAGCTTGATTATCATTGAGTTAAGAGTTAATATCCACATATAAGTGAACATACCATATTTGTCTCTTTTTTTTGGTCTGGAATACCTCATTAAGGATAATTTTTTTGGTTCCATCCATTTACCTGTGAATTTCATAGAGAATACCAGTATTTTTAATGACTGAATTATACTGAATTATATGTGCATACTACATTTTCTTTACCTATCAATTCATAATGGACAAATAGTTTGGTTCCATGAACTAGGCATTGTGAATGCTATTTTTAAGTATAAGTCCTTTATTGAAGGCATCTTTAATATTTTAAATTTATTTATTACTTGTGTGTATGAATGTTTTGCTGGTGTGTTTGTCTGTATATTATGTGTGTGTGTGTGTGTGTAGTGCCCTCAGAGTTCAGAAACAGAATAGAGAGATAGATCTCCTAGAACTTAAGTTACAGATGACTATGAACTGATATGTGGATGCTAGAGAACAGACTTGGATCTTCTAGAAGAGCATTCGGTGCTCTTAATTGATGGTCCATCTCTCTAGCCCACTTGAAAACATCTTTCATTCTACAGAATATATAATTCTGTGTGCTAACACTATGCGCATGAGAATATAAGATCCACATGTATAATGAATCTTTCTGAATCCTGTGTGTGTGTTTATTATCAATAATGAGGAATACAAAGAAGTAGTTTTACTAATAATGCATTTAATAATTGATAAGTTTTTAGAAGTTAATCAGTAGTGTCTTATTTAAGCTTAATTAATCATTTTGATTTTCCAAATTACAGACCACAGTACTAGGAATTTAGGTAACATGAAAGTTTCAATGTTGACATAGAATGCTAGAGCACTGAAGGTGTCAGGAGAGGAAGGTTTCATACCTTTCTCCACTTAGAAGGACCACACCTTGCATCCTTTTATATGAAAGACAAGGTATCAAGAGAAAGCATAGCAAATTTATTTAAACAAAGTTGAATATAACATCAGAACATTCAGGAATGAAAACAGCAGTTCCCAAGAAAAATTGTCCGCTACTGTGCATAGGTCCATAAAGGATGGGCAACCATGGAGAAATGTGATTAAACAAAAGAGCATATGTCGTAATGGGAATAGAAAAGGAGGAAACTGAGTAAGGTCAACAGGTTCAGATCCATATGGTCTCTGTGTAGCAGTCCTTCTTTTTAGGTATGGATTGGACTCTACATAGAGTGAGGGTCTCCTGACCTGTTGTCAGGCAACAATGTCATAGAGAGTTGCTACGGTCAACTCTCACACACGGCTGGGAGGGTGGGGAAGGTCATGGCTATGTGGCAACCTTGCTTCTGAAGCCCTCATTGTCCTTCTCAGCCTTAGGCACTTTGTTATCTTTTAGCCCTTAGAAGCAAGAATGTTGAGAAAAAAATTTAAATATAACTGAAGTTAAACTTAGCAGGTCTTTGAGAAAACTTGATCATATGTATGAATAACTTCTCATGAAATAAGTCAGAATACTTATTATATGTCAATTTCATATCAGTTATGTAGACCATTAATCTAGCTAGGTTGATTTAAAAGGAAGTATTTGAAATACTAATACATTTATATGAAGAAATATCCTCATTCTTTCTAGTTCATGGTGTGTCTGCCATGTTACTGTATGATCTCCTTATAAGTTAAGGCTTTACCTGGGCCTAAGCTTAATGAGATTTTGAGCAAAGAAACTTGAAAATGTGCCCATCACACAAATAGGTAGTTGTCATGCTTATGGGGGAGATTGGTAAGGCCTTTGAAAGACACTGAACTTGAACTGAAGCTTCTCAAAGCTTTCTTTAGCATACAGAGAATTGCACTATTTCTCAACATTCTGGTGTACTTTCCTGTTCTTTGAATTTAATGTATAATGCACACACTGCAAACAACTAGATCATAGACCATGACTGCCTTATTAGATTTTTAAATATCAAACCTCTTTTCCTTGTGTAGTGGTTCAGTGTTGTGGTTCAGCAAGAGGGACAAGGATGCATTCTCATACATGCAAACTTTGCCAGACCTCAGCAGAGCAAACCACCGTACTGGCCAATACTCAATCTACAGTGGAACCCCTAGGGTCTGAACTCAGGTGTTCTTATTCTTTCAGAACTCCTCAAGTATTCTACTGATAGCACATGTGAATCGTTAGCAATTAAACAACCCCCCACAGAAATCCAACACCTGCAAACAATACAAAACACCAAGAGCTAGGGTAGCCCCTCACCCAACAGTACACAAAACAATATTTTAAACACAACTAAAAATAAACTCTACAATATCTTTGAGTTTCTCCTTTTATTTATTTTCTTTATCATCGGCACTTGAAGCAGTGAACATTCTATTTTTGATAAGGGTTAGAATGATTCTCTTGTTCTTAGTTTGAAGCTCAGTTTGCATCTCCAGAAGATACAAGCTATATTTCATGTAGCATGAGCTGTGATTTCACACCCAAGTGACTAAATAGACTCAGTGATGGTGAGCTTGCCTGAAAGTGTGGCTCAGTCTGCTAGGATTTATGTGTCTATGTTTAACTTCTGAATATTTAAACAATACTAATCCAATGAGTGCTGTAAAATGAAGATGATCAGATCTGTAGAAGTCCTAAACAGAAGATATAAAACAACAACACTACTAGAAGATAATGTTATTATCTACAAACATTAGAAAGAATTAGTGGGACTACGTTAACCTGAAATGCCCATGCACAGGAAAAGAACAACTAGATGAAAAGACCACATGCTAGATTGAAAATATATTTTTAAATTGTCTATTTTATAGGGTTCCGTATTCAAAAATTATAAAGAACACATTTAACTTAACAACAGAGAAATAATCTGATTGAAAAATTGGCAAAGTACTTGAATGCCATTTCTCTAAACAAGGCATAATACAGCTAACATCCATATGATAACTTGATTACTGCCATTAGTCATCACCCTAAGCCAAAGTCATGCATACTGGTGTATACTCTTGAGTACTGTTGATAAAAATGTAAGTAGTTAGAGTTACGGAGAATAATGTGTAAATTCCTAAAGAAATTAAAAGGAGAACCATCATATGACTCAGTTATTCCCATTCTGGGAACCTACCCAGAGGAAGTGAAGTCATCATCATGTAAGTCTGGATATCCCCAGGCATGCTGCAGAATTCTTTATCATAGCTAACATAGAAAATAGCCTGTGTCCACTAATAGATAAAATGACAAAGAAGGGAGTGTATGCACAAAAAACTACACAATACTAAGCTTTATAATGAAATCCTGTCATTTACCTTAACAAGGATGACCTATGTGGTGTTGTAGTAAATGCAATATACTAAAGAAGAAACAAAGGTATTACACTGTTTTGCTGATATGTAATATATATATATATATATATATATATACAGGGAAATAATGAATAATGTAGCTGTGTATATGAGGGTGTAGTGAGAGGAAGTGTGGAAATGCTGTACAGGCATACAATCAATGTAGGTAGCTTGTATATAAATATCCAAGTCTAAAGATACAGTGAGAACATGAAGACCATAATTAATAAGACTGTATATGTTGATGATTTCTAACAAATGAGTAAATTTAATTGATCCTATAATTACCCAAATATAAGCGCGCACACACAAACACACACACACACACACACACACACACACACACACACCATTCAAACTCCAAACACTAAGGGTGTGAGGTGGTTCACATGCTAATGTGCTGTATTGGAGCAACAGCTTTGCCACGACTATCCCATAAAATTGGATCATATACTTTAAATACACATAATGGTATGATTGTGTAAACATAACTTGATAGAAGTGTATTCAAATAACTACTCAAGAGAGTTGGAAAATACAGTCTATACAAATATATATTTTCTAAGCAGGAATTTCACAAAATGCTGTCCATTTTTTCTTACTACATAAAATATGTCTATGAAAACTTCTGCTGTGAATTAATGTTTCTACAATTGCCTCTGATATAATTAAATCTGACCAATGTATGTGGTTTCAAAACTTTGTATAAAATAATTTGTTTATTGAAAGTTTTTTTCATACAATATATTCTGATCATACTTTTCCCTCCCTCAACTCCTCTCAGATCCTGCCTAACAATCCACCCACCCAACTCCATGCCCTTTTTACTCTCTAAAAAATTAATCAGCCAACCAAACAAGAAACCCATGGAAAACAAAACAAAATAATAAAGAACTCCACAAAAATACAAAACCAGAAACCAAAATATACAAGCAAAAAGACTAATGAAACCCAAAATACTTAAACAAAGAAATATGAGACCAAAAAGCCTACAACAATACCACTGAGTTTGGTTTATGTTGGCTATCTACTCCTGGGCTTGGGCCTATCCTGAAGTGGTGTTATAAAGTCTTTTACATCAAAACAAATCCAAGAGATAGGCACTATTACTTTCCTCATTTTATAGATGTCATTACTAGTGGTGTCTCTTCAGGAAACAGAAAACCACACAAGTAATTTAAACAGTCAAAATTCATTATAAAGAATTATTATGTAGTTAAAAAGTAAATAGCTACAAAAAAGTAAAAGAAACAACAAAGAATAGAAGAATGGTTTCTAGGGCTGAGATAGGATGCAAAGAAGAAACAAATAGGTGATCTCACTATCCTCCTGCACAAGCTGACTCTGATGGGGGCCAATAGATGAAGATCTTTGCTGGGATGACTTGGTCATAGCCAGTGGATCACTGAGAATGTTATTCCCAGGATGCCCATGCCACTAAAGATGTAATATCACAAGGTGTTCATCATGGAGGAGAACTCTAATGAGTTCTTTTACTATAGACAATTATGAAGCAGGTCTCTAAACAAACAACAAAACCCTACTGTAATACCCATCCCAAAGGGAAAGAATCTGCATCAACTACAATGTCTGATACTGAGCTATTCAAAAGATAAATATTTATAAGCTCAAGTATCTCAAAGCAGGGTGATTTTAAAGCTGGAAGGATAAGTTTATAATTATGAGGCTTGTCGAATGCAGCATGGCGTTATAGCTGGTAGAAGCCCAGTCTAAATAGAGTCTGTCTCTAAAACCTGCTCTGCTGCCACACATTGTACAGCCCTTCTGACTTTTCAGGGTCATACTGACCCGCAGATTGAGATTTTTCAGTCACCCTCATGGCTGATATGGGTAATATTAAGTTTCAACCAGTTGATGAGACTCACTCTTAGACCAGAACACTCTCTGAGGCTTCTAGGATGCAACTTGGAAACCAGTATATGCTGTCTGGCGCATCAAGGACTATTGTCCTGAAAATTATTTTTTTTTCCTTAGGTAGTATATAATTTGTCATACAATATGTTTTCATCATATTCACCTCTTTCTCCTAACTCCTCACAGATCCAGCTCCCTCTCTACCCATTCAATATCATGTTCTTTCTATCTATTATAAAACCCAAACCTACATTATATATCACAAATTAAAAATAGATTTATAGACATGAAAAGAATACTATTTGGGCAGTAATTATAGTGAGTTGACTTTATAATTAGCAAATGAACTCTCAACCTTGAGAGTTTTGATTTCTTGGCTTTTTTTTTTTTTGGAATGCTGATTTTCTGTGAATCTGTTTAATAGTAGAGATGCTAATGCTTCATTCTTCTTTTTTTTTTTCCATCGGTCTTTCATGAAGATTCTGGTATTGAGTTTAGATGAGAGAAAGGCTCAGTGAAGATTTAGAGGAGTGAATCTGTTTTTCTTGTTCTTGCAGTTGGGATACTAGAAGAAATACCCGAGGAGTTACTGAAAAATGATGGATGCTGGGAGGGAGAGTCAGTATGTTTAAGGTTGTGGCCCTGCTATATAGACCAGGCTCCAGTAGACGTCCCGAGACTCATGAGTAGATGGGCTATTAAAAATGTAAAGATGGGACACGGAGTTGTGAGGGTGAATCTGGAAGGGATTAGGAGGGTTATGATCAACATGCAATGCATGAAATTCTCAATGAACGAATAAACTATTATAGTAAAACAGGCACTGCATCTTTATATAGTTCTGCTCGGGAAATAGCTAACATTCACACAAGTGAAGACTTCATGTGTCAAAAAACATCAATGGAAATTTTTATCGTGTCCACATTGGATGAAAAGTCATGTATGTTGTTATATTCTAGCCTATGGTACGAGATGTAGGTAAGAACAACGACGGTTTACTTGCCAGTTCTGTAAGTCACAAGGACATTTTATATGTCAGACCACGTTATCTGAGTACTATGATTTTTTTTCTGTCTAAAACAGTCTAAAATTGGTGCAATTAAAATATATATAAATGTTTTTTAATTTTCTAATTTTCTCTGTTTCATATTAAATAAATAAACAGTCTGTTTAGTGTAGAACTCAATGGAGCTTGAACAAAGCCAAGTTAGCAGCCCAGAGACCATAACAATTTATTATTTATAATATAGTTATCTTGTGATGCTGATTGGTTATTTCTGCACACCATAATCTGCCAGCAGTCATACTGTGAATTCCTTTCATTAAATAAATGCATTGAGATAAAGCTTACATTTCCACATTAGTAGAGACTGACTAAGGGTCATGCTTTTTTTTTTTTTTTTTGTATTTTCTGAAAACTATGTTCTGAGTCTATTGGTAAGATTTGGAATATTTAAAATTAATTACAAGCTGAAAGAC
This sequence comes from Cricetomys ansorgei, assembly GCA_026225945.1. Classification (NCBI taxonomy): domain Eukaryota; kingdom Metazoa; phylum Chordata; class Mammalia; order Rodentia; family Nesomyidae; genus Cricetomys; species Cricetomys ansorgei. The sequence continues at coordinate 8,083,088 of JAMJFZ010000451.1, read as the reverse complement.
TTTCTGCAAGATGTTCCAATATAAAAGAATAAGCTCTATGCCAATAAATGATGGAAAGCAAGTTGCTTTTTTCTAGCCTCTATTTTATTTTGTTTTCTGTAGGCAAAGAAAGAAAATCTCAAAATAAACCTAAATCTGCTCACTGTTGAATACCTTCCTCTTTATTAAATGCACACTGGAAATGAGTCCTGGTAGAAGAAAGCCTATGGAGGGTTTTATGAGTAAAACCCATCTTCTTCTTCTTGTCCTCAAGTTTAAGGTCTGCACACCATTTTCTAGCCTGAAAACCTCCACATAAGGATATAATTGAAAAATGCAGTAGTGGGAAGTGCTATTGGTGAAGGCTCACCATTCCTGTAACATAAAACCAAGAAATGGGGAGCCAGTCCATTAATTCTCACTTATCAAAGTCATTGATCACGGAGTAAAAACTGCAATGTATTTCCACAGACAGGTCAAACCTGCTGAGTGACATGCGGTGTTATGATCATTTTGATGATAGTGATGCTGTTAGCAAAATGAAGCTAGAAGAGATAGTGGTTAATTTTCCTTAGTTGAAAATTCTACTGAGGCTAAAATGATATGTATGAAAAAGCTTTTCTATAATTACATAAATTATGTTTTAATGCCATTTCTAAGTGCTATCTGGGGAATGATTATTTTTTTCTGTATCATTACTTAGAGCTCATTTGGCATATTTTGTTTTCAGCAATATTGTTGTTCTTGACTCTTAAGCTTATAAGTTTAAGTGATTTACTTATTGTTGCTGTAAATGTTAACCATTTAGATCCTTCTCTTTTCTCCCCTGTCCATTGTTCCTGCCCATCTGATTTTCATATTCAAGTTAGTGTTGTGTATATAGGGTAGAGAAAAAATATTAACCTTTTCCTATTTCACATCAACTTTTCCAAACAATCTTGTAGAACTTTACCACCTAGGTAGCAAAGCATTTCCTTCTTATGTTCATCTGAACCTGCCTTTGTGGTATCAATGTGAACAAACTGAAAAAATGATTTAATAACGGAGTACACTCATGGTACTCTTGGTACTGACTTTGTACCTGACTTACTGAAATGCATTTGTATTTATTAGTCTCTTTGTAGCTAAGTAAAGCAAAGTGCAGGGAGAATGAGGGTCACAGTTTTTCTCGGTTACAAGGTTCTGGGCAGAGCTGCACTCTGAAGCACATCGCAGGTTGATTGCCACTTTCTCCACTGAGTCTTCAGGAAAATTAAATTTGTAAGTTTCTCAAATAATGCAACCACACCACACCCATAACATTAAACCACAAGGTCTTAAAACAGCTCCATTATTTTAAAGATTGTACTCAATACATTGAGTCTTTTCATCATTTTGCTGAGTTTATATGGCAATTGCATGAGACTACAAGTATTTCATTGCCAATCAAATGATAATAGTAACCATTAATAATGACCAATGCCTGTTGTAGGAATTGGTACAAGAGAAGGAAAAGTTGTTTGTTTATTCTGCAGTTCAAAGTAGTTTATAATTTATAAGAACAGTAGAAAATATATGTAAAATTGCAATAATAGGAAAAATGTGGGTTTTTCCCATTGGTGATAAAGATGAGTCAGGATAGTCAGAAATCAGTGATTTATTTTTAAGAGATATTTATTTCTACCCTGACAAACCAAAGTTTTATTAATCAGGTATTTGTAAAGTAAATGATTCCTATATCAGCCCAAGTAAATGATCTCTGATACTTTGCACTTCTTGGTAAAACCCAGTTACCTAAAGAGTTAGAAGAGGGATAGGTTAGTTTGCCACTGAGGTTATTTGATGACAATTCTCAGGATCCTTTCATTACCCAATATGGTGTGCCCCTCAGGTCCTTCCACACCGCTTATTTTGAACTTAACTATTTTTAAGTCCAGCTTCAATTCAGTCTAATTAGTATTCTCCATATTTAGCACTATTTAGTGATTCACTTTTATTTTATGATACTACATATCTATTATTAAAAATTATCTTATTACTACATTCCATTTTCTTTCCCAGTTATATTGTGGGTTATTTTTATGGAGCAGTGCTGGCTTTGTCTCTTATTGCTTGAAGGGAATCACAGTATTTCCAGGGACTAGAGAAATGTTTGGAGCATACTTCAGAGAATTTAAGAAACTAAAAGGGTATAAATTCTGATTTCAAGTAGTACCAGGAACACTGTATGACTCAAAGGGAATCCAGCATAAGCACACCATACTGTAATAGCTAGAAATCTTTAAGAAAAGGAGTCACTCAGTATTTAGAATAAAATGTGTTTCTTTCAAATAATATTTTCTAGTACTCTACAGTAGAAAGAATGGAAACCAGATAAAAATGTTATATTTAGAATGTTGGAAGACAACACCTACCAATCAATTCTTTACCATTGTTATCATGGTGTTTATTTTCTACTAGTAGATGAGCTTTTCTGTATGTGACGAATTACTACAAATATAATGACTGAAAATAATAGTCATTTATTAAAATTGTCTCTTAGCATCCATTGATCCAGCATCTGGTGATCAACTAATCACATATTGAGAATATTTGAATCAAAATTTTATGCTTACTCTGAACCTGCGTAGACACTGCCAAAGTTCCCTAAACTCTGAGAGTACTTACAATGTATTTATTGCAATTACACCTGGTTCAAAGCATGTGGGAAGATGTATCCAGGTTCTAGGGAAATACCATGCCAGCTTATATTGGTGACTTGACTTCAACATTCCAGGATTTTGGAATACAATGGTGAGAAGTGAGGAAGGGATTCTGGGACCAGTCCACCTAGAGAGTAGGACAGCTCTGTCCCATAGTGCTGGTTGTCAGAAGCCCAGGATGGTGTGACTTGCTTCTCTGCTTAGTGCTTTATAAGGTTGTAGTCAGAATACTTATTGATATGACTTTCGTCCTGAGACCTGGAAAGTAACTACTTCTTGGGCTCTTCAGGTTTTCAGCATAACTCTTGCTTGTGGTTGCAAGACAGAATCTTTGTTTTATCTTTTTACTCTCTATTTAGAGCTTCTTCACTCTCCTTGAGTTACCTGTATTCTATCTCCTGTAACCTGTCTTGAAACTGGCAATGGAATTTCAAGTCTTTATTTTTTGTTTCTCCCTCTCATGTTTTTCTTTATGATGACATCATACACATAAGCTGATGATGTGAATGAGTTAAAAGAATATATTCCTTTGCTTTTGAAGCCGGGAATTGAATCCCTAGCACAGCATAAAACCAGACATCATTGTTCATAGTTAGAATCCCAGCATGAAGAAGGTAGAGGCAGGAGAGTCAGAATTCAAGGGTATCCTCAGCTACAGTCAGTCTGGGTTAAATTAGTCTTTGTCTTCAAAATAAATTGTAGTTTCAGGCATGTTTACTCTGCTATTAATCGATATTAATGCTTCCACATTGTTCCACCACCAACATCACCATCTAGGTCCAATACCTATCAATCTTCCTGAAACTCTGTATCTATTAAACAGTAACTCTCTATTCTCCTTTCTTTCATCCACAGGCAACTATTATTCTATTGTATCTATAGAAGTTGCACTACTCTAAGCCCCTCATATAAATAAGCCATATAGTATTCCTCTATTGCAACTGGCCTATTTCACCTAAGATAATTCCCTGAAGCTTTATGTGTATTGCAGCATAAGACAGAATTTCCTTTTATTAAAGAGCGAATAACAGCCTTTGTATATCCCACTTTTGCTTATCCACTCCTCTTTGTGTGAATTCTTGAGTTACTCTCACACTCTAGTCATTGTGAATAACCCTCTGTGAGAATTAGTGTAGATAAAACTGTTCCCGACCTCCTTTGAATTCTTTTTACTCCATAGTCTGAACTGAAATTACTGCTTCAGCTATAGTGATTCAAATGGTCCTCTATCTTTTGAGGACGTTCCATGGTTTTCCATATGAGCTATGCCATTTTACATCTCTATTAACAGGACACGAGTATTTGATTTCTTTGTATCATCACATTTTATATTTTAAATTTTTATTAGAGTGCACTAGCTGCACAAAGTGGACTTCCTTGTGCTGTTAGCATCATTCATGTAACGTGCTTCGCTCATTCCCACCTCCTTCTTGCTGATCTGTTATCTTCCCTTTGTCCTCCACCCTGCCCTCCTCTGTCTTTGTCTTCTCTGTCTCCCTTTAGCATTCAGATTGTTTCTTGTGACCCCTTAGGTTCACCATGTATTGCATGTTTCCTGGGCCTGATCTTTACTTCCATCTATTTTCCAGCAAATAACATGACTTCTTTCTTTGTGTTGTACACTGCTTTGGTATCAGGTGTCTATGGTGTATGCCAGCTTTGATTCTTCAGATATGCAGCTTTGACTGGTTTAGCAGGATCATTTGGTAGTTGTTCTTTTTGCCTATTGAGAAATCTCCATATGATTTCCTTAGGGTCTGGCCTAAATTGTGTTATCAGGCACAAGGTATCACACTTGTTACTTTTTTTTTTTTTATTTTAATTATAGTAATTCTGACTGAGATTAGATAGAGTCTCCATGTTGTTTGACTTTTCATTTCATGGCTAAAGGTGGTGAACACATTTTCACGTATTTATTATCCATTTGGTTTACTTTTTAAGTAAATTTGCCGTAAGTAAATTTCCCTTTAAGTAAATTTGCCCCTTTATTGATTCGATTATTTTTTCCTGTATTTAAAGTTTTTAATTCTTTTATATCCTGTATAATAATTCCCTGCTGGTTTAATAGCTGACAAAGATTTTGTTTCATTCTATATCATAGTGAAAGGATTTAAGAAATATGAAGCCTAGGAATGCAGTCACATATAGAGGGAAATGCCTCCTATTGAGAAATGCCTTCCCAAGTACAGCAATTAACAGTACTCTTCAGCAGGATTCGTCCTTCCCCAGCATACCAGGAGCCACCCTGTCTCAAGGATGGCTAGTCCAAGGGCACAGGTTGACCACATCCCCCCTGGATCCCGCACGTGAAACTCCCAACCAATGAGTTTAACAGAGAGCTCTGAGCCAATCAAAGCTGCATGAGCCCCCATCCCCAGACCCCTTTCCCCTGAACCCCATAAAAGGGCTGGGGAGGAAGGGATCGGGGCCCGCCATGCTCATCTCCTGCGTGGGATAGGCGGGACCCGGAGCGCACCGGTTATCAATAAATGCCTCATGCATGTTGCAGCGGTTCGTGTCTTGTGGTTCCTTAGAAACCCGCCCGGCTTGCCCTAACAATGTCTCATAATTCCCTTACATTCTACTTTTTTTTCAGATTTTTTCTTGAGACAAGGTCTTATTATGTAGCCTTGGCTGTATTGGAACTCACTATGTAGACCATGCTGGCCTCAAACTCAGACATCCACATGCCTCTGCCTCCAGATTGCTGGGATTAAAGGCATGCCCCACATGCGCCACCATGTCTGGGCTGTGAAGTGTTTAGTTTGATGAAATCCCATTTGCCAATTTTTGTTTTTATTTCCTGAGCTATTGAGGTCCTATCTTTCGCCTGTATCTATGTCTTGAAAGTTTTCATTTAGGTTTTTCTCTTGTATATTGAGGGCAGGGCTTCATTTGAATTGATCTTTATAGAGGATGAAAGCTGAGGATCTAGTGTCAGTGTTGCATATATTGATATCTAGGTCCTTTATCATGATGGTTGAATTTGTGTTTCCAATAGATATTTGGGCACTTTTGTCAAGGATCCCATCTTAAAGGTGCGTGGGTTTATACAAGACCCAGGGTCTTGTACTATATTCCACTGGCTCAAACACCAGGATTAGAGTCAACACCATGCTGCTTTAGTATTTGTAGATCTGTTGAACAACTTGACATAGAGTATTCTAATGATCCTAGCATTGCATTGCTCAGAATTCTATTCAGGATCTTTTATGTTCCAACACAGATTTTAACTCTTTTTATGAATCTCTATGAAAAATGTCATTTGAATTTCGATGAGAATTGCACTGAATCTGTGATCACTTTGGTAAATGGAAGTTTTTTTTTTAAATATTGATTCTTCACAGTCATGGATACGGGAATGTGACCATTTTCTGTCTCAATCTTCATTTCTTTCTTTGGTGTTTTATAGTTTTCCAAGTAGATGCCTTTCATCAGCAGGGGACGAATAGGCGTCCTGTTTTCTTTGAGGCTATTGTGCTTGAGGTTGTCTCCTGGGTTTCCTTCTCAGCAGGCTCACCATGGGTAAATAAGAAAAGCAATTGTTTGCTGACTTCCTAACTTGCTGCAGTTCTTAATTTGTTTTTCCAACCTGAAAGTCTTTCAGTGGTCTTTAGACTCTTAGCATTACAGGATCAGACTGTTTGAAAATAGAGCCGCATTGACTTCTTGCCTAATTTCTATTCCCTACCACCCCACCCCCAGCCCCGGCTTGTCTTATTGCTTTAGCTAAAGTATCAAGTACTAAATAAAAATAGGAGCAGGAAGAGTGGTTATCCTTGTCTTGTTTCTGATTTTCAAACCTATAGTGATATAATATATATATAATTTTATTTAGTCTTTTGAGGTGAGCCTTCCCTCACCAACATTCTTCAGGGCATTCATTATGAAATAATTCTAACTTATGCCAAATATATTTTCCATATTTATTAAGATGGTTATATCATTTTTGTTTGTGGTTTTATTTATTTGTTATATTATAATATTATAGTTATTGATTTATTTGCATTAAACTGTCCCTATATACTATAACCAATTTGATCATAGTATATGATCTTTTAAGTGTTGTTAAATTTAACTTGAAAATAATTTATGGAAGAACTGAGGTTCTATGTTCATCAAAGCATGCTCTCTCCCTCTCTTTCTCTCTCTGTGTATGTGTGTGTGTATTTACATATCTGTATATATGTGTGTTTTCTTGTCCTTACCAAGTTTTGGTATTTAGATAATACTGAATTTACTGAATTTATGTGAAAATGCCCCTTCTCGTTTTATGAAATAATTTTATGAGAACTGATACTGGGCATTTAAAGTCTGGTAAAACTCAAGAGTGGTTCTGTCGGTCCTGGATTTTTCATTTCGGGGACTTTCTTCATTAAATTTTACTTTCATATTTTTATAATCTTTTGTTTCAAGTTTACTATGTAATATAAGCTTAGGCATTTATTATTTTTCTGAATTCTTATTTTAAGTAATTTCATACATGTGTGCAATATACTGCAATCATATTGATCTCCCCATTACCCTCTTTTAGTCCTTTACTCTAATTCTCCTCCTCCTGCTGACTCCCCTCTTCTCAACAGGTCCTCTCCTACTTTCATGTGTGTATGTGTGAGTGTGTTGTGTCTGTGTGTATGCAGACCTGATGCAGGTAGCCTCAGAGCCTATGAATTCATTATTAAAGCATCCATATCATATCCTGAGGACAGCATACCATAACTCTCCTCTCCGTGTCCTCTGGCTCTTACAAAGTTTTCACTTCCTCTTGTGTGATCCTCCCGGGACCCTGGGCAAGGCTGACACAGATGCCTAATCAGCACTGAGTACCAGAAATTACTTATTCTCAGACTCAATCATGAGCCTCTGCATTAACCACTGTTTTCTGCAAAAATAATGTCTTACTAAGGCTAGAACAGCTTGTATATAAACATAAATACTTAGAAAGCAGATTGACAACATGTCCACTTAGCGAAACCTCAGTAATGAGATCCCTTCTCGTGCCTGGGACATATATAGACATAGGTTTTTGAATACATTTACAGCACCAAGTATGTACTCTCTCCTCGTCTAGGTTTTTGCTTCTTTCATAGTTTATTGTATTCTTTAAAACTGAAGCACTTCTATTTTAGTGCTCATTAAACATTTTATTGTTATGATGGTAATCTATCTTCTATCTAACATCTATTTGTCTATCACCTATCATCTATCTCCTATCTATTTATCTATCATCTATCTTTATCTATCTATCATCTATTTATCTATCTTCTATCTATCATCTATCTATCTATCCATCTTCTATCTATCATCTATCTTGCTATGTTTTATCAATTATTTCCTAGCTATCTCTGCTAATGCTACTCTCTACAGCCCCTATATATAAGAGGTATATTTTTCTACTTAAAAAAATGGGTATGGCTATTTTTCCTGTATGTATGTATGTACATACATTCTGTATATACTGTGTGTGTACTTGGTTCCCACAGAGGCTGGAAACAAGTGTCTGATTCCCTAGAACTGGAGTTACAATTGGTTCTGAGCCATCATGTGGATGCTGGAAATAGAACCCAAGTCCTCTGGAAGAACAGCAAGTGCTCTTAACCACTGAACCACCTCTTCAGTCCATCATTCTTTTCCCCTTTCTTTATACAACTGTGTTCTTACTCCCTGTATCTTTATAGATATCTAGCCTGATCTATATCTGATTTTTTCAAATGAATGTATAATGAATGATAAAATAGGAACGAATAAGCACATAGTAATTGTTATTTTGTCATAATTACCCACTCACTTATAAATTCTAGGTTCCTAATTGATGGAATATATTAAGTATGTTATATGTCAAGAACTGTAAAGATTCTGGAATTTTACCCTCTCTGTCAGCTAAAAACTTCACTTGCTGTAATTCCTTGGATGCTGGTAGAAGAGAAGAGATTCCTACTGACACAAACGACCTTGTTCCTAAGGATATGGTACTCAGTGTGGACCTTAGGCCTGGGCTGGTCTTCTTTGCCGCTTTAACTAGGGGACCCAGAACTCCAGACGGATGGCATATGAAGTAGTTCTGAATAGCAGTTGAAGATCTCATGTTTATGCAGCCCACATATTTTACAACAAACTTGCTTATCATTGAGTTTTATGAAATCTTTGTGTTTATTATGTAGGATAGTCAGTTGTCCTGTGCAAAGCATTACTGTTTGCTATTTAATTGTCCTTGAAAGGGCAATCTTGGACAAAAGGGTAGTCAATGATTGGTTCCCATCATACATGGATGCTGAAGCATGAGGGACACTCGGAGAATTGTCTATTAACAGACTCTGTGTTGGATACATCACAGGGTTCTTTTATATTTTTTATAACCATATTACAGTTTACAAATAGCAACATTTACGTTTTAAAGTTATTTTCACTGTTAAATAAAGAGATAAAATTGAACATATTAAAAAACATATGTATGATAATACAGTGAACCATTCTTGTTTAAAATGAAGTAATCTTGAAGATCATATGTCTTTCAGTTGTTTATACATTGGCATTCCTTTAGAAAGTATAATTCTTTCTATGCGCTTACACAGATTTCTTTTTTTATTTTATAGTTATATATTATATTTTAAATAATTAATGAGTATTAACTATTGATAAAGTCTAGAGCTCATTTATTTCAACCTTCTCTTATCTTCAAGCATATAATCACTAGAAGGCATGATAAAGTTGAAATGAAATAATTACAAAATTAGAGAGCGTGCTCTGAAGGAGTGAATACAGTGTTCATGCATTTGAAATTTATAATAATTTCTCCTAATCAAAGCACAGCCTCGATGAACATAAGCCATCACACTGAAATACTCAACTTAGAGGAAAAGTAGTGTGTGTGTGTGTGTGTGTGTGTGTGTGTGAGAGAGAGAGAGAGAGAGAGAGAGAGAGAGAGAGAGAGAGAAAGCAAGAGAGAGAGAATGTAGTCTGTACACATGTGGGTGCATGCATGTATGAAGGTTAGAGATCAATGTCAGTGCCTTCCTTGACTATTCTCCAACTTATATTTTTGTGACAGTTCCCCCCCCTCCCCAGACTCCACCTATTGTTTCAGCTCTTCTGCTGGTCAGTGAGTTACAAGAATCTACCTATCTCTCCCATCTCCTCTTAGCACTGAGGTTACAGACCCTTACTTCCATATTCAAATGTTTGTGTAGGTGTTGAGGATCAAGCTCAGGTCTGCCTGCTTACGTGATAGGCAATTTACTTCCAGAGCTAGCTTTCCAGCTCTTAGAAGAAAAAAGATCTTAAAAGAAGCATAGAATCAATCTTATAAATGTTTACTGATCTATCTTTATATATTTTACAGCCTGGCATTTTATAGTTGTTAAAAACTGCTATTTTTATGCTGAAAAATGTTTTATTAATTCCTTGAGAATTTCATATTATAAACTTTTACCATATTCACTTCTCCAAATTCCTTCTAGATATCTTTCTCTCTTTCTCTCTCTCTCTCCTATTCCCCTTTCAACGCATTGAGTCCAGTTTTTAATAACCAGCTACTCTTGGGTATGGGGCCTACCCTGGAGTGGGACCAATATACAAAAGGTCACTCTATAAAAGAAAACAGAACTTCCCTGTCCCTAAACTGTCAAATCCCAATAGGTCTGCAGCTTCTGGTGTATTTCTGGGTCCACTTTCCCCACTCCATGCTGAGCCTTTGACTAGAGTGTGCATGGGTCTTTGCATGCTGTTCCAGTCACAGTGAGTTCATGTATGCATCTGCCCTGTAGTGTCTAGAAGACACAGTTTCCTTAAATGTATCCACCACTTCTAGATTTTACAATTGTTCTGTGCCCTTTTCTTTGAAGAACACTGAGCCTTGATGGGGAGCCATATAATATAAACATTCTATTTAGGGTTAAGCACTCCAATGACTCTTATTCTCTGCATGTTGACCAGTGGTAGGTCTTTGTGTTGATTTGACAGTGCAAAAAAAGAGGAGAATGGACTCTTGAAAGTTGTCTTCTGATTGATACATGCAGGCAGCATTTATCCCTTTAACCCCTCACTCAAGTAAATGTAACAGCATATGTTGAAATGACAGTAATATTTCCTTCTGGAGTATTAATTGGGCATTAAATAAGACGGCAGGTGTGTCAAAATATTTTTTTCACACTGAATCAATGGCTTTTGGCTCAGATATCTGTGATCCACAGTGGTGGCTTTTGAATGAGCAATTGATTCTAACCTTTATTTTAAATTTCATTATTTTATGTATATGGATGTTTTTCCTGCAGGAATGTTTGTATACCACATGTATGCCTCATTCCCAGGAATGCCAGAGGATGTGTTAGATCCCCTGGAACTGGATTAACAGACAGCTGTGAGCCACCATGTGGGTGCTAGTAATCAATTTGGGGTCCCATGAAAGAGCAGCCAGTGCTCTTAACCCCTGAGCAGTGTCTCCAGTCCCAGATCCTAACTTTAAAAAGCATTGCTCAACAGGAGAACAAGTCCCAAGGAATCAACTGACAAGCACTCTTATGAGCTCACAGAGACTGAAATGGCAGACACGGAACTTGCAGGGTCTCTGAAATATATGTTTTTATGGTTGTCTGGCTTGGTGTTCTTGCAAAACACCTACAAGTTGGAGTGGGGGGGGGGGGGGGGAGGGGAGGGCGGTGTTCTCTGAACCTTTCATCTGGCCTTGGGACCCTTCTGCTCCTACTGGGTTGCCTAGGCCACCCTTGATGTAGAGATTAGTGCCTGGCCTGTTGCATCCTGTTATACTCTGTTTGAGCACTAACCCTGGGAGGTCTGCTCTTCTCTGAGGAGAAGCAGGGCTTGGGTTGGATGGAAGTCTGGGAGGGAAAGGCAGGGAGTTAGATTTTGGGGAGAAGAGAGTTGGGGGAGCTGGGCAGAATGGAGGGATATATTATACAAGAGAAGAAAAATGAAAAGAAAAATTTTATAAAATTAAAAAAAATTGCCTACAAACTTCACCTTCCATCTTTTAAATTCAACATGAGCATCTGCCTATCTGGCTAAGATGAGAGAATTTGTGTTTAACCCATTATACCTCAGGGCGTAATTCCTTCTAAAAGTTTTTAAAGTTTTGTGCAATATCCAGATTATTTGTTCAGAATTACCTTTTGTATATTTTGTGCTTATTCCCTCCACTAAACCCAAGTGGGATTATTCAAATCTTCAAAGAAGTTCTTCTAAGACAGTGAATCCAAAATAAGACAGAACCTGAGCCTGGATATTTACCATCAAGTTTATTTGGATTTCACTCCAGTTCAATTTCTTACTCAGCAGAAGGCTGAAACACTGACAATGATGAAACTGTCTTTCAGTCCACCGAGTACCTCCTAACATCCTCTCTCCAGAGGCAATAAACGCAATTATAATCAACACAACTAATCTAGGACATTCCGGTTATTTTTCTCATAATAATTAAAAGCCATGGTAGAGCCATTAGCTTTTCTACCCATAGTCATAGGAGAGACAAGCATAAGTTTCAGAAATTCTGTGTCAACAGGCATTCTGTTGGAACAACCCCTAGCACAAAGCTTCCTCCATAAGAATGAACTCTGAGTAAATGGTGACGTCAGTATTGTTGTTGCACATGCTGTTTGTAGTGGGGATAATTGAGGAAGTCAATAATGCTCTCGAAGCCGTGACAAATCCTTGCTCCTTGATTAGTCGAGCGCACCCAAAGTGTTGCATTTTCTCAGTCAGAAATGTATCTGCCATTCATAATTGTTCATGGCCTTCCAGTAAGGTATATATGCAATTAATGATTTGCTTGGAGACTAATTTCATTGATTATTACATTTATAAGTAATTAAGCTTTTTAAGTGTGTATAGGTATCTGGGAATGAAAAATAGTAGAAAAGCACATTTGAGTTTTAATAGCATTTTTTCTCCTATTAAAATTGCTTTCTCTTAAAACTTAAAACTATTAAAACTATTTTTCATTGATACACACAAATGCATATATTTATGTGATTCATATAATTATGTGACTCAGTGCTTTGATGCATGCATGCACTGAATGGTATTAAAATCATGTAAATAATATCTGTCTCTTTAAATATTTTTCATTTCTTATGGCAAAAGTATTCCAAGTCCTCTTTTATCTTCTTCAAAATGTGAAGCAAAGGTTCATGCTCCTTAAACACTCTGCTAGGCCATAGCTCACCAATGCTTCCCCAACCTATCCCATCTATGGCTTACTAAACAGTGACCAACCTTTACCCATCCCTTCATTCTTTCCCATTTCTGGGAGCCACCTTCTACAATCAACTTCTGTGAGATCAACTGTTTGGGATTTCACACAGGAGCCAGGGGCATGAGGTATTTGCTTTCCCTGCCTGACTTCCATTTCATGGCTATTGGGAATGATGCTGCAAAGTTCCTGAAAAGCTAATTCCTTCTCCAGAGTGTTGCTGAAGGGTCCAATTCTAAGTGAACTAAGAAGTCAGCTCAGTGGTGCTTCCAGCCCTACTATCATTGGAGTATTCTCCATGCCTACAGAATCATGTTCCATGATATAAGACAATTAAGTTTTTCCAGGTAGCTGTACAAGTTTCCCATGCAGTAACAACAATGTGTCCTCTTCTGTATTTGTGTAGCAAAGCAAATGTTTGTCCAAATCATATACTTCACAGGAATTAACATGACATCTATACATTTTGGAATTTTTCAAATCTATGTATATTTATATTTTATTTGTATATTTTATAATTGGAATACAGATAGCTTTTAAACTGAAAATATTTAAACATTCTTTGCATTTTATTCTTAACTCATAGTTGTTATTTCTTTTCAATTGTGAGTACTATTTAATTTTGCTTCATAGCAGTTCTAACATTGAGAAATCACTATTATAAGTATGAAGTGCAGTCTTCATATTGTATATTTCTAGTTGTATCTGCTAACTGAAATATGGCTGTTATTTATTAGAGTAGTCATCATTTACAAACATTTTAGATGTCTTTATACATTCCACTCATTTTGATAAGAGTTGAAGTGATTTGATGGTCAAATTTTGAGCAGAAAATTTAATAGAAGACAAATACATTTTTGATATTATATATTTTAGAGAATGTGACATTCATGTTCTTCCAGTACATAAATAGCATTTTCAAAATTGGAGATGATCTCTCGTTAGCTTCAAATGCCCTTGGCAAAATTTATAACTTCATTTATTGCATATTTTCATCCTTAGAATGATTGCTTCTTTTCTCAAACCTTTTACAATGAAGACACAGCTCATATCCTTGGCCAAAAGGTAGCCAGTAAAGGATCTTGATGGGTCAATTATAAATGGGAATCACTTTTCACTGGCTGCACATTATGCTACATAAATTCAGATCAGGCTTTTTGATTTATCTTTCTTCCAATGTTTTTTTTAACTGTTGTATAAAAAAATGTTCCATGTGAAGTCTAATCTCATTCTACATCTTGACCATATGTGGCCTTGATAGAGTTACATACTTCTTTCTACCTAACTTCCTTTCCTTCTTCATAACGAAATACTACCTGCATCATCTGTGGCATCTGGTTCTTGTGGAACTTTACAGAGTCTCTTGTGCAGGCACTTAGTAACTGTTAGCCCTATGGGGCTCATAGCATCCACTGCTTCCCTGACCCCCTTCACTTCTCTTTATTCTCTAGAAGGCCTTGTGAAAGTGAACTTATTTCTAGGCATATTTCCAAGAACATTTTCTATTCTACACAAATCAGGTGATACACATATCAATAATTTGAAGTTTCAACTATTGTAAAAATCACGAAGGAGATAAAGGAAATATCAAGGAAGGGGCTTTTACAGTATCAGCATCTGAATCAGTGACTGCTGCTCATGGTTTAATATAAAATGTTCTGTAGAAACACAACCCCACTGATGTTGAATGAGGGAAAATAATGTAAGTATTAGAGCGAAGTAGCAAATGTTAGCAAGTCCTTAAGTAATGTGGATGACTAATGCTTTGTCTCGGAAAGAATGTTTGGGAAAATTGAATTTCTGAAATTGAAAATTCTGTGCCTTCTTTGTTTTTAGTATGAAAAGCATGTCCTGTTCTCAGTCCAGGAAAGATCTTTTTCCTTCTGTGACTCTTTGTACCTGAAGGAGCACAGTGAGGCTATACCCACTTGAGCACTACCTTCCCAAAGCAAGGGAGTCTGTGGAAACCCGCTAAGAATGAGCCCCATTTCTCTTCTTCAGTTGCTGATTGTGATTTTGAAGCAAACAGCTGTGGGTGGTTTGAAGCCAGTGATGGTGACCATTTTGACTGGATGTGGAGCTCCCGAAGTGATCTTTCTACTGATTTTGAGCAACAAGCCCCACCTGGAGATCACACTCACCATTCAGCTCAAGGTAAGACTCTAGAGAGGATTTACACTCTTCCAAAGACTTCTGGGTTAGATCTGGATGGAGAAAGACCACAGCGAATCATAGAATGACACTGATGGTTGTGCTGTCTGTAATAAATTGTTTCTTTATGGGTGAAATGATTAGGAATTGATATATTTTTGCCTGTATTACCTGAACTTACCAAATGCCTGTTGACACCATTTAAATGAAGGTGTAAATATAAAATCACATTTTACTACCAGTATTGGATGTTTATTGTTATACAGTTTTAATCTGAATTGGACATGAAACTTACTTGATGTAGCATTAAGAGACAGAAGAGCTCTCCTTGCACCTCAGAATCCAGTAGGTAAATTTAATATTTTCTTTTTTACATCCCCACAGGGCATTTCATGTTCATTTTGAAGAAGAGCAACAGCTTGTCTCAAACTGCTAAACTTCAGAGCCCAACTTTCAGCCAGACAGGGCCCGGATGCACACTGTCTTTCTGGTAACTATTATAAGATGGTAAATTATCCTAATAGGGTGATGGCTGTAGCATGTCCCTGTACTTGCTAGCTATTCAAGTTTTACTCCTGGTTGCACTTTATGATTACTGAATTAAATTAAGACAATTTTAATTTCAGCATATATTATCAGTATTGGTTATTTTCTTTCTAAAGATGAAAGGAGGGCTTCCCTTCCACCATTGGATTTTAATTTGATTAGGAATCTCCCTGTATTTCTAAAGCGGTTTCCAAGGTTGAGAGAGCCATACAGTATGCATCTCAGCAGAAAAATTCTGAAGAATGATGAGTTACAATCACCAAAGGAAAGAAATGTGTTCGTTTCCCTAATTAATTAGTACTTGGTGTGAGCGGAAGACTCCAAAGTCTCTACTATAATGTTTTCATTTCTTATGTTGGTTTTCTTTCAGGTTTTATAACTATGGACATTCCGTGGGGGCAGCTGAGTTGCAGCTACATCTAGAAAATTCCAGGGATACCACAGCCCTCTGGAGAGTGTTATATAACCAAGGCAACCAGTGGTCAGAGGCAACTGTCCAGCTAGGACGCCTCACTCAGCCCTTCTACCTGTCGCTAGAGAAAGTCAGCCTGGCAATTTATAGTGGAGTCTCTGCTATCGATGACATCCGTTTTGAAAACTGTGCTCTTCCTCCTCCTGTTGAGAGTTGTGACAAGCCAGATCACTTCTGGTGTAGACAGACGAAGGCTTGCATAGGAAGGCATCAGCTCTGCGACCTGGTTGATGACTGTGGAGATCACACAGATGAGACTGACTGTCGTAAGTTATTTGGAGGTTGATTTTTTTTTTCTTTTAGGGGAAGGGTGCTATATTTAGCCTCTTATGTGGGTTGGCAGTATTGGTCTTGATTAGTTCACTGCTTTTTAGATAATCAAGCCAGTGACTCAAATATCGTTGAAAAGTTGATGAGTTTTGTTTGGTTGATTAATACATGTCAGTTTTGTTTTCTTTTTTTTTTTTTACTATTAAAGATTATTTATTTATTTATTTATTTTTATGATTTTATGTGATGTGTGTGAATGCTTATGCATGGCATAGTGCACATGTGGAGCTTAGAGCACAACTTTCATAAGTCAATGTTCCCCTTACGACACGTGGTTATTGGGATAGAACTCAAATTGTCGGGGGTAGCAGTAAGTGCCTTTACTGGTTGAGCCACCTTGCCAGCCCTTTGTCATTCTTAAGTGGGTTTACTATCTAGTTCCTAGAGATACACCGACAAGAATGAGCTTCATGTGCTTCACAGTGCTCTCACTGAAGAGAGATATTCAAGTACTTAATAATGAAATGCATAATGGTGATTTTAACTGGAACCATGAAGAAAGGTACAGTGTGACTTTATAGTATAATAAAATTGGATTTTCTACAGGTGATGATTTAGTTAAGATATGAAATATTTTGAAACTTACTTTCAAAAGCCATAAAGTATGAGACAGATAAAAGTTGGAGTGCACAAAGAGAGCACCTATCAGAGATGGGATGTGGGGAAAGCCGAGGTCAAAGATCTTCATGAATAAAACATTCTTCATTTCAAAGATTTTCAGGATGCTCATAGCACTGACATTTGGCACATGTGTATGTCATCATGGGTGTGATGCAGTGGATTGGAGAACAGATTTAGGAGACTCATTAGGGAGGGTTGCAGAAGCCCTTGATAGTGTGAGGCCTTAGCCAGGGAGGAAGCACAGAGGAAGGATCTGAGCAGAGGGTTTGTTTGTTCCGCTTTGTTTTGTTTTCAGAAGCAGATAGTAAAGTGCTGAGTCTCCATCTTATTTTCCTGGTTTAAAAAAATGCAAAAGGTTTATGGTATCTTGTGATCTGGACTTCAGTTTTCTGAACCTGGCTAACACAGATCATGTGCTTGCATCTGAAAATAAATTAGCCACTAACAGTGTTATTTTGTTTACAAATGTCAGTTACAAAAATGTTTCCATCATTCATGGACCCCTATCCTTGTCTCAAGATAATTTATGAATTAGAAAACTCATTAGGATAAAAAATGAAACCATGGAAGTTTCAGTACCCACATAGGAAACACTCATATAAGTCACTGCAGAAAACTTCGTGCGCATATGATTTTTGATAGACATGTTACTAAAAATATACTATAATACAAATTACCATCTAGCTCATGAAATTTGCACAATTTTATCTTAGTAGATAGAGTTAACATTGATTTTTGACAGCAGTAATCATATGATAGATAATATGTTAAAATCTAATTTAGTCTTCACAAAATTGCAAAGATTTTTAGCTCTCTAAAATTCTCTAAATACCAACTAATTAAAATGTTGATATTTTGCTAAAGTAAATAAACTCTTCTTCGAATGCCCTGATATTAGTAGAATAAAGTATTGTGTATCATAGTATCAATATATGTAACCATATGTAATTATCCACATAATTCTTGTGTAGAGAAATAATAGTGGCAGCCGTAGAGACATAACCTTATTGAATATACTATGCATCAGACATCCAATTGTATTTCCTGCAGGGTGCTTGGAGATGTGGCCCCCCACTGAAGGGTGGAACTCCACATGTTCCCTTTTGGAATGAAGATTGAATGTGGAGTCAATATGCCAACAGTTGATGTAAAAACTTGTTGGTTTTAGTGTCACTTTTATGTCAAAAACCTCAGCAATTTGACATCCTCCTTCTGCTTCATAGCCAAAAACTGACACGTGAATAGTACCTAGAATGTTCCCAGTTCACATCACAGCTGCTTGATTAGTCACAAGTAAGGAGACATCAGCTGAAAGCCCATCTTCCTGCTGACATCTGATCACTGGTTCCCTTCATTAGGTCTAAGCGTCTGTTCCAGGCTGTCCAGGCAGATAATTTGTTCCCATCCAGTTGCTTTGATTCATATGCACTCTTTATTTATTGTTCAGGGTGCTTGCTACCTTTGGCACCAGGAGCCATCACTAAGATGAAAAGTTAAAAGACAGCTGACATTCATATTTTTAAATATTAACATATAAATGCATCTGAAATGTGAAACTACCTATAAATTCTAAATCTCATTTTCTCAGCCTGATACTTCCAAATGTATATTTTTAATCCCATTTTTTTTCTGAAACAAATATCTGGTGTCAACAAAATCTTCATGTCTTGAAAAACCAACATGCTCTAATACTACCCTGAAAATAGAGTATTTGATTGATGAGAGCCTAGTCAATTCTTTGTAAGTTTGACATGTTGTGACTGAGTGATGTCAGAAGTTTAGAAGCCCGAGCTCCCATTGTGTGCTGTGATGGGTATATAAGTTAGTGTAGTCACTTAGAAATCAATATGGAGATTTGTCAACATACTCAAAAATAGAGCTATCACATGATTCAGCTAAACCACTATTGGGTATATACTGAGGGAGTATACATTAGTATATGATGGGCATTGATGTGGAGCTGGCTATGTTTATTCATGAGAGCCCACTTAGAGAATCATATAGTGCTCTTCAATGGAATAACTGGGAATATTAAATATGTGTGTAGCCACTGGTATATTGTTCAGGCACAGAAAACAAAAGCATGTAGAATACAGGAAAAAGTTATATAATTGGAGGTCATCATATTGAATGAAATAAGCTAGACTTAGAATGACAAATATGTTCTCGTTTCTGACATGTGTGAAATCTAATGAAAAATTAGATGACATTTGTTAGATCAGTGGTGTTCAGTCTACATATGAGTCATGACCCCATTGGTGATTGAGTGATGCTTTCATAGGGGTCTCCTAAGACCATTTGTATATCAGATATTTACATTAAAATTCATAGCAATAGCACAATTATGATTATGAAGTAGGAAGGAAAATAATTTTATGGTTGGGAGTCACCATAACATGAGGAAGTGTATTAAAGGGTCACAGTGTTAGGAAGGTTGAGAATCAGTGGATTAGAGAGATGGCTCAGTAGTTAAACGTACTTACTATTCTTACATAGGACATGTGTTAAGTAACTAACTCCTTGTAAAATCAAAAATCAAATTACATGCTTCTACATACAGTGGTCCAGAGTATACATTACCATTCTAAGAATGAGGAATGGAGGTCATGATGAAGATATATTAAATCAAAGCAAGAATAAAACCTGCAGGACAAACTCCAAATCCTGTAGTTCTGTCTGATATCATTGCTGTGGTAAGACACTGTAATTAAAACAAGAAAAAGTTTATTGAAGACTTATGTTTCAGAGCACTAGAGTTCATTACCATGATGGTAGGGAACATAAGAGCAGGCAGGAAGGCACGACACTGGAGTAATAGATAACAGGTGTCATCCTTATCCACAAGTGGGAGGCCAAGAGAGTTCACTGGGAATTGGCTGGGCTTCTGAATCCTCAAAACCTGCTCCCAGTGACACACCTCCCTCAACCAGGCCACACCTCCTAATCCTTGTCAAACAGTTCCACCAACTGTGGACCAAATATTCAATATGTGAGCCTATGGGAGTCATTCTCATTCAAACCACCTCAGGTTGCCTAGGAAGGGTAATAAAGGTGGTAGATATGTCCAAAATATGTTATATAGATGTGCAGGAATGTAATAATGAGATACATTGTTCTATATAATTAGTATGTACTAGTAATAAAACATGGAATGAAATGAAAGTGTCAAAGGGAAAAATGTCATTGATGAGACACAGTGAAGAGTCAACAGGTACATAGTGTAAAAATAGGCAAAAGTCAACATGGAGGGAGGCATGAGTGTTCAGCACATATAGGAAAAATGGTGTTCGATAAGGTAAAGATGGATGAGGAAGGACTGCAAGCCGTTATAATTGGGGCTGACATAAAACGGTTTAGATCAAGTGGAAATGTACCAGTGGTTTCACATGGAGAAAGAAATGGTAATGTTGCCATCGGGAGATTGCTCTTAGCACATGGCTGTGTAGAGGTATTTGGAGCCGTGGTGGGAAGAAATGAGAAAGATTCTTTTATAGTGAGATTTGAGGAATCCCTAATCAGGATACCCGGGAATTCTTGAGTACCTGTGAATATGTGGATTTTGTCTACTAAACTGGCATTGTTTGAAAGTTTTCATTTTGATGCAAGCTGCTTTGCCATGGTCCCCAGGTGATCCTTAAATATTTAGAATTGCCAGAGAATAGCAACTCTCATCTCCATTAGAATCACCAAAGAAGCTTATAAAGAATCCTAGTGTAGGGAGTGGGAAGACGGCTAAGAGGGGAAAGTGCTTGCCTAGGGACCTGAGTTCAAATCCAGAACCCACATTGAAAGCTCGCTGTAACCATAGCAACAAGATTGAGGGTGGATGAGCAGAGATGTAGTTCATTGGTCAATCCGTGTAGCCAATCAGTGAGTGCCAAGTGAGGGGAGTCCTTTCTCAAAAAAATTAAGGCTGAAGGAGATGAAGAGAGGGCTGGAAGTTGAGTGTTTGCTGTACACGTATCAACACAGGAATTTGAGTCAAAGCACCCACATTAACACCCCAATGCTGGCATGATTCCTTGCATAGCAATAACCACAGCATGGAATGGGATGAGACAGGAGAATCACTGGGACTTGTGGACTGCCAGCTTAACCTACAACAACAAAACCACAGGTCTTATGTTCAGCCAGAAAGACCTTGTCTCAAAAGAACAAGGTGAAATCAACAGTTCATACGTGACTTTGGGGTTTGGTGGTTTTCTTTATTTGTTTTTTAATTTTCCCTGGTTGGCACATTCAGCTAAGTTTGAAATAGACCCAGTCAAAAATTGTCACAGTGTAACAGCCACGATCAGTTGCCTGGGGTCATGGTAATAGTTGTATTGGGGATTAAATTTAAGTCCTTGTATGAGCTAGACAAGTGCTCTACCTCTAAGCTGTGTCACCAGCCCCAGGGTTGTGGTATCAGAAATGAAGACCAACGAACATTAAAATATTTAGAAGATAATGGTCTATTATCTTCCAGATAAAGGCAATTCATCTTTGCTCCATAAAATATTATCTGATGTCTAAGAATGATTCACTCTTTTCATAAATGTGTTTATGTCACATTTAAAAACTACTACAGCTTACCTTTGTGTGATCCAAGTATCTATGTGTGTTCTTAATCACGCTAATTTTTGTGCCTGCACTCTGTTGATGTTGTTTAATGCCAATTTCAGCACCTGAACTCCAGTGTGACTTTGAAAATGGAATTTGTAACTGGGAACAAAGTATGGAAGATGACTTCAACTGGACCTGGAGCCGGGGTCCCACTTCAACATTGAACACAGGCCCGATGAAGGATAACACCCTGGGCACGGCCAAAGGACACTACCTCTACATAGAAACCTCAGGGCCACAGGTTTTTCAAGACAAAGCTATTTTACTCAGCCCAATCTTGAATGCCACTGAAACAAACGGCTGCACCTTCCGCTTCTACTACCACATGTTCGGGAAGCATATTTATCGGCTGGCCATCTACCAGAGAATCTGGAGCAATTCCAGGGGACATCTGCTGTGGCAGATATTTGGGGATCAAGGTGACAGATGGATAAGGGAACACCTCAGCATTTCCAGCAGGCAGCCCTTTCAGGTAGGATAACAGGTTTCATAATATATATTTGAAATGCTTCCTAATGTCTAAGCAGTGTGAAATATCGCTGTATTCTTGAGTTAAAATCTGGTGTCTTTTGGATCAAAGTTACTCTGAAATGCATTCATCATTATTGGAGGGTTTGGAGGCTCTTTGAGTTGCTTTGCTCCATGATAATTGATATTTAACATCTCCTTAGATGAGCACTTGACACTGGAAACAGCTGCAGGTCCCTCCAAAGCTAAGTGCTTGTGCTACTGAAATTAAGATAACAGGAGAAAGAAGAGTCTGGTATAATCTCTGAATTCTGCAGAGTGTAAACTCATACATATCTGCTTTTGAACACATCATTTGATATATTGGATTTTTGTAGGGGAGGGGCTGAAATCCAGGCAGAGTGTATTATTTATTTTCTCATTTGCGTTTATTTTTAGCTGGAATGCACACATTGCGTGTAGTGCTGGCCTTCATAAATACTGTTTAAGTATGTCATGTACTTTGATCACATTCATCCCTGCACCCTGTCCTTTCTCCTCCTTCATATTTAGTTTGTCTTATGCATGTAATATATGGAATCCACAAATGAGAGAAAGCATGTAATATTTGACTTATTCAATCTGGCTTATTTCACTTAATATTAATTATCTCTCGTTGCATGAATTTTCCTATTAATGACACATTTCATTCTTTTTTATGGCTGCATAAGGCTGCATTATGTATATATGAAACAGATTTTGTTCACTCAAGTTGATTGACTACTAAATTGATGCCATTGCTTGGCTATTGTGAATTGTACTATAGTAAACATGGATGTACAGGTACCTCTGTGGTATGCTGACTTAGAGTCACTTGGTTACCAGTCCTGGTGTTGTTCATTTGTTTCCTATAACCTCTTGTCCAGGAGTGGAATAGCTGGTATGGATTAGCTACAGACAAATAACAAATGTGAGGATGTGTGGAGAGGAAGCTCTTCTACACTGCTGGTTAGAAAGTAATTTCTTCTAGCCACTGTGAAAATCAGTACAAAGGATCCTATATAACTATATTCTGAAACTATACTAGAAAGAGTGAGTACTTTACTAAATAACAGGTAGCTTCTTTCAGGAAGAACTCAAATTTGACTCTGCACCTCCTTATTCCTGGCGGAATATATTTTTAATTCTAAGTTTGACTTACCTTCTAAAAGCCAAACTAGTACGTTCAAATGCATATGTGTCTTTTTACAAATTTGTAGAAGACTTGAATATATGTTTTATGTTTGCTTTTCTTATAAATTCCTTAAAATGGTTGAATCAGAGACTTCCTCCCCCTTTGGGGTAGTTCTGTATATATAATAGAGAATATATACAAGAGAGAATATTTCATTTACCCTCAGCCAAAAAGCTTGTAATCAACAGAAACAGGACTCAGATCAGATCTTGTTTATAAATGATTGACATCCCACCACTTAGCAGTACCACTTGAAGGCTGCATGCAGCATGTAGGAACTTGAGTATTTGTTCTTTCTCCTGCTCATCAAAGAAATCCAAACATAATATACTGTAAGAAATGTCATATCTATCAATGACTCAAAGTTCCGGGTTTTTTTTTTTTGAGAGAAGGTTTCCGTGTTGTAACACTGGCTGTCCTGGAACTCACTCTGTAGACCAGGCTGGGCTCCAACTCACAGAGATCCGCCTGTCTCTGCCTCCCAAGTGCTGGGATTAAAGGCATGCGCCACCACCACCTGACTTTTTTGTTTGTTTTATTATTTTGCATGTGCTAAATGTCTTTCAGTTATCCACATTAAAAACATTATTTCCATCTAAGCACCTAAATTACATTCACTTTTTTATAGACACAAACCATCCAGGCCATCTTTCGAGTGCAGCTAATAATCACAGGTGCACATGGAACGTGACTCAGTCAGTATAGACTACATGGGGATTGGTGATTTGTCCAGATATATATAATCTAATTTGCCACAGGTTTTGCCACAAAGGCATGCTGCAATGCAGTCGTTGATATTTAATAATTCTTAATGTCTAGTCAGGTCATTTGTAATTTAGACCAAAATCATATTCAAGGCATTAACTCTTTCTGTGAAGTTTACTCAATAATTGGTTTCTATAAAAAAGCAACTTCATAGGGAGCCAGCTTCACAGACACGTGAACTTGGGACTTATCAAAGCACCCTTTATCCATAGGTGAATAACCAGGAGATGAATGTGAATAGCTGACTTATCTGCATTTGAAAGCTGTATGCTCATTTTTTTTTTAGGAAACCTTACCTGTTTTTTTGTTTATTTTATTTTATAATTTTTCTAGAGACAGGTTTTCTCTGTTTTAACTCTGGCTGTCCTAGAACTCACTCTGTAGACCAGGCTGGCCTCCAAACCACAGAGATCACTTTCCTCTGCCTCCCTAGTGCTGGGATTATGGCGTGTGCCATCACTGCCAGCCTCTTACCTGGTTGTAAAGTTCACCAATTTTCACTCCTATCAACAGTATATGGGTGTTCCAGGTCTAAAATGATGCCTATTACATTATTAGACTGTTAAATTTAGATCTTTTAAAGATGATGAGCGCATCTAATTGTAGCTTTAATGGCATTACTGTGGCACGATCTATGTTGAACATATTTTCTTGAGATTAATTTCCCAATCCATTTAGGGTATATTTTCCAGTCTTTGTAAAAGTTTTGTAAAGTTTTAAAATTGGATTATCATTGAGTTTTTATATAATAATAATAATAATAATAATAATAATAATAATATCTTTTATTAGACATATTGTACAATTGTACAATTACTCTAGCACATAATATAGTGTCTGTAACTTAGATATGTAGTAACTGTTTATTAAATGATTGTTTGGCTGGATCAAACTGGATCAGTTCATAATTTGTAAGTAGAAGTTAAGACTATTCATTGTACATTAGTTTGATTTTTATCACCTTATATTCAAATAATTCATCAGCAATTTTAAATTGCTAAACTAATTTCTTAGATTGTGGTAACAATGGCTGGTTTTTATACTATGACAATTTAGTAATTCTGGATTTTGGTTGAATTTTTTCAATAACTTTAAAAGAGCTAGGGAGATGCCTTTGTAAGCAAAGTGCTTGCTGTATAAATATGAGGGACTCAGATTAAATCCCCAGCAAATTCTGCTAAAAGCAATCCCTACCTAAAAGCCAGACAGAGCAGTCATCATCAATATTCCTAATTCTCTTATACTGAAATCAGAAGCAGGGACAGGAGAATCCTCAAAGGTCTGTTGGGCAGCTAGCTTGGCTTAGTCACAAGTGAACAAGAGTCCTTGTCACCCAAAAGGTAGAAGGACAAAAATGCAAGGCTCCGATCTCCACATATGCACTGGGTCTCAGGAGGGCCCACATATACACAGACACACACTAAATATGCACGCAGAGAGAGAGAGAGAGAGAGAGAGAGAGAGAGAGAGAGAGGGAGAGGGAGAGGGAGGGAGGGAGGGAGAGAGAGAGAAAGAGGGAGAGAGGGAGAATCTAAAAATCTTTATCTTTTGATGTTTGTATGTTATTACTTTATTTATATTTTGTAATCAATAGTTGTGAATTTTGCCTAAAACATATTCATTTTCTCTTTGACAGGTTAGTGCCATTTTAGATTTACATTAAGATAATGTACATTAAGATAATGTTTAAATTAACCCCTAAACAGTTAATAGTAATATGCTTTTCATTTTTTTCCCTTGTAACCAAACTATTGTTTTCATATAAATTATATGAAAGCAAAAATTCTGGAGCTTGTGGGATGGCTCAGTGAGTAAGAGTTTTTGCCTAACCACCCAAATTCTACCCCTGGGATCCACATAGTAAAAGGAAGGAACTAACTCCAGCAAGTTGTCTTTTTACTACCACATGTGTACAAGTCCAGACACATATAGTAAATAAACAGAAAATAAAATAGCAAAAAGTTAAAAAAAAAAAGAAACATGGAGGTTTTTATATTTGTTAGCTTTATTCCAAAAAATTGAGAATTCCTCTGTAGCAATCACCCTTAGTTCCTTGAGTAGCTGGCGTTGGTATTTCTTTGGTTCTTTCTTCTCTCCTATTTGTTTTG
This sequence comes from Cricetomys ansorgei, assembly GCA_026225945.1. Classification (NCBI taxonomy): domain Eukaryota; kingdom Metazoa; phylum Chordata; class Mammalia; order Rodentia; family Nesomyidae; genus Cricetomys; species Cricetomys ansorgei. The sequence goes on along the minus strand of JAMJFZ010000451.1, from coordinate 8,056,945 downwards.
CCCTATGCTTTTGTTTTATCATATTGTACTTTATCATTATTCTTTAGAAGAGTGTTTGCTTTCTACAAAAAGACATAAAGGGGTGGATTCAGATGGAAGGTGTGGACAATTCCGGAGGAGCTGGGCAAGGGGAAACTATAATCAGATTATATGAAAAAGTATTTTCAATAAAAAAAAAATAGAAAAAATATCACATGGCTAATTACACAAGGCAGAGAGTCTTCATCTGCATCAATCTGTGCAGGAGATAGGATTTGATTTTCATATGGAAGCCTGGTCATAAATTAGAATATTAGTTAACAGGGAGATGTTATCTGGTTCCCCTTACTCTGTCTACTGAAGGAAATGAAGCTATCATCTTGAGAGTCGTATAGGTATTGAGACGAATAGGCTGGGCAGTAGGTCTCCTGGATGCCTCCTCAGTGGTCTTAATATTGTAATACATTTTGTTCTCATTAACTCATACAATTAAACAAATACACATTAGATAGGAAAACCAAAATACTAAAGGTCTATACATTGAAAATGTAATATTATATTATCTTGAATAATTTGATGTCCTTATCCAAAATATAGCAACTCAAATGATAAATCCAGTAATTCGTGGAGGAAACTAATTACTTTGTCTGCTCTAATCACTACCCTGATTGTCTGAAAAACTATGTTTGTTCATGAGCCATGGAAAATGACTTTTTTATCCCAAAAGTCTAACTTTAAAAATGTATGACTTGTGCAGATCTGTTCATATTTTCCATGCTACATCTTTTGTAGAGTAGTCTCACATTTTCTGATGCATAATAAATTATCATATAAAAACCCGAGAGAACACTGGTGTTTATATTTGTGACTTCTGAACATACCAGTACGTTTTGGAATGTGTCTGGTTGTTGCAGAACTTGATATTAAATCTTGATATTCAATTTTATAGTAGTATACTATACTAAGATTCTTACTATACTAATTATTAAACTCTATACAATTCTGCAAAAGCAACGGTTTATTTAGAGACCCTGCAGGTTATGACAAGTGCCTTTCCCAGGAGTAGTTTTCTCTTTTAGCTGCTGCAGGCTTGGCAATGTGTCTCTAGGCATGACACAGGGCTTACCAAGCTGTTATTCCTCATGTGAATGTTGTCATGTGTTCTGTTCATTCTAGATTGTTGCCACCAAACCAACATATTAATCTGTGGCCCTAGAAATTGCCAACTATGTATTCTCCTTCTCCATAGAGTTTAGTCGGCAGACTTAAAAGTTAATCATCTTGACTGTGATTTATTGTTTCCCTTCAGGGAATTTTAACAGCTCTAACTAAGTTCTTGGTAACTAATGTGTTCAATAAGCCTTGTTGCTTTAATACGTCATTAAAAATTTCTTGGAACTCACAGCTTCCAGCATGCTTTTCAGGTGAGACCTCTCACTTTCTCCTGGTACTGAACCATCACTATATTTCCATGAAAAATCAATTCGGCAAAATGGCATGTTGTGGGAAGGGCCTGAGGGATTCACGTGTCAAAAACAAAAGACATTTGAAACAGATCCAGTTGCAGAGACTGTTGAGTTAAATGTTAGAGAAGGGATACTTTATCACAGCTACTTTCAAAAATACCCCAAAATTTAACTTCTAAGTACATTTCAACTCATGCACTCAGCATACTACTAACGTTATGAAAAAAATATTTCTAGCCATAAATTCCTTACTACGTACACCATCACTTACAAGTCATGGTATTATCCACATTGCTAGTCTAGGTATACAATGAAAAATAACTTTCTCATGTATTTATTATGTGATATGTTCAGCTTCTTTTGTGATTGGCTTACCAAAATGTTACATCAAAATCATAGAACATTCTATGTTAATTTATTTAACTCTAAAATTAATCTGAGGGCCGGAGTAATGGCTCAGCATTTGAAAGCACTTCTTGCTTTAGTAGACGATAGAGTTTGATTCCCAGCATCTGCGTCAGCTCTCTCACAATTACTTGTAATTCCAGTCCTAGAGGACATAGTGCCCTTTTCTGGTTTCTACAGAATGTCCATACCCCAAACCCCAAAGATAGAGAGGAAGGAAGACAGACAGATGAAAGAAAGAAAGAAAAATAGAAAGAAAGAAAGGAAGTTGTCAAACAATCAAACAAACAAACAAAAACCTCAACCTTCTCGCCAAGATTTCAACACAGGTGTGTTCTGGTACCACCAGGGTTGGGAATCTTGGATTCATGTAGTTTTCTATCCTGTTACTAGATAACTGACAGAACATGCCCCTTCATATTAAAAAGTGATCTCTACCCTTCTCCTGTAGGAATGAGTCCTTGGTATAAATTCTGTGTCCACAGAATTCATAGAAGAGTGTTTAATTAAAAAAACAGTTTGTTCCAATTACTAGATGATTGACAGTACAGAATCCAGTGGTCTTTACTGGCAGCTCCTTTTATTTCCAACTTATTTTTTATTACCTAAAGAAGGTAGTTATGTACAAAATAGACCTGGGACTGGGGCATGGGCCATCAAAGAAAAAGGTTCCCCAACCTTTTGGCTTTGTAATGTAATGTTGTCATCTATCAAGTTCACACTGGAGGACCACGGCTACAAAAAAAGGTGCAAAACGTGTCATAATGTGTTAAGAAAGCACATGGTTTTGTTCTGGACCACATCCATAGCTGTGTTTGGCTGTACAGAACTTCTGATCAAGTTAGAAAGACTTCCTTTGCATTCTAGAAACCTACTTCATCAGTAACGACCGAGGAATGTTTTCAGGTAGATTTTACAGCGAAAGATGGAATAACATTTTAATTAACTTATAATAATTTATTGCATGTATGGGATATGCCTATACACAATCAATGGTTCATCATTTTCAATAATGCAAGGTGTAAAAAAGAATGTCTAAGTTACATTGTAAATAAAGCAGAGTCATATTTAACAAACATTAGGGTAACCCCACTTTCCCAGAAATTATATACAGAGGTGCTGACTGCATAAATTTTATGTCCCTTTGCATAACAATTTTCTTCCAAGGGTGAATAGTTTGCTAGATTTCACATGGAAAGGTTTTAGATGGAATTTTCTGACGTGAACTCTCTGTTAATAGCACTCAAAGATGTGTTGCTTTGCACCACTCCCTCAATCTTGGGTTGCCATTTTCAAATTCTCATAAGTTCTCCAGCTTCAATATATTATCCCAGCATTTTCTTTTACATCTCTAAAAACTTTAGCAAAGTGACAAGTTACAAAGAACTTTGAGCAGGGCCGGAGAGGAGTCATTCAGGTGTGATCAGTTAGCTGGACATGGTGAGGACAAACCATCTTACAGGAGGCAGTGGGGACATCAAGAGTTTGAGGCTGTCCTGGGCTATGTGCTGACATTCTGTCTCAAAAACAGAAAGTCAAAAAGGAAACTGGCGGGACAACAAAAGCAAAGATAATGAAGGGGCAGTTACGGTTCAGAAAAATTCCAGTATCTTAAATTCATCTCTCTAACTCTCCTGAACTTGTTAGGACTTCTGTAACACAAAGTGAGATCCATGTTTTTCACCCTCCATAATTATAATAGGATACTTTTAAGAGTTATCTTCATTGGAGATATGCAGGTGAATTTGAAATTAACATATATCCGTGTTAGTACCCAAACTGTTTATACAATAAGAGACAGAAAGGAGAGAAAGATTGTGGACATCAGGAATGAGTCTTTGATAATTTGTCAACTGGTAGGCAATAAACAAAAACAAACAAAATAACTATGAGATAAATACTAAATATGCACACAAATAAGTTAATTTTATAATTTTTTTTAAAAAAATCTTGCCAGTTTATGGAGTTTTTGAACTTGATGAAGCTGTGTCTTAGTTTCGTTTTTCCCTTTCCTTACTTCCTTCCTCCCCTCCCTCCTTCTCTCTTTCTTTCCAGCCCCCCTCTCTCTGTTCCCTCGTTTTTTCCTCTCTCTCTCTCTTCTTTCACATGTATCAGCATTTCAGTCCTTCTTACTGAGAAATCTTGTCAAATCCCTTTGGCCCATTCTCTCGCCAGATTTAGGAGAACAAGTGAGCAATGCCTCTTGCATCTGTGGTCATCCTGTATAATTTGGCGGATTCTATCAGGCTGGGGCTGCAGAGCTGGCAGTCAGCTGTGCTGAAATCTCTTCTGTGGGATTTAGCTGCCCTTTGGAGACTGTGTACAGATGCTGGGTCTGCCAGCACCTGTTCCACTGGCCTCTATTTTACAAGGACTGTTCAAACACACCATGTAAAGGTGGAAAGGTATTTCAAATCATCATGAGTGGATTATCTCATTGAAAATTCTACATACAATCCCATGTCTGATATACATAATCCTAATTAGACTGACTCATTCTCTAGATGCACAACCCCAACAGCAGCTCTTCTCTGACATATTGCTCAATGAGAAGAAATATGTCCTGGGTGGTTTGTCTCTATAGAGCCACATCACTGTCATCGCATGAAATATGTCAGATTTGCCTCTTCTCTGTATCTTTAGAGCATTATAACACATTGAACCAAATCCTTTTGCTGTTATTGTGATACATGAATTTGGCTTTTATCTTCAGTGGAAATCGATGTGTCGCATAGTGTTCACTGCAGAGAGGGTCTGGGTTCTTTTGAAATTCTTTGTCAGATGATTGCTTTATCTTGATTTGTGCCTTCAGCGTTTTTCTCATTCAACAGAAACTACTGTGCTGCTATCTGATAGAGCACGGCGATCTATACCAATTTGCACTCTGAGGCTGGCCTCCTTTCAGAACTGTTTATGGAACGTATTGGTTCACTATAGATCAGGGACATGACACACTATTATTTCTCATAGTGCCAGATTGGAGATTTGGATTTCAATACATACTTTTGTGAGTTGACAAGAACTACAGGCACATACTGACTTCTGTGAAAAGGAGAATTTGTCTCTCTAGGGGATGAACCCCTTATTAGTTGTCCAATGCAGACCTGAAACTATATATTTACAACAAAACAGACTCAACAACTTAGCAGTTATTTACAACAAAACAGACTCAACAACTTAGCAGGTTGTGTGTGTATGTGTGTGTGTGTGTGTATATACATATGTGTTTACTAACAATCAGAGGCTATCATGAGAGAGTGAGAGTTTATGGGAAGGGTTCAAGGGGGTAGTAGGCTGGGATTGGAGGTAGTAAAGGGAGAGGGAATAATAAAATTCTATTTCAACTAAAACATATTTTTAAAAGATTTTAGTAAAACATTACAGAAGAGTATTATTCTAATGCCATCTCTAAAATGTCCATTGTCTAAAATAAAACCCTTAAATACCTGGTGCTGACAACATTGTTCCTTCTTTTACAACTTGCATATGGAATGACTTAAGGGACTATTTTCTATAACTGTTTGCAAAGCAGCATTGTTGATTTTTGCCAAACTGAAATTGGATTATGAACATTACAAGATGAATTTTGTGGAATGGAAGTCAATGTTTTGAAGAATATTTTTCCTTCCCTAAGCACACATTCCATCTTTCTCTATAATGTCATTATTTGTTTTGGAAACATGTTCTTTCATTGTTACCATCTTGAAGTCTTTAACTGAACTTGAAATTATTGGGCAACTGTTGCATTTGCTTAGGAGATATATTGTGTATGCTGTGATATAAAACCTTCTGCCAACAGCCGGGGAAACCAATAGTATGAGCAAATGTGATTCTGAAGTACTTAAGTTGACAGATGATTATGTAGCCCTGACTCATTCTCCAGGAGTATTGAGAATGGAAAAAGAAGATAGAGGGATATTTAAAATATGATTTAATAAAATCAGGCCCAGCCTGCATAACTCTGAACTTAGCAGCCTTTGGAAAATCCCATGGTATGCCTACAACTTCTCTGTACTCTGAATATTTGATAGAATGATTTTTCTAACAGTACCTGAGTTAGTTTCTGTCTATGAAAATTGCATACGCATATTAATCTGGCTTAAATAGCCCTATTCAAACCTCATGCATAAACTTAAATGTCATTGTGATATTAAGAGGCGGTACCATTGCGGAATGATTAAGTTGAGGGCTCCACATTCATAAAGGGATGGGTGGCCCAATCAAAGGAGTGCAGTGGTTATCTTGGTAGTGTCTAGGTTTTTTAAAGTGTGTCTAGTTTTTTCTTCCTTTCACACACACAATGAGGTGGAGATATTTGTACTCTGGATGCTGTACGGGCTCCCCACGCATAGCATGTGTGCTCTTCTGGTGTAATGCTACATCATGTGACACAGGAAGAAGACAGTCATCAAAAACTTTTTTGTTTTTAAATTTAGAAGAACTACAGGCAACTAACCTCTGCTGGGAGAAGGTTGATTAGCCTCCTATTAGTTGTTCAATATATAGTAGTCAACTCTGATAACTTGACCTGAGATTTCACAGTTTCCAGAACTATGAGGCATAAGTCTCTGCTCTATAGAATGCACTGTGGTATTCTGTTTGTTCAACAGAAAACAGACTGAGGCCCATACTAACAATTATATTTTCTAAGATATTTCAGATGTTCATTGAGTTAGGCTATTCAAAAGATAGAGCTTTCAAGACTGTGTGTGATTGTGTATTAATTCAGGCCCCGGCTATTTCAATAATACTGTGGCATGTTGTCTTCTGGGTGGTTCTGTATAGTTATGCCTGTGCTTGTGACTCGCAGAGCCATCAATGTGAGTGGCAACTTTTAAACACCTTAGCAATGTCAGTGGAACTTTTAAACACTTCTAAGCATTAAGAATTTTTTCAGGTTTGTTTACATGTCTGTACAAGTAGACAATGGATACTCTCCAGTCTTTCCCCTCTTTCTTTGTTGATAGAACATTCTGATTGTCAAATGAAGGTATAATGGAAACCAAGCAAGTTATTCCTAACCATCTACTTTTAGAATTACCTAGTAAAAACAGACTTTTGTCTGCTGCTACAGAAAGCTGGGAGGTGGGGGAGTAGTTCTCTGATAAGGCTGAAACCAAATGTTTTAAAATGGTTCAATGAATAGATTGAGAAACAGTCATACAACAAGGAGGAAGGAGAAGCAGAGGCACATGAATGTGGGGATTAAAGAGTTAAGGCCTCGTTTAACCTCAAGCTTCTTGTGAAATCATGCAAGTGAGTGTTTTAGCCTTCAAATTAGCTGACTAAACTCATCAATAATCAGTTTGACTTTTCCTTCTATGTAAAACTGTGTAGTGAACTATACTTATATCAGCAAGAATGGCCTCATTCTGTGCCTTAAGACCCGTTAGGTGGTATTGGTATGAGCTCATTGCATCACACTGTTGACACACATGCATTACTACATTTTCTCTTTCTTTGACTTCTTCAAATTGCTTATCTTTTCTTGCATGTTTATATAATCTTATATGAAATTCATTTTTAAGGATTTGGTGGGAAGTTACGCTTTGTTTTCATTGTAATTCACATACAGTCAAACTGCAGGCACTTAAAAATAAATTGCTACTGGTGTTTTCATTTTCTAGAGAAGAAGCACACATGGCAGCATATTTCTCCAAACCAAGCTATATATACTTAAGTGTTGTGCAGACCTTGACAGTTAGTTGTTACTAGGACTCTCTGTTAAATGAAATGTAGACTAATTGTTTTGTGTTTAATTTTTTCAAAACATATTAGCCGTGGCTTTCAGTTGAAAGCAAGTACAGCTGGTCATCCATACCAGATTCTGTACCTGTAGATGAAACCAAATACTCATAGAAAATATTTGGAGAAAATTAACTTTATTGAATAGATGAGTTTTTTGTCATTATTGTTAAAATAGTACCATATCAAAGTTATGTGCATTAACATTGTACACAAGATTATAAATAATCTAGAGGTTATTTAAAGTATGTAGGAGGATGTAAGACTGTGCCATTTTTCCATATCTAGAGAGTTTTGGTATCTTAAGGGAGGAATGGAGTTTTAGAACCAATCTTCCATATATATGAATGGACATTGGTGTAGATGCTCCTGACAGTTGAAGGTGTTTTACATCTGTCCTCCTCCAGAGAGACAGTCATCTGGGAAGGTCAGGGAGGAAATGCTGAGAGTACTTGAGTTGACTTATGGTAACTCATGATTTCTGTCAATGACCTTGCATAACATGCTAGTACACCTTTAAATTCTGGGGATGAAAAGCAGCTTCAAATAAATGCTATATTAACATTTCTAGACTGTTATAATTTTGGTTCAACATGAAATGCCACATTTGGAGTCTTATTATTCTTAAGTATTGAGAGTTCAAACTGAGATGAAGCATTAGGTCAGATGTATGGAATCTAGATGACGCATTAGCACAGGCATATGGAATCTAGAAGAATCAGAATAGCTAGAGCCTTTGGGAAGTAGAAACTGATGGATGCTCACCAAATTGAAAATAATTTTCTGTGATACTTTTCGATGCCTACATCGGGTCACTACATACCACTACAAGAGCCTAGAACAATGACAACCATATTTTCTTTAGATGAGTAAAATGAATAACAAACCAATGCATAATATATTTTCTCCATACAGCAGAGTCGAAGGATTACAAAGGTGGTTTAAGTGGCATTTGGGACCTCTTTCGTGTCAATTATCTGTCAGACAACACAATTTATATGTTAGAACTTCTGTGCAAGTACACACACACACACACACACACACACACACACACACAACAATTTTAGTTACTGGACAGAGGACCTCACATCTTCTTTCCTGCCTGTTCTTTTAATCAAAGAATTTGTATTTGATGCACAGTTTAGAAATTTTCCTAATTAATATATTGCTCAGAGTCTTAAAACTACATACTCTGGAGCTCTATGTGTTCCATATTTTCAAGTCTAAGGGAGTGCCTTAACACTTGATTAGAAAAAAAGACCTTGGTAATTCTGATGATAAAATGTTTGGGAACTATTAAATTAAATGATGTCTAAATTAAGTGTCACATTCAGTGTGTTAATCCTCTTTTCATATACCATGGGAAGGACTGAATATGTGACAGTTCATTCAAACCTGTCTCTTAAATAGCATTAGGAAGCCTATATTCTGTCTTTAAATAGCATTTTAAAAGATGTCACCTCAAGCTTACTGAATGAGAAATAGCTAAATTACAACAAATTCTGTTGTACTACAGTCTTAATCAAAGCTTTTGTTAATAGGATTTTATCTGTGTCTAGTTCTCTCTAAAAGAGGAATCAGTGGGCTCTGCCTTTTTGTGGTGTGAACAGCTATCTTCCTGAGGCCGCCAGTGCCTACAACATACCACACTTCCTTTCTTCACTGTATCTTATTGGAAGCTATATTGTGCTCCAAATTTGTTCAAGTAGATTTTCTTTTTCAATAGCTATAATTGGATAAATACTTGAGTAACATATTTGCTTCTCATTTAAGATATGTAAGCTTTATTTAACATCCAGTTTCTAGAGAAACTTTTGGGTCCTGGAACATCAAAAATATACCATTCCAGGGAGCAGTTTCTGAGAAGATAGAATGAGACTCTATCATGAGTCCCTTGGGCTGGGGAATGCATGGGCGTGTATATGTGTGTAATCCAGGTGTAGTTTGGTATGTGGTTTCTGACCCAGCGCTTCAAAGCATTGCTTCTGAAGGTACCGTGTGAGGCTAATTGGACACCCGTGAACAGAGTTAAAACAAAATCAGGCTTATCTTGTTTCAGGTGAGTCTGGAGTGACTGTGGCTTATATAGTAGTTGACTCAGTAGAACCAGAGCAAAGGGCTGTCCTGCTGAGCTTCAGGACCTGAGTGCAGGGGTGGGGGTGTCTAGATGAGGGTGCCTTTGCTTTCATGATTTTCAAAACATTCATTTTGTCAGAATATTTGGGTTACCTTTATGCGCGCGTACACACACACACATACACACACAGGAAGGCTTGGGTTTGGAGAAAGCATTTGTGAGCAGCTTCATTGGTTAGGGAGGGAGGGACAGTCTCCTTCGCTTGGTGAGTGTGAAGATGTGGCTCTGACTATAACCAGTTGACCAACAGTTTGCCACTTTTACTTTTTACTCTATTTTTTTTTTAAATTTGGTATAGATCGATACCAGCATCAACAGTTCTGTTATACACATGAGTTCAACCAGAAGACCTGACACCTGTCTGGTGGAATTTTATAAAAGCGAGTAGGTCAAACATCTAGCAATTGTCATGAAAATTTAATTTGCGCAAGCAGTTTAGCTGCCTTCAGTTTCTGGCCTCAAACTGCAGAAAGTTATTTCTGAAATGACATAGATAACAAAGATTTTTTTTTCATAAGAAGCCAAAAACTTCCATATGGGTGGATAGAAATAGTGGATGCTGTATGTCTTTTTAAAAATTAAACGTATTTTTGAGAATTTCATATATGAGTTCTATATTTACATCATTTACCTCCCATTCCAACTTTGCTGTGTCCCTTCCCATACTCGCTCTCAAACTTTTGACATATTTATTAATTCTTTTTGTCACGTGTATTTTATATGTATATTTTGCACATTATTATTGTGTGTATGTTTATATACCCTATTGAATCCATTTAGTGTTAAGGCTGACCACGTGGGACTGAATAACTTCTCAGGGGATGTGTAACTATAGAACCGATTCTCTCTCTCTAAGCCTGGCTGCTACAACTTGCAGTCTCATAAAAACACAAAGACTAAATAAAACAAAAGAAAAAACTTTAAGAAATTAATGACCACGAACATAATAAAAATGTTGATATTTTTACAAATCCTATTCTTTTAATAATATTAGTAAATTATATGTCAATATAATATCAAATAATCAAATATGAATTTCATTACAAAGACTTTCTATGGTATTAAATGTTTAGAACATTTTACTATTGACTTCTTTTGAAAAGCTCTATTTTTATTTTACATATTGAGTGTACTACCTGCATGTATATGTGGATATGCAGTACTCTTGAAGGCCAGAAGACAGCATGGAACTTACAGAACTGGGGTTACAGAGCTTCCTGTGTGTGTTGGGAACCCAGATCCTCTGGTTAAGCAACCAGGGCTTAAACTCTGAGCCATTTCTCTAGCCCTGCTTTTACTGTAGATTTGTAAGATTAAAATCATCTACTTTCCCTCATAGCATTTGAGGAAGGAATTTTAGTTACTAGTTAAGGGATCTCCAAAATTTATGCATAGTCCCACACGCCAGTCTGATAACTTTGAGTTCTGCTAGTATCTGTTTTACATTTTAGCCTATCTTAAGCAACAGCATATGCTAAATCAGAGATTTTGATGACTTAGTTTCTCCCCACAAGCCACATTATGTTAAAATTAATGACTAAATTACCCTAAAATGACTCTGTGGGGATCAATGATTTAGTTGAAAATAAAGCATTTCCTTGTGTAAATTTGTGGTAACATGGACAAGAAGGTTAAAATTGGATTTTTTACTTTAAGGAAGTAAAACTCCCAAAGGGACTGGACCATGATGATGGATTCTTCGAAGACACATTTCAAAGAGCATGCCAGAACTTTTTAAGGCCCAGAGTGTCATTAAAAGCCTTAGTTTCAAAAGCAACTGTTGTTTTAATTAGAGTGGTATTTTAAAATTTAAACTGCAAATGAGTTTATGTTGGGAGAACATCATCTGCGTTAGCAATCTGAGGTCCAATTACATGAGCAGTGTTCTGGTGCCACAGTGAGAGATGTGTGACAAGTACAGATGTGGTGTTACTCGTCATACTGCAGGGCTATTGTGTCAGATGTCACGTTTCCATGATAGAAATGAATCATTTCTAAATACAAACAGCAGTCTGGAGTACACGAAGGGTAGTTAGATGCCCCCTACACAAGGAGATTGAAGAGCCCATAAGTAAATAGATTGAATAACACATAAGTCTTTTTTAATAAAAAAAGACTAATTTTGTATTTATAAAAGTAAACTAGAATTCCACTCACTTTTCTTTGACTATTGTCTTAAATGCTGCAAAGGATTGAGTCTGTTGATTGAAAGAATATTTAAAGATAAGATGGGAAAAGAACTTTAAGGAAGGGAATGATGGTGGGGGGGTGGCAAAGAGAGAGGAGACGGTGGGAAATGAGAATAATCAGAACTCATTAAATGCATGTATGAAACTGCCAAAGAACACATTTAATCAATTGAAAAATATCACTATGCTTCTTAAAGGAGAATTCAGTTCTGGCATTTATGTGAAAATCATTTAAACAATAGTGTACTTTATTCTGTTATGAATGTATATCTCATGTCATTCTCACAATAAAACACAACTTTCTGAACTTTTCGGTCAATTGCTCTAAACGTCCTCTTCATTCTTTCTCTGCTATCGACCAAGCTTTCTTCAATTAAATGTTTCATTGTAACCAGCAGTCAAATATGCTTTGTATAATTTCTTAGGATTTGGAGAAAACTGAGCGTTATTTGTCTTCATTCAAATAATAGATAGGATGTGAGAAAGCTTCCATAAAACCAGTCTCCAGAGGATGCTTTAAAACAGCATGTGGGTTTGCAGAGTTTCAAGTAGCAAATTAGTTTCAAATTGATCCCAACATTTATCCCTTTCAAAATCCACTTAGGAAGTTTCTGAAAGGCACCATGATATAAGGGAAATAAAAGAATAGACAGTAAAAACAAAGCAAACCACACTCAATTTTTGATCCTTCTTTTATATCTAAAGTGACAAAGGAAGCTGAAATAAACTCCAACTTTTTGGTCCATTTAAAAATCACCAAAATTGAATGCATTTATATACTTAGAAGTAACATTGTGTGTCTCTGTGTGCACATCTCTTAATATTTGAAATATGTTCTGTATACAAAGAGGCATGTCTAAGTTTTATATGACCTTGCCTCTTCAACCAAACTCCAACCTCTTCAATGTTTTCTCTTTGCCTTCAACACAGCAGACAGACTGATGGGAAAGGGTTTTGTGGTTGAAGAGAATCCCTGTAAGCTGCAGTTTGGTGCTGGCTCTGAGACATAGTGAAAATAAGACCCTCCCTGTCCCCCCCCCTCTTCCCTCCTTCTGCAATGGACAACTATGCAGGGACTTATGACTAGAGTCTCCTAATATCATGTCTCTCCTAAGGTATTACTATTCAGTACTTGTATATACTTGGCTTTCATTGTGTTACCTTGTGGGAATACGAAAATGGTGGAAGGCATTTCTCTGACTATAACTTTTTACTATATAGTCTGTAATTTTAAAGCCATTGTACATGGCACTGTGGCAGACTGTCTTGTTGCATCAGAAGTAGGAAAAATCCAAGACCCTTAGGTATCTGACTTAACATGCTGTGAGAAACACATAAGGAACATGAATGATAAACGTATATCCAATGTAAGATAATCAGTGGTTTCGAAAGAGAGGACTGGAGTCCATGACAACCAAGGAACAGTATCTTCTTGAGAACTGTCCGACCTTTAAAATGATAACAAATTTGGCTTAGGAAAAACATATAGGTTAAACTAAACTCTGAGGATCTGGGTCTAGCCCAGGAGCCACTATTCAGTTTTTTTGTGTATTACATTTAAGATATTCAAAGGCAAGGATATATATATTTAATTTTTCTTTTCTGGACCAAAAATCTTTAGAAAGTCATATTCTACATAGCTCAATATTACCTAACATTAACAATCTGATGACTGAAGAGTAACAAAACATTTTCCATTTCTCTAGCCCATTTGAAGATGTTGACAAACTGTGTAGATATTATATTTTTCTTACCTGTGTTAGTTCATTAAATCCTTCAGTACCACAATTGCATTTTTATTACCCATGTCTGTGCCTCTCTTCTCATACAATTTAGATGCATTTTATTGCCCATATTTAATGATAAGTAGTTTTTCATATCTAGTATAATAATTGAAAGCCTCAATTATTCTGCAGAGTTTTGTATGTACAATAAATGCAGCTCGAGAACTTATAAAGTTTGTCAGATCAAATCTGAATTTTATAGAGATTGTTTTTAGGATTATGTAAGCAGTTCTAAAGATGATTAAAAGCCCTCTATGTTAATCTCAACAAATCTTACCCTGTGTATTAGATGGCAAATTTTCATATTCTACACCAAACTTTAAGAAGCCCACAAGAATTTTTATGTGGTACATGTTGAGTACTTCTCTGAAATGTCTTTATAGGAATTGGGAATTCCTATAGTGAAATCAGACTGATAGGGGCTTTAGTTTTCTGGGAAAACAAAATGAAAAATAAATAAAAATTATTAAAAAGCCTAAGGGGTAATGTAGATATTTGTTCTTTGGAAATTAGTGGTAACTAGTTAGGGGTGACTTTGTACATGACTTGAACAGCAAGAAGAGACACTTGAAATCCTCAGATGCTAGTGATGACAGGAACATGCCATCTCTCTTCGATCATGAAATTATTGCACTTCTAAAACACCAGAAACCTTCTTGTGTGCTTTAGGAAAAAAAACCCCAACTCATGGCATAAAGTAGTCTTGTATCTGAGCTGTGCTATTTCAGGCAGTGTTTGTAGGTGTCACATAGTAACAAGACATGTGATAGGGAACAAACACATGCGTGTGCGTGTAGAATCAGGAGGGTATATGATATAACAGGTGACTGCTGCCAAGATATCTCGATTATGTCACTCACATATTAGTTTTTAATTAATTTATGGTTATGCACATCAAGAAATCTTTTGACAAATTCTTTCCCAATGCTTCCTAACCCCTACATTTATGACCTGTAAGTTAAGGAAGCTATAGTTTACACTAAACTGGGTTTTAAATTCCACCTTAAGTCACCTTCATAAGGGGCAATGAAATGTAAAAATTAAATGTGGCCACCCTAATTTCCAGAATGCAATACTATCTTGCATATGACATTTAATATTTTAGTTCATTCCCGTTCACTCTGGAAGCAGCACTAAATATAAAATGAAAATTTCAGAATAGAGATAATTTGTGTATGATTGTATATGCATCCATGTGGGCAAACACCTAGCAATTTCCAGACTACTCATGATAATTTAAGATTTTTTAAAAATGCTTAAACTAAATGTAGGTCAGAAGTAGTTTATATCAATATTTGAAAATTAGTTTTAAGGCTGTGATGTGTTACTAAGCGACGCTTTATTTATTCATTCATTTATTTATTATATATATTTCTTGGAGGGACAGCATTCATGATGTGTGTGTGTGGACCTCAGGGTATAACTTGCAGGAGTGGATTCTCGTCTTCTACCATGTGGGTCAAGGGGAGAAAACTCAAGGTTCGCAGGCTTGGTTGCAGGAACTTTTACCTGGTGATTCGTGTGACCGTTCCCTAGGAGTTTTTTCTTAAATGATTTGTTTGATCAGTTATCAGGAAAGTAAGACTACTAGGATATTTTGTATCGGCACTTGAAACTGTTGTCCATTAGTTCTCAAGAAGGCTCACCTTTGTGTCATTAACCTGCTGATATTTTTGACAAACGTTATATGCATGATTCAGTTATGTGTGAGAGCAAGACCTTCCTGTCTTCTTTGAGAGGCAACACCAGTGCTCTTGTCAGGTCACATAGAACGAGCTCTAATGGAAATAAGCAGCGCCAGCAGCAGATTCCCAAGTGTGCAGTTTAATTAATGTTGCACACTCTGGGTCACATGACATTCTTGTCACTTACGACTACACAAAGACAACAGATGGGCCTCTATCCTATAGTGTAGCCATAAAAGGTAAATATAGCCCAAGTTACTGTTTAGATGTTTCCATGGCTTCCAACTGTATTTTTCCATTAAATATTGGATCCTGGTATTAATTTTCCCTCCATGCTCATTTACTAAGCTAGTGCCAATCATGAGCTCTGTGCCTGAATCACAGTGTGTCTCTATTCGCCTGATTTTCTCACTTCTAAACTGAGCTGGTTGTTAGCACATTTTGCTGCATTGTACTGTATTTTCTTCACATTGATCTAAGCATTGTAGAATTAGTAATTGATTCATCCCTTTTGTATTTTCAGCTAGTCACAGACTTTTCTTCAATACAAAATATTTGTAGTCATGTCTGCCAAATTCTGATGGTTGATTTCAGTTTATGGATAATTTTTGTAGAATTTAGTCCTGAATATGTTTCCTACATTTTGTTTGCTCTTCCCATAGTATTTCTTTTAAAAATTAGTAGATATTTTCTTTGATGCTTATGCACATGTGCACATTGCATTAGGATTATTCTCGCCCTGTGCCTGGACTCCTACTTGTCAACCTTCCAGCCTCTCCTCCTTCCTGCTCCAAGCATGACCCTTCCCCACACTGATGCCTTTTTGTTTTGTTTTGTAGCCCACTGGATTTAACTAGTATAGTCTGTGTGGTTATGATTTATAACTATCTCTTGGAGCTAGGGTGGGCTCCTGGGTGAGTCGACAATTGAAAACAATTACTACCTCTCCACCAGAATCCATCATTAGCCAATTTGATCCCTTTGATCTATGATTGGCAGTTGACAGCCCAATCTAACGCAGGCTGAGTGCAGGCAACCTAAGTTGCTGTGTAAACATGGTGGATGGCCATGTCATGCCCTGAGATGTATTTGAAAGTCTCTCTCCCTATGTTTTTTCTACTCTATTTTCTACCCATGTTTCCTGAACCTGAGAGGGGATGGATGGTGTGAATGCCTTTTATAGGGCTGAGTACTCAATTGGAGCACATTCTCAGAACTTTTCCCAGCCACAAGTCTCTGCATTCATGATTAGCATTGCAAAGAGAAGCTTCTCTGATTAGGTTGATGGTAGCACTTATCTGAGGCCACGAACATACCTTGTCACTCTGTCGATTTAGTTAGACAACAACATTAAGTTTCGCCTAGGGCACAAGACCTCCTTAGCCATTGATTCCTTTCCCCTCCTCCTCCTCCTCCTCTTTCCTCCTCCTCCTCCTCCTCTTTCCTCCTCCTCCTCCTTCCTCCTCCTCCTTCTGTCTTCTTTTTTAAAAAACTGAGTTTGCAGGCATGTATCCTCCTTTGAAGCAACTCCTTGTAATGTTTTTTCCATCATGATGATGGTGGGAAGAGCGCATTTTATCCAGCACACAAGTTCTCCTCAGGCAATATCAGGTGAACTATATTTGCTCACTATTTGAATGCTTAAATCTTTCTCATATTGACAAAACTTTATGATGTCCTGGCCTCAAATATATTAAGAACATAAAGAAAAGTTTGGGGAAGTTACGAAGAAATTGAGGTCAGCAAGTCTTTTAAACCTCTTTCCTTGGACTGGGCTACCCATAGATAAGGAGCATGATGACAGTCAGTGCAGGAAAGAATTTGAAAAAGAGAAATGAAATAAAAATCTCAGCTTCCACGTTCAGCATTTATGAAGGAAAAATGAAACAGAAATCTTTGTTCCCTTAACAGGGGAAAGGAGAATGTGCTTTCTCTTAAAACTTTGAGTTGAACACAAATTCTTTTTTATTAAATTATGTCAAGGTACTGAGTAAGTATGCTACACATTTGCATAAGTATTAAAATAATTCATCATGATTAATTGGACTACAGTAAGTCTCAGTTTTAATCACAGTCTGCCATATACTACAGCATTATGCCAGAATTTACTTCTTTGCTGTGGTTTTGATGGAATTACAGATCTTATAATTGCACCAACTTTATGTGTTGTAATTAATGTGACTCCAAAGAGGATCAATATGGATTAGCTGGTTTCAGGTACATGTAAAAAAATAATGCTTAAAATCTTATATATATTCCATCAAGTAATGGATAACATAGGCTCCTAGAAGGGTTAGGATATTTAACCTCAGGAGCAAATACACTCTAGATGAAAGATAAAAGGGGGAAACCGGAAGAGGGGAGAGTGGATAGACTTCAGATACCTGAAGATCAGAAGGAAATAAGACAACTCTAGAACCATGTTTGAAATTTGCAGGGCAGTGGGTGGATCTAAAGGGTGAAATTCAGACAATTGAACATTATCAGATGCAGTGTGGGGAGCCAAGGAAGCCCCAGTGAGTGTGAATGTAGACAAAGCCCCAGGTGAGTATGTACTACTGACAAGGACCAAACCCCATGAGAAGTTGAGAAAACCTTTCCCCCAGGTCAGGATCAGAGGATGGTAAAGCCTTCTTTAGGCCCCAGTGGGAATATTGATAGTGTATGTACAAGTCTGAGTGTTTACAAATTATTAGCCAGCGTGTACGAAATTATCAACTGCAGCTTCCTCTTCCAAAATATTTACAGCATGAGACTGCTGCCTGCAGAGACCTCCTGCAGAGGCTAGCCTCCCCTCTACCCTGTATGCCCTACATGATAAATATGCTGAGGTTCCTGGTTGCTGAGTAATTGGTGCCACTTTATCAGAGGGTACACATTCTTCCTGACCCCAGTGTTTCTATGCTTGTGTCTGTGTGTCTGTCTTTTCTTCATTCCCTCAATGCCTCAGTCAGATATTTGGTACCCAAACTACAAAGGACTCCAGTAGAGACATATTAAAACTCAGCCATTAAATAGGTCTCATATTCATAATATTTCCTGTAACCAAGGAAAACGAGTTTTTCTTTCATTTGTTTTTCTCTCTGTCTCTCCATACATATGTGTGTGTGTGTTTATGTATGTGTATGTTTGCACATTTATGCATGTATACGTCGTGTACAAAGGTGCAGATGAATAGTGGTGCAAATGCACTTATGTGTACACGTGGAGGCCAGATGACAAGCTCAGGTGTCATCCTCATGAACCATACCCAACTCTGTGAGATAGAGTCTTTCCCTCACTGAGATCTGGAGCGTACCAATTAGGCTTGACTGTCTGTCCAGTAAGCCCCTGAAATCCTCCTGTCTCTACCTCACCAATGTGAGGATTACAGGCACCCAACACCACCCAGCATTGTGTGTGTGGTGGGGTGTAGGGAGTCAAACTCAAGACCTCATACTCGCATAGGAAGTGCTCACTGACTAAGCTGTCTCCCCAGCCTGGCTTTTGAAAGTTCAAGGGAATGTTATAGTTGAGTAAATTGTGAATTCCTTTTCAGCTACAGGTTTCTATAATTTCAATCACAATTCAACGCCTTTCTTTTATACCTCAGATCTTGATAATGGCTTCAGTGGGAGATGGCTTCACTGGAGATATTGCGATTGATGATCTGTCGTTCATGGATTGTACCCTCTACCCAGGTAAGAGAGACCATTTCAAATATGTGAGAATTTCCAAATCTGGTTACCTGGAAGAGTTGCCAAAGAAATCAATACTTCATATTCAGGAATAACTTAAACTGCCCTCTTTTTTAGAGTTCCTTAAATGTATTGACACTGGAAAATTATTGTAAATCTTTCCTAGTAATTAGTCTTAAACTTTGAAACATAGCAATGATGTTTAAATCTGTTATTTCCATTTTGTATCATACACAAAATATGAGGAAATCATATGTGAAGTTATATTTCCATTTCATAATCTTTGTGAGACGTAAGTGAATGGAAAAATAGTTATTTCAATATAGTTATTTATAGTCACATTGTGTTTTCTTAACTTGATTAGCATCTCACTTCTCTTTAATTCTAACTATTCCTAGGGATTGTTTACAAGCTATTCTTTCTATATTTTTTTATTTAAATCTATTGAAAATAGACTGTTTCCAAGATTTGTGTCCCCATCTGCGATCTAAACTCCAGGCTTATGCTCTATTCAATATCACAACCTGGATGTCTAGTAAGAAACTCAAGAGATAATGAGGGGTGGCACTAAAGTAAGGAGAGCTCAGGCTTGGGACAGGGTGTGGAGAAGGGGGTGCTCCCACTCTGCAATGCACTGTGGGCCAGTAAAACTGGAGATGAAAAACACCACCCTGCATTCAACCTGGAGGCTCTTCAATCAAATGACAGGACAGACGAATGTTATTGAGTATTTGAGTTTACTGGGACTCAAGAGCATCTGGATTGCTGAAAATTTTTTTTTTCCAAAAAAGTAGTCCTAGCAGTTCTGAAACTCTCTCTGTAGACCAGACTGTCCTGAAACACAGAGATCCACCTGCCTCTGACTCCCAAGTGCTGCAATTAAAGGTGCGTGCCACCATGCCAGACTGGATTGCAGGTATTTTAACTCAGTATTGCCCCCTCACATTGGCATCCCCTGATAGAAGAGCTAAAGGCTCCGCCCCACTTCCTTCTCTGTAGTTAGGATCCTTCCTCAACTCCTCATGCAGTCAGCACTGATTGCTGCCACTAGTTTCCAGCTGTTTTACAGATCACTGTAGAAAGCCAAATCTTTTTCTGGAAAGCCAGGAATAAGAAGGCTTCATCACCCCTCCTTATTTTAGTGAATGTGACCATCCCATGTTCACGTGTCTGGTACCAGCTCACTCATTTGCCTTTGCCCCAAGCCAGCATCACAGAGGACTAATCCATTCGTGTGCTTACCGATTCCTCTGCTTCTAGCCTTAGCTCTCATACCTTACTCTCAAACAGCAGACCAACAGGTTCTTTGAAACTTAGATAAGATCATGCCCACACTGTCATCAGCATCTTCCTAAGACTTCCTGTCTCATTCAGAGCAAAACCAAACTTCAGTTAAGGATTCAGGAAGCATAAATGACTGGCTCCTTCAGACGTCATGACTCCCCTTTCCACAGTGAGCCTGTATGCTCCCCCACTATAAAGGAAGGCCTCTTGTGTCATACTTATTCACTCTCCAGTTCAGTTCACAGTCTGGGTTTTTCCACGTTTTTCCCTCTTCCTGGTATATATGCTTCCTCTGGGAGTTCTCTTACCCTCTCTAGTGCCTTTTTCTTGCTCTCTACTCAACATCTGTTCATTTAATAAGTCCTCAGAATGCTATGTACATAGATCTTTTCTGGCATTTTCTATTTTTCAGTCCCTACATATATTTTCTACACACCACCTATTACCCTCATAGTGAATTTTCTCTTTTCTCCAATAATAATGATAGTTGGAAGAAAGCAGGCATATTATTTGCTGACTGTTTTATCTCTAGCAACTGGCCCACTGGTGGCATGTGGGGATAATAATAAATATTTGCTGAAGGGATGAATAAAGTGGTACCCATCTTTTAGGTGTTTTAAATACCTTCATTATGTCTTCTATTTTATTATTTCTTAAGTATTAATGGCTTCCACATAAAATATGCCCTATTGTATATCAGACAGTTTTCTTGAAAGACAATTCTCATTTAACGCATAACCACAAAATCTACTTCCAGCTTTCAAGAATATGGGTTAACTTAGAATAAGAACAGCACTGATATCAATTTCAGAGTTTTGGAAAACTCCCTGAAGTCCTGAGCTGTAGATCTGCATTCCACATGTCCTGCCTCTATGGGGCCAGGACTGAAGGACCACATTTCTTTCTGAGATGTATGTTGTCAAATCAGAGGATAGAGAAAAGAAAGCACAATTACCTCCCATATTCAGATATGGTATGCCTATGTAGTTAAGCCCAGCAGTTGATTAGTCGCAAGTCCTCTCTAACTACAGGGAGATTGGCTAGGGTAGGGAATATATAAATTCCTATCCAAACAGGAAAGTTGTAAATGAACTTCATAACACAACACTAGAATGTGTGTTTTGGATAATCTTACATCCTTTTATTTTGTAGTGCTAGCAATGGGGTGGGGTCTTCATGCATGTTAGGCAAATAAGCCAATATTGAGCCACAATCGCAGTACAATCTTACAATGTTTTAAGTGTTGGGAATAATGCCTGGTTGCTACAGCCAACATCCAAGATTGCTAGATGTTAACTGCTGAATAGAATTAGAAACTTTGCTACCTAGCCTTTTTTGAGAAGTAAGGAAACAAGTTATCTAGCCTGATAATACTTTGATCCCACAATGTGAACCATGAGCAAACTGATAATCAGTTACACTACCCTGTAAGAAAGAGGCAATGGTTTCTACTTTGCAACTGTAAAATACTAATTTACAGAACACAAGTCACCCAGGTGAGAGTAAAAATTCAGAATAGGAATGAAATTGTAGCCTAAATTTTTCTGATATCAATGGCCATGGTTTTATGTATGTGACTTCCCAGTTTGGACGGAGCGTTGTTGTGGCTTTGGGGCCTCTGGAAAATAAAAAAGAGAACACAGAAAAGTAGGGTTAATCATTCACCATTTATTCTGCTAAATTCATCTGTGGCTCATGGTGCCAAGGTGGCCCGAGCCCAGTTGCTTGAGGCAGAAGGAGTGATGGGAAGTATCTGTTACAGACCATTACTCCCAATTTTCTGGTTCAAGTTTGGGAGGAAAAATATGAAACTTTAAAACCTGTCTGAACTGCTTGGCTCTGTGTTCTCTTCATAACAAATGAGACTTTTGGTCCAAA
This sequence comes from Cricetomys ansorgei, assembly GCA_026225945.1. Lineage (NCBI taxonomy): Eukaryota > Metazoa > Chordata > Mammalia > Rodentia > Nesomyidae > Cricetomys > Cricetomys ansorgei. Next base: position 8,034,716 of record JAMJFZ010000451.1, on the reverse strand, counting down.
CTACAAAGCCCCTTGAAGCTGAATGTTCCACAAAAGAATGTCAGGTATTTTTTGTTCAATGAACAAAAAAATAAGACTTAATAATATATTTCTCTATATACTTCTCTATATATTTATGCTTCTCAGCTGTTTTTCTTCTGGTATCTTGTTAGATAAGGTAGATAAATGTCTGTGATTTTATTTATAGCCATCAATTTGCTTTCAGTACTATCAGTTTTGTTCAGTAATACAATGATGTAGAATGAAAATTAAAATTCATGAAAATGCAAACAGCAAATCATTGAACTAATTCCCAAATTGCCTTTGCTTTCTGTATCACCTATTATTTTATCACAATTAGGGTTTCTATTGCTGTGAAGAGACACAATGACCACAGCAACTCTTATAAAGGAAAACATTTCATTGGGGCTGGCTTACAGTTCAGAGGTTCAGTCCATTATCATCATGGCTGGGAGCATGGCCGCACACAGGCAGACATGGTGCTGGAGAGGAAGCCAAGAGTTCTACACTTTGATTGGCAGGCTTCAGCAAAGGAGTGTGAGCTACTGGGTCTGGCTTGAACTTTTGAAACCCCCAGTGACATGCTTCCTCCAATGACACAATTCATCCAACAAGACCACACTTCCTAATAGTGCCATTCCCTGTGAGACTATGGGCCCTATATTCAAACCACCACAGGTAATTATTCTCTTATCTTGCCTCAGTTCCAGCCTCTTTCTCTATGCTTTTCTTGTTACTTTTCACAGTACCATTTTTTTACAACCACCCCAGGCTGAAATTCAGCTCTAACCTTTGACTTCCCCTTATACTTATCCAATGGCAAATTCTGCTGACTGCAACCTAGAATAGTTCTCACATCTATTCTGTCTATTCCCTTATCTCTACCACGACCCTCGTCCAAGACAGCAGCATTGCACTGCAGGCTTCTCTGCTCCAAGTCTTCATCAGGTTTTCCCCAGTACGGTTCTCAATAACTTAGCTTTTTGTTATTGATTTTTAAAAATTTGTTCTTTAACATCACCTGTTGGTCTTCTAGAGAAACTCTTTTAGTTTCTAATTTCTGATATGTAGAACAATTTATTTTATGCTAAAAACATTTTATTTTAATTCTACATAAAACTGTATTCCTTACCCAATATCTATTTTATATCAATGTGTCCATTCTAATTATTAGTTAGTAAAAACTGCCAGAATACATGTGATTCACAGTAATTAAAGTATTTATTAGCCCTTCATTTCCCCTTAGAAAACATTCCTAAATAAGTTTCACATTTTGCAATTCATGCTATGTTAATTTGACAAAAATCTGCTAGCTATTAATAGTTAGCAATGTTTTATGGTGTTCACTGTCCTTCACATACGTCATCATCATCATGCTATACACCACTATGCTGCTGTGTTGTCGTTTTTGAAGTGGGTTGGTGCGATTCTTGGCATCCATACTTATTAGTGTCAGCGTTTCATCAGCTTAGTGTGTAGGTGTTGAAGTCTCCCATCGTTTGGCAGATTCACATGTGTTTCAGGGCAGACAAGGCAAGGGAAGAGTGTAAGTGCCTCTGCCTTCACTTTTGAAGTCGCCTGCTGCCTCCCATCTCACTGAGATGAGGCTGAGCAGGTTGAAGTGTCTGTTATATTTGTCCTAGAGTGACAATAATTATTATAGGCAACTCATACAATAAATTAAATGAAACAGTGCTTTCAGATTATTTCTTTAATGATTTGCAGTGGTGTAGAGAATTCAGAAGTATATATATTATTATGAAGGTTCACACTTACGTATGAAATGTCTAGGTCAACATTAGGACATTTGTGATAGTGTTTATAAGTTCACACATTCTAATTTTAGCTTCTTTAGTATAGCCTTATAAAGTAATATATATTATGCTATATTCATATGATATGTTATATAATATCTACATTATATAGGGATATACATATTTTCATGTATATAAATATATATTTCCATCTACATATGGAAAAATGAGCCAACACAGGTATGTTCAATTTAGCAATTTTATCGACTTCCTAGAGATGAAAATTGGTTAAATAACTAACAACTTACTTTAAAGATAAAATCAGTATCTTTGTGCAAATGGAGTATCATTAACCTGTGAAAAAGATGAAAATGTTATTATTTAAAAAAAATAAATGGGGATGGACGAGGTCATATTGAGCAAAATAAGCCAGACACAAAGGCAAGTATTAGATATTTTCTCTTATGTGTAGAAACACACAAACCAATGAAAGTGGAAGGTCCTTGGGGACTATCAAGGTGACTGATGGGTGAGAAGGCAGGAAAAAGACTGTGTGTAACCAACATGCAATATATGCATGTCCTGAAATGTCACAGTGAAACCCATTAACGTGTACAATGAATGAGTGTTAAAATGATAGTAAAAAGATGCTTTGAAAAAAGAATGAGCTAGCTCAAAGGCTCTTTTCTGAGCGCTGATTCCATTTATATGTGCTTCCATCTCACGACCTCATTGCTTTCTTATATCCCACGCTTACATAATTTATGGATCTACAATATATATGTGCATTAAAACAAAAACTATTTAAACTGCTAGAGGAGAAAAGCATCACGGGGGCAGGAATTGGAATGTTTGTAGCAGGAGTAGCTTTTACTTCACTGAGGGAAGTTTATCCTCAGAGCCATCCAAGTCCTGTTCCTTGGAGAGCTCCAGGAAGACCTGCTGAAGGGTCATTATTAGAGGCTGCACTCCTCTAGGTTGAAGCTCATCAACTCTCTCTGTTTGAAGAAAGCTTCCTGTTCTGGTCTTTAAACTGCCCGGAAATGCATAACCTTTCTCCCAAACATCCTTTTGATTTCTGACCACACTTTCATGTAATAGAATGCCTAAAGGTATGGAAGTTTCCTTTGAGTCCACATTTTAAATTAAATATATTCTAGAAGATAAGATTTTATATCGATCATAGGAAAATAAATTGCATGATGTGTCATAATATGTAGCAGAGAGCTGTATTGTGATGATTATAAATCATTTCCAAAGTGTAACAGTGATAGGATTTTGTTTTTTGTTTTGTTTTGATGCTGTTTGAGACAGGGTGTCACTATATAGATCTGGCTGGCCTAGGACGTGTGACATAGACCAAGCTGGACTCAAAGTGATGAATCTGCCTTGCCTTGGTTGCACCACCACACCTGACGAGCAACTGTGTTTGAAACTTCACTTCACAAGTAGAGTTTACACTGACAGTTTATTTGATCTTACTAAATGGAGCTCCTTCACTGAGTCTACTCTGTTATACTCAGTGCCCTAAGAAATACAGGTAGAGATTCACATTCTCAATAGTGTGAAGACTGATTGAATTTAAGCTCAAGTAAACTTCTAGAATTTTACATGAAAGCCATTTCTTAACCTGAAAGCTCACAAAACATATACATCGTTATCTCTAGAGATACATAAATAACAGTTCCGCAAATTAAGTCACCCAGTTATATCTGAAGCTGGTAAACTTTATTAAGGACCAGGGGTGATACGATATTCATTTTATTTGCCTAATGACCAGTGTGGGAATGGCTGTGAGGAGAGGCATACAAAAAATGCCAGAAAACCTGTTTCATCAAAAAGATTGTATTAGTGTAGTCTGAAGTTTATCACATTTGTTGCAAAGAATTCACAGAGCAAGGAGTTAGAACACTGAGTCCATCTGGAGCCTGAGCCATCAATTTAGGAAATCTTACACATGACAGATGTGCAGGTGCTTTGGTTTCCCTGTGGCTTAGCAACGTGAAAGAAGATCAGATCAAACCAAACTAATCTCTGCTTCTCAGTGGGTTTGGAAAGCAGCCATTTGTATGTTGCCTCTGCAATTTTTGTTTTGACTGAAAATCTCCCATTGTTTTTGTTTATTTCTTTAAAGAACTAAATCTATTATTACTACCAATTTAGGCTTATTGTTAGCAATTATACTTCAAAACACAAAACTACAAATTTTTTTTATTGAACTGAATGCTTGTGTGCACCCTAAGTTAATAGATTGAAATCCTAATCCTCTGTTTGATGATATTAAGTAAGACTTAATATCCCCATGACTTTGGGGATACAGTTGGGATTAGATTATCCTACAAGGAGAGACCTACAGATGGGATTCATAGCCTTATACAGAGAGGAAGGGAAGATAAGATTGCTGTAATCTATGTGCAAACTCTGTGCTGACACCACTCAGGAGGAAAGCTCTCTTAACTGAGATTAAAGAACAAAGCAAATGATGTATACGACCCCAGTGAAGATATACTATGAGACAGGAGTGTTCAAGACCAGCTGATACTGGTGAAAGAACAGGCAAATATAAAATAAACAATACAGAATAGAGAGCAATAAATAAAGGAAAATCTACGAACAAAGGAATCTTTTTAAACAAATTCTGCTGCTTGGAATCAGTGAATATCTCATGCCAAAGATTTAGTCTCCATATAGATCATGCATCCTTCACAAAAAAATTAACTCCAAATGGATTGAAGACCTACATGTAAAAGCCACTGAACTACGAAACTCCTAGAAGATGACATAAAATCTAGAGGACATTGGGTTTAAAGATAATTTTAAGTACTGCAGCAAAAAGCATGAGCTATTAAATAATGTATCAGTTCTCTATATTTCATTAAAACTAAAAGTTTTTTCTTGTAAAGATACTAGAGAATGAAAAATAAAATTGGTCACATGTTGGGAAAGGCATTTGAAAAAGACCCTTGTGATAAAAGAGTGTTATTGCAGACAACCAGGGAACTCTGATATCTCAGAATTAGGAAATCATACTCTGAATTTAAATTAGTGTGTGGGAACGGGCAATGGTTGAAATACATGTTGTGTATGGAAAAGTCATAGTGAAGCCTATTATGTGCAATTAATATATGCTAGTAAAAGAGTTAAAATTTTAAAATAAGCAAGAGATCTGAATGGATCCTTCCCCACAGTAATAAATGGGACAAATATGCAAATGAAATTATTTATCATGCATCATTAGGGAATTGCAAATCAGAATATTGATGTATACTACACAGATTTTAGAATGTCTGAAATCAAACTACAGATGACACCATATACTGGCAAGGATGCAGAGAAACAGACTCTCTCGTTCTCATGGTGTATGACCATTTTGAAAATGTCTGGATTTTCCCATAAACGAAAATACCTTTACCATAGTTCAGTAATAAAACATATCAGTATTTACCTCAAGTAAGTACATATATGCATACAACATCTATACATGGATAGGTACAGAAAATTTATTCAGAATTGATAAAAATCTAGAAGCAACCAACGTGCCCTTCTACTTCTACCTCTACAACGTGGTCCCATTCTACTTTTTCTTCATATGTATTCCATTATGCTTGTTTTCACTGATCCCTAATTATGACTTCTTTTTCTGCCTCTCTTGCCTCTTCTAGTTTCATGACCTAAAGCAACACTAGTCTGCTCACATATATACATATATGAACAGTGAAATTAAGAAATCATATTATTACTGTTTTTTTTTAATACTAGTTACTTTTCACTGTGATAAAAGCAATTTAAGAGAAGGAGGAGTTATTTGCGTTCACAGTTTAGAAGATGCATCATGGCTGGAATGAGTCTATCTGTGGTGTCAGGGGTTTGTAGGTGCAGTTTCTTACATGGCACTGGTCAGGAAGCAGAGAAACTGTTCGAGCACAAGTGCATATGAACTATAAGGATTGCTGCCATTGACAGAGCCACTTCTGTTAGCTATAGCACACACGTCTAAGGTTCTACAGTCTTCAGCATCATCAATCAACTAAGGAATGAGAGTTTTCCTTGTAATCTGGGTCATGGGAAGGACTGAAGAATGAGAGACACTGCAGGGTGCAAAGCTTTGAAGGAAGAGCAAGGACACAGTCTCAAAGGACTGAGCACAGAGCTGCTTGCAGGAACACTTTTATTGGATGTCACCCAATGTCATACCAGAACTCCTGTTTTAACCTTTATGTCTTCTGAAAAAACATAGTCACCTCTGAAGACTCAGCTTTTTATTGAGCACTGTTTACAGTACTAAATAAGTCAAGACTTCTTGGTTTGCTAAGAATATCTTATCACTGAGGTCCTTCAAAAGCCATACAATTTCTCCATTGCAGGAACTGCGGGATGTTCTGCTTCTGTCCACAACAAAGTCCATGAAAACTCCATGAAAGAGGCCATACAGTGTAATGACAAACGAGCAAAAGGCACTTGTTTTTTCTGTGAGAAGCAAACAGACGGTTGCTCTTTCTGGGATCCACTGGCATGCACAATCGCACTTTCAGAATGACTTGCAAGGAACACACGATTTAGAGAAAAATGACCCGCTTAAAGCGCTTATAATAAGGACTGACAAAGTACATTGCCAGGGGGAGACAAAGAATTTTTCTGCCTCTTAAAGAGCAAATTTTGGTTTGTGGGTGTCAGGCGCATCTTAGAAGGAGCCAGTGTAGATAAGTGGTGTCCTTTCTTCTTTAAAGGTTTGTAATTATCAACAGAGACAATAGGGCGAGAAGATGTAGGCACCATAGGAGAATTTTTTTTTTTTTTTTTTTTTTTGGTTTTTAGCTCCTTGGAACGTATTATTTTTCCAGCTATAAATTTCTGATCCTCTTTATTGGTTGCTGTTGGTTTAGGAAGCTTTCTTTTTTAAGTCCTGGAAATGTTTACTTTTAGGTCATCTCAGGCTTGCTGTATTCTTCATTAACTGCGAGGCAAGTTAAGGATGAACTATCTATTTGTTTCTTCAGGTGTGCTCTCTATCTCTATCGAGGTTCCTTTAGCTTCTATCTATAAAAGGCTTTTCTCTTCCCGGGAAAATCGGCATTTATCTAGGAATAGTTTTTATGGTGCACTTGCAATAAACCTGGGTAGTTCTCAGCATGCCAGGACTTGGAAGTCCGGGAGGTGATTGCAATTTACTTTTGAATAGAATGGCTGTGTGTCTCTTTTCCCAGTCAGCAATAGCCAGTCCAGGGCTTGGTTTTTATTAATGAGAAATGTGGGCACCATTTCTATAAGATTTTTCACTGCTATACAGTTGAAAAGATGAAGAAGAGCCAATGGACCACGATCTTCTAGGATTACAGCAGCCTGAATTCCTTGTCGATGGTTTGCTTGCACTGCCATGTTTGATCTGGGCTGTGGCACTCCATAAACAATTCTAAAAACAAACACCTTTTAACACTAAGAGTTCTTCATGGTCAAAGTACTTCTAACAATGAATACTTGAACCATATGTTTGTACTAGGCACAAAGGCTCTTCTAAATTTCCTGCAACAATGAAATCTCAGAAAACACTCTCTAAAACAATCACTGATTATTTACAAAGATTTCATCAAAGCCTGGGTGTGCCTAAAGAGCAATCCCATTACTACAGTGTTCATGCCACTTACAATGGTTCTATTAAATATTCCAATATAGAGTTAAAACACATGAGCCTGTGAAGACATTTTACACTGAAACCATAACAATCCATAGAGTGATTGGACAAAATGTGGGGTCTTTGGGTGATAATTAGGACCTAAAGTTATACCTCTCAACAAGAACATACAGCATCTCTGTGAAAAGTCTAAGGGGAGTTGGCTTTTTCTTTTCTCTTCATGAAATTAGGAAATAAGGAAACAGTGTTCATGTGCAAACCAGGAAGTTGATTCTTTCTAGATCCCAGTCTACTGGGATCTTGAATTTCCTATCTTCCAGAACTGACAGTTAAATGAAGTTTGTTTAAGCCCCCAGAACATGATACTGTTTTATAACAACCTTCCTAAGACAGAGGATGAAACTCAAAAACATTGTGTTAAGGTGTACTAGGTAGTCACAAAAGAGCAAATACTGCATACCTCAACTCATAAATCATAAAAGTTTTGTATGTGTGGTATCCCTGGAGGCATTTGGGAGGAAGGAGGTATAAAATAGGGATGGGTTTTCCTGTGTCTCTCCTTCGCTCTTCTTTTTCTCTCACCCCTTTCTTCCCCCTTTTTCTCTGAGCATAAGGATCTGAAGCCATTATTTAGTAGCAATTCCTTTAGCATTGTTTATGGGGTAATACATATATTTTATGTTTTTCTTAACACACATTAATTTTAAAAATAATTCACTATTAAAATAACTTTGAAAAAGAGAAGAGAGGATGCCATTAAAGTTGATGTTACTACATTGCAGTCTCTTCTGTCTGGAGTGGCTAAACCTCAGATCTTGTACAAAGTTCATGGCATGGCACTTAATTCACTCAGCTTCTGTCCTGATGTCAAATAACCATCTGTAGCATCAGAAAAACCATCAAATAAAATTAGTAAGTCAGTGGTTAGATGTGCATTCTACAGCAAATACTAAAGTAGTAGTCAAGGATAGCTCGTAGGAGTTTTTAAATTTAGATTCTATTTATGAATTCAAGATGATTAATTGTAAATAGAGTTCCCTATAAATATGTATAATGCAAAGCAATGCCAAGAAAAAGAAAACATTTATGACCCACTGCCATCTAAGGTTGTATTCTTGTAGCATATCCTAGCTTGGAATGCAAATTACGCGTGCATCTTGAAATTAACATATTTCCAAATGGATGCCCAGAGGAGAGCATGTAGAACATTCCTCGGTGCAAATGATATGCATCTCCACGGGATTCAGCTCTACAGCACAGATCCTAAACTAAAGCCATATTATCTAGCTTATGGACACCACGGACTATATATAGACCAGGAACATGCCATCACATCCTAATTGAAATAGAGGCAAATGCTGATATGAACCTCCCAAGTATGCTGCCTTATGGATGGCATTCCCAATGTACTGTATACATTCCCTGTACTGTATACAGTATATACAACTCAGACTTTTCAATGCCACTTCCTTCATGAATTTTAATTGTATAGTGTGTTTTCAACAAATCTGCAGGAATGAACCTTTCTCTGAAAGGTCATGACCCATTTCATGGTAAAATTCATTGTTTTAAACTTTTTAGGAAGATGATCTACAAAGGAATTTGCCCTGATATTCCAGTGAAATATGTGAAGACACTCTGGGCATTGAATGTTTTGTAACATTCAGTAAATTTTTACATATACCACATGGTTTTCTTCATATCCACAACTGATATGTTCCAGGTTCTCAGTGAATGCCTGAAACCTCAGGAATTATTGAATCAAATAGAGAGACTGATGATCACATAGAATCTGCTTGTTAATTTTTGTCAACGTCACAACCAAGACTCACTTTGGAATTGAACCTCTATTGAGAAATTGCCTCCACCAGACTGACTAGTGGGCATCCCTGTGGGACATTTTCTTGATTTGGGAGGGTCCAGCCCAGTGTGGGTGATGCCATGGGTAGGTGGTCCTGCATTCGGTAGTGAAGATAACTGATCAAGCCAGAGGAAGCAAGCCAGTATTCATAATTCATCCATAGTCTCTACTTCAGTTCCTGACTCCAGATTCCTGCCTTGGTTTCCCCTGATGAACCTGTAAGCCAATAAATCCTTTCCTCCCTAAGTCACTTTTGATCATGGCGTTCATAACCACAGCAGAGAAACAGCAAGCACAGAGAGATAAATAGATATATTGGCATAAATGTGGAGATATATATATATATATATATATATATATATGGCGTTTTGTGATATGCTATATACCTATGATACATATTAATTATTTTATTTTTGAGATTATAATATCATTTATCCCTTCATCTTTCTCCCTTTAAACCACTATATGTCCTCATGCTCTCTTTTAAATTTATGGTTTCTTTTTTATTAATTATTGATATATATATCTTGCTAATTTTGTATAACATTACTTGTATCTATAACACATCTTTATTTTTAAATTGAGCATGGTAAGAGTAATAACATAAAATACAAAAAAATTAAACATTTTATTACAGTAGTTTATATGAATATGACCTCTGTTTCCCCTTCAAAACACCTATGATACTACACTCACCCTCCTCATGTAACAATATGGATGACATAATAGATATGAGAAGGAGTGAAAGATGTGAGCACTAGGATACTGTCAAGCTCCTGAATATCATCTGTGTCCTGTAATCCTGGATCACTGAGTCACAGCTGACATCTATCGTATGTCAAGCATTGATAATTGACGGCTCGGATGTCCATAGATGAGGAGGTTTGTTTTTTTGTTTCTAACGTTCTTTGGCCGAGCAGTGTTGTCAGAAGGTATTGTTTCCCGTCTGTGCATACTCACTTGATTGTGTGTGTGCACATATATGTGTACACATGCGTGTGGAGCCCTGAGGTCAGTGTTGTAAGTCTTCTTCAATCATCCACTGCCTTATCTTAGGAGACAGGGTCTCTTGCAGAACCTAGAGTTCACCAGATAGCTGAGATGGCTAAGATGGCTGGCTAGTGACCCTAGGGAATCTGCCTGTCTCGACCTATCCAATTCTGGAATCACAGGCAAACACTGCTGTGGAAGGCTTTTAAAATGGCAGGTTCTGAAAAACGAACTCTGGTCCTCATGCCTGTGTAAACAAGTTACACATGAGCTGTCTTCCCAGTCCCATCTCTTTCTTTTTAGTTCTTTCAAGTGTTGCAGAGGGTCTTAGTCTTCATCTTCAAATAGTGCTACAAATACTTTCTTCTTCGTTTAACACATTTGTGTGTTTTGCCCTCCCTTTGACGTGTCTTAGATGATCAGCTTTTGGTTTCTTTTTATTTTCATGGCCAATAGATTCTGGATGGCCAGATACATTACCTAACAATGGTCTCAATTCCATTTCTTCCTGTTTCAAATAGTGTTCCACACTGGTAGAGAACCTCAGTGGAAACCATGGCTGTCACCCATGATTTCTAATTGTGTAGTCAGGATCTGGGCAGACAATCCTTATTTTTGTTTGAGAACATGTGGACTGTTCACTCTATATGCTTGCTGGTTGAACTATGCTCCCTCCACAGCTGCCATGCCATAGCAAGTTTATAAGACCCATGTGTTTTGCCTAACTACCTCCTTTACATTCTATTAAACGCAGACCTTTGGGGAAGCTTCTAAAAGCTTTTGTCACAGATGAGATTTTACCACCGTTGAGAATTTGTTTTTGGTTTGTTCATTCTCCAGAATCAACTTCATCAGTTCAGCCACGAATGTGGCAACAGCCTCTTTATTGGCAAAGTTAGCCTCTACAATGATTTGTATGATGCCAGTCCAACCTATTCCTGAATCTATGTAACCATCTCTTCCTTGCAATAAAGGACTTGTTTCCCTTCACTTCAGGGAATTCTTTTGTCAGGCTCGGTGTTTGATAACGTAGCAGTGCTTTCAATGAGAACACATATCCTATTCATTTCTTCTGCTTGCAAATTTGATGCCATTTCCATATTAATTGAGCACTTATCATGTACCCCGATCATTACCTTTTTTTTCCATTTGATATGTGACAGCAAAAATTACATGTGTTTTTCCTTCTATATTACAACTTCAAAAACAGAAAAATTGTTCTCAGCATAGATCTTAGCAATTTAAGCATACGTTTTTATGTTTCATTATTAGATCAGTAACTTAGACCTTTTCGTTTTGAAGGACAGCTTTGCATATTTTCCCTGGAACACCTGAATTGCCAATATCTTATCCTCGTGTTTTGGGCATAGCATTGAATGTAGTAAGGAGAACTTGAATGCAAGTGCTGTTGTGACATAACTGATACTGGGATAGTCCGTTTAATAACTGCCATGGCTACCGACATGACAAATAGGTGTGGATAGGTTGACACGAGTGATTCCTGTCCCAACTAGGAAAAGCAAATGATGTACAATTTCACTATGCTTCTCAGAATCATGAAACTTATTGATGCTTTCTGGAATTTCTAGTTAGTGTTTTTAGACTGCAGTTACCTGAAAGCAACAGAAACCAAGACATAGATAATTTGGGAAAGGGGTTCTCTAGTAATCTTGATTAACTTTACCATGATGTAGCCTTTCACTAAGCTTAAATAGCTGTTGCTTTTGATTCAAACTGTGTCTTTTAGTCCCCTTAAAATCACCAACATTGCAAACACTAAGTAATTTTATTGTTTAATTTTTCTCTAATTTTATAATAATACTGGATCAACCAAGGTTTAATGGCAGATGACAATTTTTATATCTAATTTGTGTGACATTGCCGTGGGTATATCCATCTGTAGGAGGGTGAACTTGCTCCCTGCTACAACTTTTCTTCTTGGTCCATTAATATTGAATTCCATTTTTTTTTTTTTTTTGGTTTTTCAAGACAGGGTTTCTCTGTTATAACTCTGATTGTCCTGGAACTCACACTGTAGATCAGGCTGGCCTTGAATTTACAGAGCTCCACCTGCCTCTACCTCCTGAGTGCTGGGATTAAAGGCCTGTGCCACCACTACCTGACTTGAATTCCTATGTGGAGAGAAAAAAATATTTCTTCTTATTACAAACCCTTTTCCTCTTTTTTATATATCTTTTATATTTTAGCTCACAGTATAACAGTCACCTAATTATTAATGATATTACTAGCCTCTACTTTATTAAGCCAGAACACATTTTTCTTTGATTGCCGTCTCTCTTCACACTTAGCCTGATTTCAGTAGCCTAAGGTTCTTGCCCTTTCTTAACTCTTCTGTACATTCCTTCCTAGAGAAAGAGCAGCAATGGTGAGTGGGCTTGCAAAGAAAACATGAGCGTGTGCTCCAGGTTCCTCAGTTAGAAGCATGAGATTACTCAGTACTTACTGGCTGTGTTTTCATGCAGGGAAGATAGATTTCCAGGAACAGGACATAATGTTGGGATGCTCTTGTTCCTGTGTTTTTACTATAGACCACTTATCTCTTTTAAATGCATCATTTTCTCTAGTATTGAGTTCATGTCTAAAACTTTGGGGTTTTAATTGATTATCAGCTTTAATGTGCCTTAATCTTAGCTCTTAATAGTCTCAGAATTCAGCTATGAAATGCAGTGCTGTTATTAGTCATTCCTTAAACTTTCAACAATATTTTTTAAAAACCCAGTCTCATTGATCTTATGTGTTTAATACAGATGAGCCTTTTGTTTCATGTTCCCCAGCGTCTGTGCTTTGGTTATCAGTTTCCATAGGACAGAAACCATGGGACTGTTTGGGTTCATCCATGTCATAACCACCTCCAGTACATCCTCCACAGTAATGCTAAGAAGTAATACATCTTGAAATAGAAATTTCATTTCTAGTTATTTCTTCACAGCTTCTTAGATTCATTCCAGACTTACAATTTTGTCTCAAGTAACTCTTTCTTAACTGGTATCTGCTATTATCAACTATCATTTTAATGACTCAACTGTGTACAATCTTACCATATGAAGGTGTACTCATGCCAAACTCTGTATTTAAAACAGGGGAAAATGAAACAGTCCAGTCTACCCCTCTTCCATCACACAGGTTATCCTTTCATTTCCTATAAAGACTTTCTATCCTTTGTTGATTGGCCTGATAAACTTACTCTCTAGGAATTAATTTTGACCTCACTTTGCTAAGAATTCTGTCGTAACCTCCATATCCCATATGGCTGTTTCCTCTATGTTCCTCTACTCTACCGTAAAATATTCTACTTATGAATTCGTTGCTACACTCTATTATGTATTCATTTCTCTATTCATTTGCTCATCCATCCTTCACTTGCCTGAGATAGTGAGCAGTTCTACCATACACCACAATCTGGGAATTGTGCCATGGGTTCAGGTTAAATGGACAGGTGTGCAGAGAGTCATCCTTTCCCTCGCCAGTATACCCCATGGAATTAATATAATGTACATTTGATGCCACTGTCCAGTAATGAAACTCGTTTGTATCATATTTTGCTTTAGACTTTGCTGTTTCTACCATTGTATGACATAGAGTTGCCACTAGAACATGTTTACCAAACAACTTAATAAAAATGTAAAAAAAAAAAAATCTGTAAATGTGTTCCAATTTCTATAATTTAAGAAGATGTAAACTTACTTGTTTAAAAATTTTCGAAAAAGACTTCTGGTTGGGATCTGTCCTGACAGCTTGAACCAATAAAAATAACAAAGATTAGCTCCATGAGGACTGTTAAAGAATAATGTTTTATGTAGCTTTTTGTTTTTGTTTTATATATTATACTTGAAAGTCCACTAAGATCTAGACTCTGGCTCCAGATGCGAGCACCTCCCACTGTCTTGGCTCTTACTCATTTTTCAAGCCTTTTTCTTGGGCTTTCCTTTTATTTGCCTTTGAACACCTTTACTCTTTAATCATTGCCATCTAATACATCTTTCACTTACTTTTGTGGTTAAAAAATATTCAGGCTTTCTGGTTTTGCTAAGACAGAGTCCTGATTTAAATGCTTACATAAACTTAACAGACTAACAAATACTATCAAATATTCCTCATAAAATTGAATGCATAGCATAATTAGAAGTGTCAACTTTGAAAAACATTTAAGAAAACTACAAGGCACACCATTGATGCCACTGTGTTATTTCTTCTCAAGGTAATTTGCCAATGGACATTCCAAGTCCACCAGAAACTTCAGTTCCAGTGACCTTGCCTCCACACAACTGCACAGATGATGAGTTTGTCTGTAGGTCTAGTGGTCACTGTGTTGGAAAAATTCAGAAATGTGACTTTAGATACGACTGCCCTGACAAATCGGATGAATCATCCTGTGGTAGGTGAATTCCAAACTCCTCCATGTTTTAGATATAAAACTACTGTTTCTATGAACTGTGCCTCTTCTGCATCCATTTACCCTTAGCTATTCCTACATTAAGTGAGAAGTATTTAGGAATGGGGCTTTATAGGGTACTTAGATTAGATTAGCTATTCAATTTTCCCATATGAAAGTGCACATAAAACTAAAGAAAGCAATAGTGAATATGTTGAATTCAAAGATGAGTAATTTTAATACCTTTGAGATGTGTTCTCATGTCTTGGTAAAATGTGGTTCTTATTCCTTGGTACCTGCCCATTCCTACCTCTTCTTAAATGGATCAGTGACAAAGTATTTAATTTAAAATTGGACTTTGCAGCCAAACATGCAAATGGAGGAAACAAAGTTCACACATGCCTGGGAGGTGAAACACAAAGTCAGTCAGAATAAATACTTCGCAATATCTTCTTCTATGATTTAAGTGACTGGTAGATGAGTTCACCGTAGTACGGTGTCACCCAAAAGTCATCATAACATTAAGGGTAACAAATATACCAAAGCCATAAAGCATAGTGAGTCCCTAATCTATCTTCATCAGTATATCAAGAAGCTCTAAGGTTTAAGAATTCTGAAAAGTAAAAGTCAAATTTTTTTCTCTTAACTCAGAAAGAAGCAATTCTTAATGTGCAACTATACCGCAACTCTAGACTAAACCAGTCATAACAGGACTAGTGCACTCTATAAATGAGCTGACTGTGACTTCTTCAAGGTGTCCTGGTATTTATATTATATTATGCATCACAAATGGAAGATATGGTATTCAGACTTTTCCATGGGAAGCTACAAAATGTGTGTGAGCAGTAACAGTTCTAAAGGTTTACACAAAACCTAACCCAATTACACATAACGAATGCCTTTAGAAAATACAGGCTGCATCCTTAGTTCAACTTTGCCATTTTAGTCATGTCATTTATTAATACATGACACTTTACAGATTATTTAAGAATGATAAACAAATATTTACTCATTATTTTGGTATCACAGGTTCCTTTTGATTTTGATACATAAGATTTTTAAGTACACTCTATGACTTTCATTGTCTCTATCTTTGTAAGATGAAATATTCTGATAAACTTGTTTATAACTGACAGGTTTATAGCCCCTAGTATGTCTTAAAAATTGTGTTATTAACATGACATGATATGCCATCTACCATTTAAATATACTTTAAGTCTGTTATTTATTATTGTCAACATGTACTGTGTCATATAGCAGATCTCTAGAGCCTATTCTTATTGATTGATATTTTATATGAATTTTTTTACAAGTGAATAATTTTTATCATTTCAACAATGTAAAGAACAGTTACTGGGCAGTGATGGCACGTGCCTTTAATCTCAGCACTCAGGAGGAAGGAGCAGGTGAATCTGTGAGTTCAAGGCCAGCCTGGTCTACAATACATAGTGAGTTCCAGGACAGCCAGAGCTATAACAGGGAAATCCTGTCTCAGAAAAAAAAGGAACGAACGGTTATTAAGTCCAAAATCTCCTAACAAGATAAATATACACAGCATATATTAACATCAGAGTTTAACACCCAAGTGCCATGATTCACTGTAGCATGTAAAAAAGGATTCTTTTGCAGTGACATGTTTCTTTGTCAGATCTGTATTAACTTATATATTTAAGGTTTTCTACTGTGGCATGCCATGGCTGTTAATGACATTCAGATCAGGGTCAATGTCAGGTTTTCTATAGCTCGCCTAAGAACTCATAGAATTGATTTTAATTTTTCTCAAGCAATGCTGATTTAACAAAGACAGGTACATGCACACATTCAGCCAGAGAAGGAAGGAAAGAAGAGTGGGAGGGGGGAGAGAAAATTTAAAAGCATTTTCACACAAAATTCATTGGACTTAAAATTTTTTATATCAGAATACAGTCATTACAAAAATGTTAAAAAAACTTTCATGGAAGTAAGACCAATATAAAAGTTATTGGAAATCACATTGCTTTGAAATAAAATACTTTTTAATTTGCACTGGCATCTTCAGGGGCTGAGCCAAAGGTAAGCAGTTTATTACTGTGGGCAGAGGAGAGTCAACAGGTCAGAGAACAAAGATTATACAGGCAGCGGACGTGCCAACTAGGAAGAGAGGGAAGATTTTTCAGAGCTAAGTAACATTTAAATTCCTAGAGAGAGCACGATGTTAATATATGCGTCTATTCCCATATTTTACTTTCTAGTCAAATAAAAATTACCTCAATTTGTAAATATTATTCACGTGATTACAAACATTTGCCTAAAATTTTTCTTAGTGCTTAAAAGTTACAGTATTGGAGGTGGGGAGGTAGGTCAGTTGGTAAAGTGCTTTCTGAGTAAGCATGACGACCTGTGTTTGATGTCCAGAACCTACATAAAAACTAGGTTTGACAACATAGTCGTGTAAGCCCAGAGATGGGAAGGTTAAGGCTTGCTGGGCAGGGTGCCAACTGTCTTCACCTAAGTGATAACTAGCAGACAAATGCCAGATCCTCCCTCAAAAAGTAAGTTGGACAATACCCTGAGAAACAATACCCAAGGGTGATCTGTGGCATGCACCCACAGTAACACACACACACACACACACACACACACACACACACACACCAAAAAGAATCCCACATGTTGTAGTATGATTTTTAAAACTAAATGTAAGAAAGTGTCGCAGAGTATAAATCTACCCTTTCTGACATGTTCATTGTGATTAGTTCATCTTGCCTTTGTTCTGTTTTATTCAAGTTCTGGAGGTTTGTACATTTGAAGGGAGAGACCTATGCAAATGGTACCAGCCAAACCCAGCAAATTCACTCCACGATTCAAATACATTTAGGTGGGGACTTGGTAATGGGATCGATATTCATCACGGGGAAGAAAAACACAGACCATCAGTAGATCACACAAAGTAAGTGACTGCATATTTTCAAAGTATTGCTTAGGAAATATTGTTCTTAGCCACATATGCCATTAAATATTATCTACAACCTAATCTGCGTTTTACTTTTAGGGGCATTCCATTATTTACTACTGTGGGAAGGTAAGTAGATGCAGTGATTGCTCTCTGAGAACCACTGTGTTAATAGGGGATTGACAAACGAATGCAACATGAATTGACTTCTCATTGAGAAGACCTTAGTGAGGCAATGATGTAAAGCATAGCACATAACTACAGAGAAAGTGGAAGTGGAAGGGATTCGTAAGCAATGGGTGGGCTTTTCCCACACGGAGGACACACGAAACAGCCGTGAACTGGTGGTGTGCCAAAAGAGAGTTCTCTCTCAGACAGAGCAAGAGCCAACTGGATGGCAAATGTAATTTTTATTTATTTTACTTACCATTAAACCATTTGTTCAATGTGGTATTTCTCATATTTTTAAGTGTACAAATATTTCATGCCTTCAAATCCAAGGTTTATAGCTAGTATAGCAACTATCTTGGCTCTTGCCTTCCTTTGCATTTTATATATTGCATTTTAACAAATTAATTTCATGACAGTGACTACCTGTGCAAAGGAAAAATTGACAGTCTCACGATGACAAAGACCTGCCACTCGTAGCAACCAGACCCAGTTCCATGGAGAGATCATAATTTGCTCTAAGATTGCGTAATTGTTCATCTATATTATTAGGTACTGGTTATTGGGAGTGGGTTCGTATTTTTTAAAATAGTATGCTCATATATCCTGAAACTGTGTCTTCATTCAAAAAGGACGTTCTTTTTTTTTTTTTTTAAAGGAATGAAGAGTCTATTCTCCCAAGTCCACTCTCCCTTTTCTTCATCTTTCTGATATATTGGAATATGATTTCATTTAGTTTTGCTTTGTGTGCCTGTGTTTTGTTTTACATGTGAGGCACAGGGTCTCACTTTGTAGTCCTGGGTGATCTGGAACTTGCTATGTAGACGAGGCTGACCACCAATCACAGAAGCCTACCTGCCTCTCTCTCTGAGTGTTATAAATACAGGACTGTGTCCCGTACCTGTTGATTCCATTTATTTCTTATAGTTCAGCAACATTGTTTATCATTAGACAGATTCTAAATAATTTCTACAGTTTTGTTTACGCTGAAATGATAGTTACTTCATCTTTATTTTATTTGTGTGTTGACATAATCCACTCTTTTAAGTGTATAAGACAACTCACCTCCCCAAACCCTTTTCTCTCTGGAAAAGCTGTTACTTCAACTTCTTGCCAATATGTCCTTCTTAGAATCCCCCTATGACCTGCCACAGAGTTATTTTGCCAGGCTCACCTACCGCACAACACAGGTCGCTAAACATTGTGACTTCCTATATTTGGCTAAGCCTTCATTTTCTGGATTATCTGGTTTCTTTATGCTTTATGCTCCCTCACTATTTGTGTGCCTCTTTGAATATCAGGTTTTTTTTCACATTCAATGACCAGTGAGCATCTATTAATGTTAAAGTGTAAGCCTCTTAAAAGTTAACTAGAGAAGTGGACAGAACCCTGATATCACACTCTAAACTGTCAGGTGATGAATTCACATTCTAGCACGTGCCTCTATGGTGATTTTTAAAATAGAGATGCTTTCTAATTTTAAATGGTTAAATGTGTCTTTCCTTAATGTTTTATTCCTCACATGATATACTTTGTAAAAAAAAAAAAGAGAAAAGCCTTTCCATCTTAAAAATGATACAGTATTCAATCTATGTACAATTATTCTGACTCTTTTGAGTAAGGGCTTGCTTATAGTGGTTAGAACCTAATAGACTATTTGAAATATTAATTTGACCTGGGAAAAGAGATGCTTGACAACTTAGAAAGCAGAAGAGGAATGTTTTGGTTTGACTCAGGTAAGCATATGACTTTTTTTGGGAAAAAAAAAAGAAAAACGACAATGTAATTCGCCAAAAACTATGACCATATTTTCCCATCTTAACGGGCCATTTCCTGATCTTACTTTTTCTCTTATTCTGTTGTTTTAATCTACCATTTTCTTCCTTTTTATGAAGCTTTATTATTCATTGCTTCTTTACATTTCATTTAATAACAATTTATTATTATTATTATTATTATTATTATTATTATTATTATTATTATTATTTTGGCTTTTTGAGACAGGGTTTCCTGTTGTAACTCTGGCTGTCCTGGAACTCACTCTGTAGACCAAGCTGGCCTCACTCAGAGGGATCCTCCTGTCTCTGCCTCCTGAGTGCTGGGATTAAAGCACCACCACTGCCCTGCTTAATTATCATTTTAAATTAGCTTTTGCTGTGTGCTGTTTCATTGCCCCTTGTCATTTAGTTTGGTCTTTTGAGAAGCGCCCAGTAGCTAACATCTGCCTGTTTTACAGTCTGCAAGTGTACCCAGTGCTCACGGCCAGCAAGCTCTCCTCTTCATTTTTTCAGTCTGATTTCGGGGAAACCTTGCTGTAATCAACAAAGGGATCCCTGTTTATGTTATGTTTCCACAGTTAAGACACAAAGACCCCCTCCCATGCTTCAAGCAAACACATTTCTCCATCTCTGCTCACTTTAGTATTCAAGGGAAGTCAGCATATCTTTAGCATCTAGTCATTTTCTTTGGGTTAAAAATTTTCCCTTGTTTTCTGAGCTCCCTTTTGTAGTTTTTATTCTGGTAAAATGTTTTGTTTTGCCATCATTTAATTTAAATGATAACAGCACAGCTACCCAAAGTATACAGACTGGTACACAGTAAGAATGTGTTGTTTAAATCATATTAATTAGCTATCAAGTAACGAATTGACATTTCCATAGACTAAATGGTGCTGAGTTGCTATCTGACTTAAAGTCAATGGAAATTTCAAGAAGCTTGTATTATATGTATAAATATTCAAGAATATTACTACGAAGGAAAAATAAGGACTAAATTAGAACTGTACATAGTGACTGTGTAAGTGGAATTATGTTGGTATATTATATAAGCCAGCAGCTGGTTCCTATCCATCCCCACCCTCCCGCTTCCAATAAGCTACAAAATCCTGGAGGAGTCCCAGAGACTATGTTTCCCAATCTGTTGTGTTGTTTTCAGCTGTCTGGCCCACAATAAGTCACCACAAGGAGATAAAGCACAAACTTAAATTCATTTAAAATAGGAACACTTAACAGATGTTGCTTAATTTCTATACTCAAATGACTATGAGCCTCGAAGAAGGTGGTGGTCTCAAGCTGACATCTCTATCTCTGTGAATCTCTCTCACCCTTTCTTCAGGCTCCATCCTCAGCCAAGGAAGGCTGTCTCAGATTTTCTATGGCTTATAGTGAGCTCCAGGCTCCGTTTTTCATTTTTTTTAATTGAAGGAATGGTTTTGCCCATTTAGAAAATGCTTCTCTTTCTCCTTTCTCTGGTGTGTGGCTCTAGAAATATAAAGGCAGTTTTTAAAGCCATTATCTCAAAAGAATTTTCAAAACCAGTTTTGAGAATTAAAAAAGATTGTGCCAATTATCCCTCTCTTTTACATTCTGTTCTCCGAGCTCTACCCGAGGCAAAGATTGCTTCTGGCTCAGTGCAAGAAAGATCATTTACAGGCAAGTGCAAGAGGAAAAAGTCATGTTCATATATTTCAAAATATCCTTCCACTTTAAACACTTAATGAGGCAATAAAAAGTCCAGATAATTCACACTATGGTAGGGATGTGTAGGGAACATTTCACTGTGTATCAGAGTCCTAGACAGGGTCTAAAAATTGTGTGGTTTTAATCATGAAAAATAAAACGACACGCTTCATAGAATGCTTTTCCAAATTAAATTTTGCTTTTTAAAAAATATGAATGCTTTTTACATCTGAAATGAATCCTGTGATGTTATTAATGTTTCGCTTTTATTTTTTATTTATCTTCAGGATGTCACCATTTGACAAAACTAGTTCATTTATTTCACATAAATTTGACAACCGTTACCCTTTTTAAGGCTGCATACAGAGTAGGTAGCTAGTGAGGGCATGCATCTTGCATACAGCTGGCAAGATAGCTCCCTAAGATTACAACACAGTGGAAACAAAGATTATTCTTGACTATAATTCAGTAAAGTAATAAAATAAAATTCACACAAACATTAACCTGAAATTTACGTATTTTTTAAAATTGGGGTTGGATGAAATTCATTTTTCTTTATATTATGAAAAGAGAGAGAATATTTAGAAGAATAGCTATTTTCTTAGTATTTTTGAAAAGGTAACATAATCTGGTAAGGATGGAGAGGAAGAAGAGAATGACAAGGGGCAGGAAAAGGAATTAAAGAGGGAGAAAAGGAGGTTAGCAGGGGAGAGAAGGAGGAAGAGGGGAAAGAAGAGGGGAAAGGGCAAGAGAGATGAATCTACATCCTTTAATTCTCCAGAAACTACTAGAGGGTTTTTTTTTGGAACAGTTTTCTTCAGTGAGTTTGTTTTGAAATTGTTGTTGGTTTAATAGTGAATCAGGATACTGAGCCCACGTAGAGCTTGAACGTCAACAGTTCTCTGAAGTTTAAACATGCTTGGAATGAGGTGGCTTTGGAGGTGTTCTGGAATGATTTCTCCCAGCTTGTAGTTTCCTCAGACCTCAGAACCTTGTTCTCTGACCCACGCAATCAGTGTAACTAGCCAGTCTGTTAACTCAGGCAATACTGCTATAGTATGTATATTGATTCATAGCTATGCATCATAAATGTTATAATCATTTTATATCATAGGTGTGCTCTCCAACTCTGTTTCCTCTTACTAAACTAAATAATCTAAAAAATAAAAAAATAAATAAGAATTTTCCATGAGCATGGACTCATGGCCACAGGCAAAATTAATTTCATCATGCTTCATCATGTTCTAAAAGCAAAAAACAAATATAAAAACAACAAAAAACCTAATGCTTTCCAGGTTAGTGACTTCTAAATATTTTTCATAAAACATTGGGAAAAATTTCTCAAAAGATCAAGGACTTTTAAAATAAAAATATGTATCTTCATACATATCAATATAGTTTATATGTGTACGTAAAACAGTTCTACTGAATTTATATATAGAGAGAAGTGGATATATACATTAAAACACTTGAAACACATACAAACATGCACACACATGTATATCGGGATTATATTTCATTGCAGATTTTGAAACATTCATATCAACATTTAGAATAATACTTAATATCAGCCTTTAGAAACAGTTTTATAGTAATAAATAGGATTACAATTAAATAGTTAAATTGACTGTAGTGTTTTTTGAACTGTTTTGAAACTTGTAGGCATGTGTCATTCCTGCTAATTACTGATAAGAAACCAGATTTCACTTTAAAAACAATAGGAAAAAATACCTTTCTGTTAGACTGTCCTGAACTTAAGTTCTTATTATTCACCTTCATATGTATTTTGTTTTGTGTCATTAAGCGAATTAAATTACAAATTTTCATTTAATTCAGAAGTATTTTATCTTGATAGGAACTTATTAAGAAGTTAACTTAAGTGACTTAAAATGCATGTAATTTAAAAACTTATAGTATACTTAAAATTATAATGCATACTGAGAGGGAGATTTGCTAGCATATTTACTATATAAGATAAAGTTTTAAGAATATGTTGATAATAAGATGTACGAAGTTGTACTGTTACCAAAGATTACACCCTCTTTTGAATATTTACTAATATAAGTTTCTAATCACAGTTTCAATTCCATTCAAAATTTAAAATATATTTTTATTATGTAATTTCTAAAAGTGAAGTAAATTTATTCATTTCTTAGAGTTAGTCTAGTCAAACAAGTGTAACAAAAAACCATTTCACCAGTCATGCAAAGGTAGATTCAATTTAATTTTCTTTATTGAGATAAGGCTTTAAATATATAAATCATTTTTTAGATAGCACCAATGTTATCTGTAACAATGATGACACAGACATTGATCACAGCAGTGATCTTTCCTACAAGGAACTCCCTCAGGTTGTCTTGTTTAGGTTTATGGTGCCTTTAGAGTAGCCATGTGCCTCTGAAGGCCCTGTTCTGAGAATAGACAGCATCTCTAGGTGTGCACCCACAGTGTATTTCAGAAGCGTGTCATGCACAGTATAGAGTACCCCCTGTTGTCTATTGCCTTAATGCTCTTACTCTCCCTAGAGGATACCACAGGCAACGAGCTCTGCTTCATTGTATTTCTGTCTTTAGTGAGTCATGGAAAGATTCCCTATTTTCTTTTTCTTTTTGGTATAAAATGAGCATGCACAATAATTGGTTTTAATTATGTGCTTCCATATAAGTATGTGATGTACTTTGCCACAACCTTCTCTTGTTCCCATTTAAACAGGTAGTTGTTATTTTTCCTTGTGTCTGATACTTCTGTAAATTTATATTTCATATAATAAAGAAAACATTGACTATTCAATCTTTTGAGTCTGGGTTACCTTTTTCTGATATGACAATCTCTAGTTACATCCATTTCTATGCAAAGGACATAACTTCATTCTTCTTTATGGTCAATAAAAACTTACTCTATGCATACTATGCTTTCTTTAGGCAACCATCTTTTGATGTAAGATCATTCCGTATCCTAGCTTTTTGGTATAGTGCTGTGTTAAACATGGATATGCACTTATCTCTGCGCAATGCTCACTTGGCCTCCTTTGGGACTATCCTCCCTCGGGGTGGTGTAGCTTGATCCTCTGTTTTTAGATGCTTGAGGAAACTCTGAACAGCTTATCATAGTTCTTAACTTACGTTCTTATCAACAATGTATACAGGTTCCTTCCCATCATATCCATCCTTCTAACACTTCCCAGCATTTGTTGTTTGTTTTCTTTATGATAGTCTTTCTGATTGGAATGAGTTGGAATATCAATATAGTTTAATGTTGCTTTTCCCTAATGTCTAGTACAAACTAACCAGAACAATACCTTGAGTAATATCGTATGATAACTTTGCTGACTTTTTTTTCTTATGTACTTGAGTGTTTATGTGTTGAGAACTAGGGGTATACATGCTATGGTACATGTATGGTGTTCAGAGAAATCTTGTAGGAGTTCGTTTTCTCATTCTACCAGATAGTTAACTGGGGATTGAACTCGTGTCATTAGGCTTACCATCAAGTCCCTTACCCACTGAGCCATCTCATAAGCTCTTGTTTACAATTTTTAATGGTCACATTGCTAATACATTTATTGCCTTTTAGCACAAAAATAACAATTCATTTACGTGCAGGAAACGTAAGTACAATGGCATCAGCTACCCTCTACCACCATAATGTATACATGCAGATGTGTCTTAGTGATAATTTTGTACTGTCTGCTTTTCATCAACTTCTAATTTTATACATAATCTCAAATGAATAATTTACTAATACTTTTATTGAGTCAATAGTATACTCTCAAAAGACTGTCGCATAATTTAATAAACCATGTCTATACTATTTTATTGATGAGTTGCCTTGGAAGTTTTAATCAGCTTCGTTGCATAAAATATAACTTTATCCACATATTTATGTCATAATATAAACCAAGGAATAAAAAGGAGTTGAATTTTAGGTAATGGTGAATGCTTACATTTTAAGACTTTTGTTTTGTAAATGCTTATACGTTACCTTCCCCAATGTAAGGCTTAAGGCTTCCCCAAGCCTTGTGTCTTCTCTTCCATTTTCCAAACCTTGTGTTTTGATTATTTATTTTTGTATTTATATACTTATATGTGCATTTATTTACATTTGTATGTATATATGTTGGAGGGAAAGTATTTCATGTATACCACAGCGATCTCAAACTTCCTGTTCAGTGAGGCTGACGTTGAACTCCTGATCTTTCTACCTTCATCTCTCAAGTTCTGGGATTAAAGGTTTGTTCCATCATGTGTAGCTCTTGCCTTCTTATTGTAGAGTTTAAGCTATGACTCTACTGATGAGAGAGTATTGGAAAGGCAAATTTGTGTTTTCAGTCATCTTGGTGCCAAAAAGAGTACAGAGATGTGAGGCGAGTGTATAATAGAAACAGGATCTACAGCTGACACAGGAATGCATTCTGCAGGAGACTGAGGCATAGTTATGACTGAGTACAACATCCCAAGAGGAACACTGAAATAGCCTATGAATTTCCATGTTCTTTTTTTCATTGTTCAATGTGAGAACATGTGTTGAGATCATTATGGTGGAAATCTCAATATTGCATTGGTAAAGTACTTGTGAGGACTATCTGATAAGGCATTATCTTCTTTAGATACTGAGTTATATCCAGAAGGAGGAGGACTGTTTCTGAGATCCTGATAAATAATGCCCTGCTCTGTTTGTGCAATATACTTCACCTCTAAGACACTGACCTACTTTCAGTCATAATGGGAGAAAGTCTCCAAAGAGAAATTCACAAGAAAGAAAGTGGCTGCTTGCATGAAAACCTGGAAGTTATCATTGTAGGGAAAGAAGTAAAGGTAAAACTTGTTTCTGAGATTGGCATCATATCTTTATGGCAGTAGAATATACTGTGAAAAATAATATAGATGGAATATGTCCAAGGAAAGATAACATGGAAAGTCCCTCAAATATTACAGATTAAAGTCACTGAGTTTTGTCTAGGAATTAAGTTAGATGAATAGAGTTGAATTTGCTGATGATAGCAGGGAGCTTGATTTTTGCTGTAATCAAGATTCAGAGATGAAATGATATACAGTAAGATTTAGAATGTTTTCCAGACAAGTGATAGGTGCAAGTGGCTGTTGGTGTGGGGAGAGATCCACTTTCCGACTTCAGAGTTCTAATTTACTTTGGTGACATAACATTTCTATTTTCACTTGTCCAATATTTAGTATTAATCCTATCAATTAATTTTTTTGGATTTAACCATCTTAGTTTATTTTGTCTCTCCTAACGGTGAGATAGGAGAGTTCACTGCTCTCTCTACTTTTCCTTTTGTGCTATTATTAGTTTCTACCATGAAAAATACAAACAGCAAGAAAAGTGTAATGTTGTTGTCCAATATAGTTGACATTTGAGCAAATATTTTTGGCCCCACGTGACCTTTTTGAAACCCAACTGCATTCTGTCACTTTGGGACTACAGCTTTTCGTCACAACAGGTTGTTTCTAACAAGGCCTATGCATTCCTCATTTTATTGACCCAGAAGTCAACACACCCACAACTACTAAACCTGATGAATTTCCAGTGATTTTAACCCCAGAGTCACATAAATAAAACACCCCTTCACAGTCTCTTTAAATTAGTTAGTTGGTACATCCCAGGAGAAGGCAAAGAGAAGACAAGCATGAACTATATTGACAGCACAGGCCCCTGGTCCTCTCTGCCTCTGTTTCCCCATTTGCTCATTGTACTAGTCAGTGGAACTAGTTCCTGCTTCCCATTGGCCCTGCAAACCAATCCGTCCCCATCTCTAGGTCTCTAAGTTGTATAACTCTTTCTTTACCTCACTTGTCACTTTTGCTGAATCTCACCAGACTGACACGTCAGCACTAACCCTCCTATGGGTCTTCCAGTGAACTGACAAGGGTAGGATAATAGCCACAAAGACATTTGCCACTATAAACCAGCTTCCCGTAAGACGGAAACCTGGCCATACACTTAGGCGTCTGTCTTCTAGAACAAAGTCACACCTGAAAGGTACTTTGTAAATACCTGTATTCAAATGCCCTGAAGCCGCATCAGGACTGGGCTGGAACTTGAGGGATGGTTAGTAATGAGGAGTGGAGGGAAATGAAGTGAGGAGAGGAAAGGAAGGAGAGAGGGGAGCTAGAGGGGAGAGCCCTTTAGTTCTCAACTAGAGGACGATGCGTTACCTCTGCCCAGCTTCCTTTGGGTTGAGTCGGTCGGTTGTCTCCCTGGCTTGCTGAGTCTATCTCCGACTGCAGTCTGCATTCAGCACCTTAGGTGAGCTTTCTTTAATGGACATGTTCTTCACTTGTCTTTGTTGGCTTGGCTTTCATTTCCACGATAACCTTCATACTGACGTTAGTTGTCTGCTTTATGTTTGCAGTCACCAAGGTTCACTATATAAACGGGTTTCTGGGATTCTGCCCTTTTAAAACAAATTCATTGTGCTTAATTTAAACTTCTCTGAGGATTTAGGGGAATTAGAATATATTGAACAAAAGCTAACAGTATAGTACACATAAGACCAATAGATAGACTGTGAGCTTTTATAGAGGAGAAAAAAGGGCTTGTTTCCTCTTACAGTTGTGCATTCAGTCAGGAGCAACAGAAATAGGAGCTGCGAAGAACAATTGCATTTCCTTTGCGGCACAGCACTGCATACTTGAAGGCGGTGATTGTGTTTCGCATAGTAAAGAGATATTTATCTGCAGGATGATGTGGATTTAACGCAGCCACCTACATATCTCTAACATTAGGAACATAAATTGTTCCTGAGAGTTATATGGTATTCAAATTAAACCATAAACCAGAAGCAAAGGTAGTTTGCATTTAGTAATGCTATCTGGTACAGTCCTGTTCTCCTAAGTACTGTTACATTAATCTTACAGACTCTGTCTTCTCTACTCATAACGAAATGCAAAATAAAATTTCCCCATCTCAGAGAGTTTCCATGGAGGTTATCACTCAGAAGTTGTGCTCTTCAAATTCTTTGTCTCCCTACTGTCCATGAAAAGGGCTTTTATTTCAGCTATCAGATGGGACAGATAAGACTTAAGCTAGTTTATTTGAAACATTTTGTTTTTCTTTTGCTTTAAAAACTAAATTACCAAATGATGGATGGTGTAGGGTACTTTATATCCAAAGGCAAGTTTTTCTCCATGGACTGGCACCATAGTGTTTATTAAAATGTATTTGTAAAAAGAAATTTTATTGAGCGCCTTTGTAAAATAAGAATGCAATCAGTCTTACTAACCCTGGCTGTACAGGGATGCAATGCCAGCTACTCAGGAGGCTGGGGCATGATAATATCATTTCAACACCTGCCTGGGCTATAAACTAAGCACAAGGCTAGCCCATTCAACTTCATAAGACTCAATCTAAAAGAAAATACCAGAGGAGATCTGGAAATCTCTCTTCCATGTCTTTTAATCTGTTGGGAAGGCTTACCTCTGAGGCTTTTGTTTCACATGCTAAGTGTTTTATTTCCAGTTTAACTTGAGAGTGTGTTTTCTTTAATGATTCTATTTCTACTTTCACGACATGAAATGTTTTCACTATTTCCAACTGTTTCTTTGTGTTTTCATTGAGGCATTCATTCATATCTTCTTTGAGGTCCTTGAACATATTCATAATTGATATTCTGGAGTCTTTTTGTGCTCAGCTAAATTGCATTTCTCAGGACCTATTACAATAGGTCCTGGCCTCTGGATGAGGCGTCTTGCCTCTGCTGTTCATGTTTGTGTTTTTGCGTTGTGAACTAGGCATTTGGAGTTATGATATTTGAGGTGTTTCTCGGTGTTGATATCCTACCTGGTCTTGTCTTTGTTAGGTGGGTGTTCCTTTCTTTGGTTGATGTTGTCTACTTTAGATGTCAAGCAAGCGTGGTGACTGTTGGGTCTCTGGTATAAAATGTTTCTTCAGGTTGGCAGGTGGCACAAAGAAATGGAGATGGACTAGGAGGAGTGTCAGAGAGGGACTTGGGGAGAACTAGGGGCACCAGAGTCTGCACTAAGACTTGGAGTTCCCAGGGAGTGGTAGTATGATGGGAGAAGGGGCTCCTGCCAGCAGGATTCTAAAAGACCAATTCAGTACTAAGTGCATCAAACCCCTCCCCTCAAGGCTCAGGGAGGCAGGAAGACTGCAAGGAAATGGTGTATTCTAAAGTCAATAGTATCGATGGACATATGAACTCGCAGAGCCTGTGGCAGCATGCACAAGATCTGTACAGGTTCAAGTCAGAGTTCCAGTAATCAGAGGGAAAGCAGACAAAGGGTCCTACCCCTAAACAAAAAGCCATCTGTAATTGATACCCACTAGCAAGGGGAAATTAATTTTCTGCAATGGGATCTCACTGGGAACACTTCAGGGCAGGCTCCATGCCCAAGAGTAACTGACCAACACAGAACAAACTTCATGGGAGCTTTGGTTTTGTTTTGCTTTGTTTTGACATTTTTTTAATTTTTTATTTTTTGCTTGTTTCTTTTTATTTTTTTCGATATTTTTGTGTTTCTTGGGTTTTTGATTTTATATTTTTTGCTTTGTGTGTATGCATGTGTGAAATAGAGAAAAAATGAACAAAAAAATGGGGTGCATAGGAAGGTGGTAAGGATCTGGGAAGAATTGAAGGAAGGGAAATCAAAACATATTGATATTTTCAAAAAATAAAATGCAGTATTTTTTTAATTAAAAATGGCTGGGCATGCTGCTCAGGAAGTGTTTTGTGGAATAGATGGCAAAACAAGTTTACTAACCAGTTCTCGTGAAATATATATATGTGTCTGCAGTGGAGGAATTTACAATAATTCTATTGTTTTATTCCTGTGAATTATGTATAAATAAATATCAATAGAATTTGTATTCTATTTTATTTTATTCCACTTTATTCCTATGAGTTATGAATCAGGAAATATCAATAGAAACAAAATAAAGTATTCTTATACTTACAACCAACATTTAATGTCAATACCAAAGAATAACTGAACAACCACCATGGGGAAAATTCCTTCAAATGGGTTAACCTAGTGGTTTCTGAAAGCAGAACAAAGACAGATCAAGGATCAGTCAACTATGTTAGAATGGAATTGGGTTCTGCAGACTCCTTACCAATGGGATCTGACAGCATTTACAGGAAAATGAAGCATAGACAACAATTTAATCTCTTACAGCACATTCATTCATTTGATTATATTTTACTTTACTGGTACAGGGTCTTCTACATGCAGCCAAGTTCAATGGCTTGAGGAAGCTGTGTGTGGGCATGTCTGTTGCTCCAGTGCCTGGGACCCCATCCTAATTCATGGCCTCCCACAAACTTCCAACAGTAGTGAAGGATTAAGAAACATTTAGCAAAAATTAGGAGAGTTTCAAGTTTAAAAATTGAGTAGATGTTCTCTAATATTGTCCTCCCAGGCTAAAAAAGATGACAGAGTGTAGCAATAACTAATTTATCAGCTGTATTAATATAATGGAACATTCTAGAAATGAAGTGATACCACTTAAAAGTCGATAATATGCTAGAACTTGTATGATGCCTAACAATCAGAGTAATCAGAGTGAATCATTAGAATGCACTTTTTGGTTATGTTATTCTTGATTGACAGTTAAACCCAGTAAGTCTCAAACCCAGTAAGCTACTTTCCTTGGTCCTTCCTTTGGTAAAGTGGGAGCTAAAATCTTTATATCTGGTTCTTACAGATATTAAACTCTGCTCTTAAATATATTCCTACACCTTCTTGTGAGATTCATTTTCTGAAATCCAAGCATTTGCTAGATTTATAGCATGCTTTAGTTGCAGTTTTATTCCACCACAGATAAAGAAACAACTGAGCACACTCATTCTATCTCTGGCCCTAAAGGAAAAAATATAGGTAGAATCCAGTTAGAATAAGCTGGAGAAAAAACAGTAGCTGTGAAATATCCAACGTCCCTAACTTTCTTGCCTGTTTTCTTCTTTACATACAAAACTTGCATTTTATTCCTAGAATTTTGTTTTGTTGCTCTAGGCCAGTCCAGGCCAGTTCATTGTTTTGGCCACTGGCTGGTGATGCCGGTGGCCCAGAACTTGAGATGCACTCTTTCTCAGCCACCTGGTGCTGGTATTAAAGATTTGCACCACCAAGCCTAGCTTTGCCAGTGGTTCTTAGCTGTGCTGTAGAATTACGTATAGACCTGGTTAGAATACATTAAAATTTCCTGTTAAATAGGTCTGGGGTGAACCAAGGAATTTACATTTTACACTACAGGTAAATTTTCTACTATTGAAAAATACAATTTTTTTCTGAATAATTTAATACATAAGTACTTTATTTACATCACTCCCACCCTTCTTTCTTTTCCCTCTAACTCTTATCCCTGCCCCATTCCTTCTCAATGTCATGACATCTTCTTTTGTTATTATTCACACACACACACACACACACACTGAATCTATTTAGTGCTGCATATATATATATATATATATATATATATATATATATATATATATATCAGTTTATGGATTACCAACGGGGACTGGATAATCAGTATCATTTCTAACTGCATTCTAAGTATTTATCCTTATACTCACAGATAAGTGTAACTTTCATCTTTCATCTTTGAGCCTTAGTTTCTTCACTGGTTAACAAAAGCTTTGCTCTGAGGAGTACTGGTTTGGGCAAGACCTTGATCTCAAATTCATAGCACATGAGGAGTCCAGAATGCCAGGCCAATTGCATTCAGTTAAATAATAATTTTGGTGGTAGAAATAGTGATAATTTTGTAATCATCTTGGAAAAATATCCAGCTACCTAAAGCAGATAATGGAGTACGCAAATGACTTGTCCCATGTCCACACAAGAATGTCTGAGAAAATCAGGTGGCTTACCTTGACAACTTTTCCATATTTTCTTTTTATTCATCTTCCACATGTTTGCTTCTATGGGTTTTTTTTTCCCCTGAATTTTACATCTCTACTGTATCCTCAAAGGTAATTATTCCCTTCAACTATCTTCATTTACATGCTTATTCGTGTATTTTTCTATCTTTTGAAGAAATCTTGCCCCTCAAATTTAATTTCATTAGGAGCTTTTATTGACTTTTCTTTAAATATTTCATTTAAATATTAAAAATACTTAAATATTAAAAAGAATTAAAACTTCAAACATTTAAGTCATGTACTCTATAAAGATCTGCCAGTATTATGATATCCAGATATTATGATATCAAGAAGGTATTAGCTAATAAAAATGAAATTAATTATTTTATTCGTTACACATGTACTAATTTATTAAATTGGTATTTACAATGCTTGCAAACTAAAAAAGCCTGTGGAAGTCTGTCATTGTTTGATATAACATAAATTTGTTGTTCATTATGTACTTTAGAGATGTGATTTAAAAATTGTTAATAAGTTTATTCCTGTTCTCTCCATGAAGGTATATGAAAGAAATTATTCTGACTCTTATGGGCATGTAATATTTTTACTGAACAATATGTCTGACTTTGTGTTTCTTTAAGGCTCACATTCATGTTTCTTATTCTGCTTTCCTTTTTGCACTAATATGAAAAGGTTAGAACCAATCCATTATTAGTTATTATTATTATTTTAAAAAGTAATGAGTTTTATTATGCTGCT
The DNA here is from genome assembly GCA_026225945.1 of Cricetomys ansorgei. NCBI lineage: Eukaryota > Metazoa > Chordata > Mammalia > Rodentia > Nesomyidae > Cricetomys > Cricetomys ansorgei. Next base: position 8,001,932 of record JAMJFZ010000451.1, on the reverse strand, counting down.
TTGCTCATGTCATTGCAACTTGCTTAGCCCATGTCCATCCTTCTCCTCCTGCTCATTTCCTGTCTCTACCCAAAGAGCCCGACTTATGCTTATGTAACCTATCTATCCATCTATGAATATGTTTCCATATTTACATGTATACTTAGATGTAGATTTGATACATGGGAGAAAACACGCTTTAGTTGTCAATATTCTTTCTCCTCCGTTAACTTTTTTTGCTTACCCATCACCCTGCCTTTCAAACCACTGCTTTCCTCACATTTTCCCAGAGTCCCACTTCTACTTTGAGATCTTCTTATGTACAATCTCTCTCCATGTACACATATCTATACATGTACATGTATATGTGTACACACACAAACATATGTGTTCTTCATTTGAGATAAACACTGATATTAGTCTTTCCAACTCAAGCTTATTTCATTTGATTAATGAGCTATGGTTCCATCCATTTTCTAGAAAAAGGAGATAACTTCTTTTTTTTTCATTATGACTAAAGCTGTTGTGTGTATGTGTGTATGTGCGTGTGTGTCACATTTTTGTCCGTTCATCTGTTGATGGACATCTAGATTGTAGAATAAAATTTTTATTCCAATGAGAATAAGGTTGTTAACACTGAAAACATCTTGTCTTTGATTCACATGGTATCTATGCCTATTTTTCTTAGTTTTAACTGGACAGAGTATTCGTTCATATGTGTGTATGAATGCCACATATACAAAACACATTCTTTATATATTCATATGTAGTTTTAAAGGACACAGAGGACCAATGATACACAAGAGAAAAAGAATAAGAAAGGTAATTTTTGAGCCAGTTAAAAAGGGTTGCATATACTTTTTCAAGTGATATTTATACCGGAATAGAGGAATAATAAAGTATCCTATAAACTATATATATATATATATATGACAAGTATTTTTGTGTATCTCTTAGCTTCTGATACTGTACTGTATGTTTGTAAATAGCATTATAATTTGGGAATGAAGTGAGATTTTAATATGATAACTAATAAAAATAAAATGAGCAATATTAGTGATCTTACTAGAAACATACTAATTTGTGAGCCTTGTTTTAATTGGGATAGTTTATTATTTATTGATAATTGTTTTCATTTTATGTAATAATCACAATTTTCTCATTATAATTATTCATCATAAAATAATTAGAGTTATTAAAATTCTACAATTATCATATTAAAACAGTTTATATAGATGGCATTTTCTTTATGTTCCCACAATGCTTAGACTTTTTATTTGTGGCATAATAATAAAAGTGAGTTCTTAAATAACAAAATTGGGTTCCAAATCTAGATTTTGATCTCTATATTATTACTGATATTTTTTTAAAGGATGTTTTCTTAGACTGAGTGTTGTGCCTTGTTTTTATTCTCAATCACTCTAAAGGGAGAGGCAGGAAAATATCTGTAAGTTCAAGGCCATCCTTGCCTACATAGCAAATTTGAAGCCAGCCAGGACTACAAAGTAAGACACTATCTAAAAACAAATTTTAAAAAAAACTGTTATTTACCTCTTTTGTTATAATTTATAAGAACATTTTTGCTATATATATAGTCTAATAATGTATCAGCTAAATTTATAAGGTTTATAATTTTCAAATATTGCCTTGAAAATATCACACTGTCACCTAATAGCTACATTTTATATACTACTTAATAGAAATAATTGATACAATTACAGAGGTAAATAGTCAGAAATAAAAAATAAAACCTTAGTTACCATTTAAAACAGAATATAAGGACCAAAAAGGGCACAAGTGTTCATCAAACACGAGGCCAGATGAGTGATCGTTAACAAAGCAAAAGAACTTTATGGCAGGGTGAGCTTTGGAACTGAGTGTAAGTAGCTGTGAATAATTTTACTTATTAGACCCCAAGGGATATTTATAGCAGTTGAGAAGAATGGCAAATGATAGTCTCCTTATGTGAAAGTAAAATAAAAGCAAGTCCTTGGGGAGAAGACAGACTTATTGTCTCAATTTTAGAAGAGAAGGTGCTGAATCAGAATAAAGATTTCACCAAAAGAATACTTCTTAAATTGAGAGCTGATGAGAAGGACATGAATGAAAAAAAAAAAAAAGATGCTCACAAGACAAATAGGTAGCAATGAGAGAGAGACACAGAGAGAGAGAGAGAGAGAGAGAGAGACAGAGAGAGAGAGACAGAGAGAGAGAAACAGAGAGAGAGAGGGAGGGAGAGGGAGAGAAAGAGAGAGGGGATATTGATAGATTTTAGGAAGCCCTTGCTGTTACCTGGATAATGGAAGTACTCAACTGTAAGAGGAGCATGGCTGGTAGAAGCTTCGAGTATGTGTTTAGAGTGAGACAAACTAGAAAAGAAGCTCAACAATAAATTGTCATTGTGAAGAAAAAGAAATGTCCCAGGAGCACAAATAAGTGAGAGGTCCAGATGGTGGCTCAAAGCAAGACAATCAAAAACCCAGCTTCATCAAATTCATCGCTGAAGCACTCCACTACTCATGGGAAATTTACATCAGTCTCTTTAGAAACTGTAAGCTCACAGTGCCCACAGGATCCATGGGCTCAGTACTCACAGGATCCATGGGCTCTTACCTCAGAAATTCAAGACGCATGCCTCTCAAGGCAGCAGGGTCAGGTCACCTCCATGGTTCTCTGCACTAGTTAGCTTTCATTGTCTATTTATCAGAGCCTAGTGTCATCTAACAGGAAGGCCTTGATTGAGGAATTGCCTCTGTCAGATAACAATTAATAATTATTAATTGATGTAGAAAGACTCAGATTGCTCTAAGCATTATCATACCAAGGCTTATGGTTATGTGTCATATAAGAAAAAGTTTGTCTATACAGTTTTTTATAAAGTGTACCTCAGAAATCTGAGCAATGTATTTCAGTATTTACACACAATGGATGAATTTAATGTGCATGAACTTTACACTCATAATGTAAATAATCTTTTTTTTAAAGTCTAGAGTTTTAGTACAATACACAGACGTTATAAGAGTATTTACTCTTGATGATAGTAACCATTTTTACTCCTTTAACCTTTCATGGTTTCAGTTACTCCTGGCCATTCAAGGATTCAAATACACTGAATGGAAAATTTTAGAAACCAACTATTCATGATTTTAAACTATGTGCCACTGTGAGTAGTGGATGGCTTCAGGCCATATCTCTCTAGCCTGTCTGGGCCATGGGTCATCCCACCACTGAGACATCCAAACTGTACTCTACTTAGTAATTATTTTGATTACCAGACTAACGGGCCAAGTAACAGAGCTTGCATTTACACAGACCCTTTGTTCATACCCACATTGTTCTTATTAGCTAGTGTAACTAATTCTTGTACTGACTTTAGAAATTAAATATTCTATGTACACGTAAGGCAATGTAAAGTACTGTGCTGTGTCAGATGTCCACTGGGAATCTTACAAAGTATGAATGACTGTAAACTTTGGAAGAACAGAACTATTCATAGCTATACAAATATCAAACTCTCATTTGAAGCAGTAGATTTTTATCTTTATTCTGTTAATCTATCATTAAGAGGGATCCTCTTGATAGTTACTTCTGTCCAAATCTAACACTTGGCTATAGCCTGTTCAATGATTCCACTGAGGCATAATTTCTATGTGTCATCCAACAGTCATAGGGGAGAATATATCAGACATGTAAGAGCAGTTCTGAGCACAGCTAGTAGTTATAATTCTTTAGAGATGTGAAAATTTAATGACAGTTTGACATATTCTCTCAGAAACTACAATTTCATCGATACATTAATAACTAGTTGGGTGGATAAGAAATTGCTGTGGCAGATGGTAATTTCCAAAGGTAACCAACTGAGGGATATTTTTTATTGAAAAGTAAATGGTACAGATTTTTTAATAAAAATTGATAATTAGAATGTGTTTGGGCTATGGTATAGTTATAATTATTCCTCAATTTTATGCTGGTGAGAAAAAATATTTGTTGGCCAGAAAATTGGGCTTAAAATGCAAAAGAACTGAGTTAGTATTTGGTCACTGCTACCTGCTACCCACAACAAACTTTAGCTAGTCTGAATTTCAGGTCATTTATATAAGAAATGATAAAAAAATATTACCTCATTTCTCTGTGGGTGGGATAATTGGAAACTCATGCATTGTTTATTATAATTGCTGGTAAACGGTACATTCTCCATATTCTCATTTCTAGACAGAGTTACTTCTGATTCTTTTGATCACTGAGGACATCCCCTTAGAGCTCAGGAAACATCAATATCAAGTTTCCAGCATGAAGTTTCCACATTGCACCTTTAGCTGGCAATATCTCATATCCAGATGTTTCCATAATTTATTAAAACTAACGTTAAGAAATAGACTGGAGAATGTTTAGAATGGGACAGAAGTATTAGATGTGGCCTGCTAGTAGCTTCATTGTTTGTCATTTGTTTTTCCAGAAAGGATCTGCCTGCATAGATCTTTCTTTTTTTTTTTTTTGTAGTAAAATAAAAGTTTCCCCCTTTTTTCCCTCTAGCTGCATCTCTGAGGTTTTTTATTAAACCATTCTCGTAGGTCAGAATATAGTTTATGTCATTTTTTTCTCTTTCTTCATGAGAATACACTTCTTTTAATATTTCTTACAGGGGAGCTTTCTGGAAAATAATTCCATTTTTAAAAAATCTGAGCATGTCTCCATTTCTCCCTTAACTTTGAAAGCTACAGGGCATTCTTGTTTATTCTGTTTAATACAATACTTTGTGCGTGTCATTTAGATGTCTTTGGTGTTTTTAGAAGAGACATTTATTATTATGCATGCTGTTTTTCTCTATTTAACTGCCACCCTTCTTTGTCGGCGTACAAGTTCTTTCTCTTCATCCTGATGCGCTATGCTTTGACAATGCTGTATATACTGTGAAGCTTCTCAAATGTGTGCTGTGTTTCCATCAAACTGGGGAGTTTTCAGCCATTACTTCCTACGATATATTTTTTCTTCTCCTTTTCCCTCTTTTAGAATTCTAATTACTTCACTCATGGCATGTTTTGTGTCTTTCATGTCTCTGAAATGGTGTTTTTGCTTGTTAACCTTTTTATGATTTTTAAGTTACCACTGTACTGACATATTTCCATACTCATTTATTCCTCCTTTGATCTCACACAGCCATCGCTTTAATCCTACCTACACTTTTAAAAATTCTATTATTATGCTTTGTAATTTCTGAATTTCACTTAGTTATATTAGAATCAATATTTTCCTTTCAAGATTATCTGTGTATTCAGTAATACCAAAAATTTCCCTTGGATTCTTGAACATATTTTCTGTGATTTTTAAATGATTCTTTAGTGGGTGCTATAGAATTTTTGTCTGATTAATCTAAGGTAATGCCTCACTTGTGGTGAGCTTCTGCTCATTACCCATTCTTCCTGGCTCATAATGGTTACATTTTATACATTACTGCCTGTCCAGTGGCTTGTGATTAAAAAGTGAATATTGTCAACAATAGGTTACATGCATCTCATGTGCATCCAAGATGTGCTGTTGTTCTCTTAGGGAGTTAACATTCCTGGATTTAAAGAGTAAACTTCATCCCCTCCACAGTGTGCAGCTGCTAACATCTCTGCAGTGTTTATGTGGTTTCCCAGTGTCATTTAGTAAACCATTTGGTGGTCAGCCAAGGCTTAAGGCGGAGACGTAACTCATTTTCTCTGCAGTTCACTGTCTTCTAGGAATTTCCTTATTTATCTCCATGTTCTCAGTTTCAGACTCTGTTTTCCTGAAACATCCAGGAGGCATTTGTTTATGCTCTATTTTGCGTCTCTGTTACCAGCACTGGCAATTACCTCAGCAGCTGTTTATAAGATAGTGCTGGGATCAGCAATTCCACAAAAGCTAGCCTGTAGGCCACATCTAACCACTGCCTGTCTTTTGCAAATACTATTTATTGGAACACAGTATACAGTGCCCACTCAATTATTTATTGTCTGTGGTTAAATTTGCCTGAAATAGGAAAGTTAAGTAGTTGGGATAAGATCCTGCATAGGGTAAAAGATACCTACCCCTGCCGGCTCTCCACAGCAAAATTCCCAACTTCTGAAACAGAATGCTATTGAACTGTTTTCTATGTTTCCTCAAATGTGTCACTCGGTGATCCTTTACAGTGTAGGAATAATGTTTTAGTTGTTACCAGCAGCCATGTTACCAACAGTAAGATGAAGAAACTCTTTGTTTGACTAAAAGAAAATGCCACATTGTATGTCTTTGATTCAAACTAAATTAAACTACAGATTAATCTGAAAGAAGACAGTTTAGTAATTTTCAATTTTATCTTATGATGCTTTTCATGTTTGATTTGAAAGATAAAGGCTCACTATTTTTGATAATAGAATTTGGTACTGCTTTTTGAAACATAAATATCCTACACATGCTCTTACATGCGGTTTTCCTCAAGGGGAAATGTCTAGGTGGCTCTGTGGGCTTGCCACAGTGGCCTTCCTACATCTTCCTCCTGTGCCACCAGGAAAGTGGGGTCTTATTTTCTTGTCATGTCTGGAATGGCTTTGGTAAATGCTACACGAGTAATAGGGAAGAGACTATAGGCGGGTACAAGTTTACCTCCTGACTTATACTCCCTCCAATTCCCACACACCTCAAACATTTCATTAGTACTTCATTGCAATGTTCATAGATATCTTATCTACCAGGTTTTTGGCATCTGGGTATCTGCCCAGAAAGCAGCTATTTTATGCCATGTTTCTTTGGAGAGTGTTTTTTTTTTTTCCATTCAGATTCTTGTTTAACTGTTTATTTCTGATGAAGATTTATGATTTTTGAGGATTATCAAATATTTTCTTGTGTGAGGTTGGGTGTTGTCTTAGTTTTGTTCCCAGTTGCTATAATAAAAATAGCCTGGCAATAGCAAGTTAAGGAAGAAGGGTTTATTGGCCTCACAATTCCAGGTTATGGTCCAACACTGCAGGGAAGTCAAGGGAGCAGACACTTGATAAATCTAGTCACATTCCTTCAGCAGTCAAGAGCAGACAACAGTGAATGAATGCATTCATGTTTGTTGGTGTCCAGATCACTTAGTCTTTTGCATTTGCTACAGGACATAGTCTATGAAGTAGAACACATTCAAGGTGGATATTCTCACTATAATTGGCCTATGAAAATCCCTCACAGCCATGCTTATTGGCCAACCTAATCTAGACAATTCCTTATTGATATTCTCCTTTTGCAAGTTCCTATTGATTGTGTCAAGCTGATGACTAAAACCGGGCTGGCTAATTATGTCAAATTGACATGTGCTCGAGTCATTTTTGGAAGACACAATCTCAATTAAAGATATGCCCCACCAGATTAGCTAGTGGGAAAGCCTGTGGTGCATTTTCTTGAATGATCATAGATGGGGGTGGGGCAATTCACTGTGGTCTGTGCAAACCTTAGACTAGTGGTCCTAGGTGCTATAAGAAAATAAGTTCAACAAGTCACAAAGAAAAAGCCAGTAAGCAGCTCTTCTTTATTTCCTCTGCATCAGCTCTTACTGCCAGGTTCCTGCCCTCTTGGTATTTCTTCCAGGATTTCCCTCAGTGATGGGCTGTGATGTGGAGTTGTAGGATACAATAAACTCTTTCCTCCCTGAGTTGCTTTAGGTCATGGTGTTTTGTCATAGCAATATTAAGTCTAACTGAGACACTAATCACTCTAATTCTTCCTTTATCAGTGCACGCACAAACACACACACACACACACACACGAGGGGGGTGTATCATATGAGGCTCTAACTTCCCATTCCTTGTCCCCAAAGACTTATTTTTTTCTCTAAGGTAAGGGTGGTATAATGTCCAACTTTAAAAGATAGTACTCTCTTAACTCTGAGCTCCCATAAGCTTCCAAAAAATAGGACAGAGAAAGAAATCCCATTTCAAAATGGAAGAACCAAGGCATTGCAAAGGATAATCATACCAAAGTGGAACAAGTAACTATCAGAAAAAAAACATTAAATCCTACAGCTCCATGTCCTGCATATCCTGAATGGGGCTTGTAATGTAATCACCTAAGCTCAAAAGGACCAGGTAGCTTGGCCACAGGCAGCAGCACACAGATTCCTATTTAGGTATAGGCTAGATCCATTTCACACCCATGGCTTCCTGGGGGAAGTCCCATGATCCTGACATCTCCAATATACCGGGGTCCTCTGCTGTCATGTACCATCAGAGTTGCTGTTCAGAGTCTCTCTGCAGGGAGTCCATCTGTTGTTAAAAATTTTGATTCCCCACCCCAATATGATCCTCTATGGAGCCGTGACTCACAATTTAAGAGTCAGGGTATTTGAAAACTATCAACTGGGTTAAAAAAATGGCTTTGGGGACATAACAATTCTATTTTCCATTTATGACAGATTATTTTAAGTGATATATGAAGAGTAGGTGAAATGAGTCAACAATGGAAGCAGGTAAACCAATTAGGCCACATATTATCCTGGGCAAGAAATCTCAAGAATTTAACTTAAGGTGGTAGCAATACATTAAAGAAGAATTGTCATTTCAAGTTATATATTAAGAGTAGTACTAAGTTTCACAGAAGACTTAAAAAACCTTTAAATTATTTTATGACAAAATGCTATAAAGTTAAACCATCCCAGCCAGCACTAAATAAAAATTCCCATACTAAATAAGCCACATATATGCTGTGGTGTTAAGCATACAAGGATTAATCCTGAAAATAATTTTCACTTAGATATAATTCAAACAAATTCAGGTAGCAGTCTTGCCTCTTAAAAAACTCTCTTAATGCATACCTTCTGTGTTAGTAAGCTTTCCTTCCCTATAACAGGGGTAAACATTTAAAAGGAGAGAATATATTGTGATCTATGGTAAAAAGGGTTTCATGGATCTCAGTTCATGGTAATCAGGGCAGAGAAACACGGCAGGGAGCACATGTGTGATAGTTGTAAACCAAAGCTGCTTGTCTCACTGTAGTCAAGAAACAGGAGACAAGAGGCCATTGACAACATGTCCCCTTCAGTCCTACATACCCAGAGGCCTCTCTCCTCCAGCGAGTCCCTACTTCCTAAAGTTCCATCACCTCTCGGTGCTTATTAAGTGGCGAATCCATAATTGAATTATTCCACAGATGAGGCTAGAGCCCTCAGGATCCAATCATCTCCCAGAAGCTCTACTTCTAAACATAGGTGCCTCATGGACAACACCTTCATTCAATACATCAGCTTTAAGTAAACATTTCTGCTCCAAACCCTATCACCTTCTGGAAGGCAGAATGCCAAGTTGCTTATTTCATGAGCAGAAAAACATGACAGAAGCATAAACATGAATTACAGTTGCTAATTACTGCTTACATAAAGTTGGCATGGAACTGTGAGATATTCCATATATTGATTTCTAATTCTCATTAAGACCACAAAGAGAACTTTCCTGTCGCATAAAATGCAGAGTCTATGTTCAGACAAGTTAAACAGCCTTCTCAAAGGTGCATACCTTGCAAATGGCCAGGCCGGAGGGCAAACCTCATCAAGTCTTTCGCAGACAATTATATTTTCAGCCACTGGCATGTCTAACAAGACTGGTCATTTAATAAATATGTGGCTACTGAGTGAATGCACTTGTCTTCCTCTCCAACTATTCCCTGTAGTCCTTTCCTTTCTAAAACAAAGAATGATAAAACTCATGATGAAAATGATGTTAAAAAGCAGTAAGCTTAATTTCTACAGTATCAAGTAACTCTATCAAAGATGGGAAGTGGCAAGGAAACCAGTATTTTTTTTTTTTTTAAGGAAAGCTTATCTTCAAAATATGAAGAATCACTTCTTTACACAATACTTCAAATAGCTGTGTAATAAAGTAGCCTGCCTTTAGTGTTGTATATCTCTTTATTGACTTTTTAAGGATGAGACCACGAACTTTGTCTTTCAGGGTAAAAGCATATTTTTATTTAATTATTTCTACATTTTGTTTGTTTGTTTCGAGACAGGGTTTCTCTGTTGTAACTCTGGCTGTCTTGGAACTCACTCTGTAGATCAGGTTGGCCTCAAACTCAGAGATCCTCCTGCCTCTGCCTCCCGAGTGTTGGGATTAAAGGAGTGGGCCACCACTGCCCGGATTTTGGACCTTGTTCCTGGGGCGGTGTGTGTGGGTGGAAGACACATTTTAAAATTAGCTATAAGGTTATTAAAATATGTTGACATGAAACTTGACAAAATTAATAAAGGGGGAATAAATTTGAACCCAGAACTCCTCAGACCTGTGAGTTGTGCTGCAGACCAAGTCTGTTTCTGTTCTCTGTGGTCTGTGTACTTGTGTGTTTCTTCCTCCTTTCACTGTACTCTTAAGGGCCTCATCTCACCCACCTGAAGATAATTTCTACAAGTGGATCAAGATATTTGTTATATCATCATATTAAAACAAAATCAGCCATTATTCTTACATATTTGGTCATTTTGATGTTTGCAGCAATGTATACTCATGTGTCGATAGGTCCATGAATTCAGAATCAAAACAGATGACTATTCCAGGTGAAGGTTACAGAAATTAACTATGCCATAAAACATTACACTAGAGGAAAAGAATTACATAGCTATGAAATACAAACATTGTCAAACTACATTGTGTTTTATGGTTTCTTTTCTCTCTGTATATGATGAATGTCTTTCCTAGAAATACCACACGAGGTTGGTACCTGTATGCTGATAGTTCCAATGGGAAGTTTGGTGACCTGGCTGATATTGTCACTCCTGTCATCTCACTCATGGGACCAAGGTGTACTTTGGTGTTCTGGACATACATGAATGGTGCCACAGTGGGTTCTCTCCAGGTACTGTATAGTCAACACTGTTTTTTTGAAATTTACCTATGAAAATGCGTACAGCATAATTTATAGTGTCATTGAAACAAGTGGAATGTTCTTTAGCATCACAATGATATGCTGTAGTAAAAACTGTCCTGGAGCTGGACATTTGGGGCTGGGAGGAGATTTTCTTTTTCTGCAGTGTATGAATATTACTTTTCCTGAGTTTGCAGCTCTTGTGAGATACTACTTTTCACTGGGGAATGCCCTGTTGATTTCAGCATCAGTGTTGAGAGTATAACAGGATTAAGTAGATACCAGTCTTTGCCTCCAGTGGCATTTTCTTTTTGCCACAGCTAATTTTACTATGACTACCTAAGTCATAGTTAGTCAACTCTGTCATTCTTTCAATATTTCTAGTTCCCTTTTCTGTTTTAAATCAAAGCATTCTTGTGTCCTTTTTCCTCAACTTATTATTTTATGTTGGTATGAAATACATGATAAAATATGCTATATTCTATTTATACGGTGTAAATAATGCACTGCTAGTATGCGGGTCAATATATTGTGTTTTCTCGGATCCCTAGATCGTCTCACACTGGCAGCCTGGGAACTGACCCGGATCTCTTTGACAAGCCTCATTGTTTTGTGAGCAGTTTCTTTCCCCCATTATTCCTTTCTTTTTTTCTCGCCAAGATAGTCAATCAACGTCAAGTCAAATATTTCTTTTGTACAGAAATATCTGGAATTACCTACTTTTGGTTCATGCCTAGTTTCTTTTGGAAGAACAAAATACATATATCCAGCCGGGCGGTGTTGGCGCTCGCCTTTAATCCCAGCACTCGGGAGGCAGAGGCAGGAGGATCTCTGTGAGTTTGAGGCCAGCCTGGTCTGCAGAGTGAGTTCCAGGACAGCCAGAGTTACAACAGAGAAACCCTGTCTCAGAAAACAAAAATAAAAATTACATATTCAAAACCTAGAGAGGTTCCAGGCTGCCGTGCCTACCCGGTGTCCCGCCTCTATCTTTGGACATTCTCGGGTAGAGAAAAGTATGTAACATTACTTGTTGATTATACTATGGAGCATCTCAATTTTAGAGCATCACCACTACATTATACCAATTTTCATAGCTTATTTGTTGTTTTTCAGGGAGCTGTGTCCCAACATTAATTCTCAAATACCTGTCTTGGTCAAAAGGAGTAGTTTTAAATCAGTCCTGCTAGAAGCTATATGTAGATGAAGGCTATCCTTTTAAATACTGTTCATTTGTCTTTCTAAGGGGCCTGAATTTATGGTACTTACAATCAGATGAAGCTAGACTAGTTGCTGTTTTCCCACAAGAGAAAGACATGGACTGTGTCAAGTTTTTCTTTTCTAATAGTATACTGCCTTATTTTCTTATAGTTTTGTAATGTGTATGATTACCTCACATTTTAGGGCTCTTTTGTTTGCCTGGAAAATATTAAATGTTTTTTTTTCCCCCTCAAAGCTGTATAAACACATATTACTTTAAAAATATTGTTGTTTGGGGTTTTCTAATTCTAAATTTACAGGTTATCTTTGTAAGGCTCACCTTTTTAATGGCAAATTACTCTTCTAACCAAGAGTATTTGAATGCATTCATGCTTTTGTTTAATAATCTAAAACTGTTTAACAATCTTATGAGTTACGACTTACATTTTCTTGACATTGGTATTAAAACTGGTTTTAGGGAGTGGTTTGACGCTCAGTGGGAAAAATCTATGCTATGGAAGCAGGAGGAATTGAGATTAGCACACACACACCTCCAACCGAAGCCACGTAGGAATTCTGTGGTTAGCAACTCTCCTATTACACCAGCTTTGGGCATGGCCAGTCAATCTAGTTAAATATATAAACCTGGGGTTCAGTGAGAGACCATGTCTCAAAAAAAAACCCAAAAAAACCAAAGGTAGAGAGGAAAGAAATGACTATTGGACATGTGTATGCACATACATGCATACACATGTGCATGCACACACACTTTATTTCAGTCAAAATGTTCACTGTAACTTACTTAGTGTTTTCATTAGTAGCATGAACATAACCTAGTATATTCTGTGATAGTGATTAATAAGTAACCCATTACCCAAAACAGCAATATATGTGACCCTTATATTTATGCATGTTTATACAATGTAACGTTAAGTATTTTGTTACTAGCATATCACTTTACAGATTTTCCCTAATTGTTAATGCTACTATATATCTGGCATTCAAACAAAGATTTATTTTCCTGTGCATTATGTTAACATGCTTCAGAAATGTTTTTTTTTATTGGTAATTATGCTTCTCGATTTTACTGTGTTGAATTAGATATTCATAGACCAAGAATTTAATGCTATTTTTTCTAACAATGTTTACTCTGATAAATCTCATTGTTTAAAGTAAATTTATGTAAATATAATCTAAACAGCACAACACTATTAAATGTTAACTTAATTGTACTTTTATTTATTATTGTTGTTTGTGTGTATGGTATGTGAGTATAAGCACAGGAATGCAGACAGCAGAGAACAACTTTCAGGACTTATCTCTTTCTGCTCTGCACACTGATAATAAAATGTGGCTGTCATTCCTGTAGAGTGAACACTTTAACTCTCACTGTCTCTTTCTTATCTTAATATTTATTTAGTTGTAAAAATTACAGTTTTAAAGTACTGTTATAAAATAAAGCATTTTTGTTATTTTAAGTGGAAGAAGTGTGCCACTGTTCCTGATGATCTCCTTCTCTCTCTCTCTTTCTCACTCTGCCTTGTGTGTGTGTACTCTGTGTGTGTATGTGTGTGTGACTGAGTGTGTGAGTGCATGTATTTGTATATGTGAATTGTGTGTGTGTGTGTGCATGTTTGTTTTTGCTTTTGTTTTGAGATTAATCCTCACTATATTGTTCATGGTAGCCTCAAACATTTTCCAGGGTCTGAGTTGGCCTTGAACTTGTGATCTGTCTGCATTAATTCCCTAAGTGCTGGAATGACAGGTGTTCACAGCATGTATGTTGAGTTATATACTCTTGGAGGCTTATTTTGCATTATTCTGAAAAGAAAAAACCACAATAATTGTAATAATTGTCAAATGAGAGTAATCCAAGTTCTCATTCACAGTGCGTACCGAACAACAAAGACTTTAGTTAACTTATGAAGAGGAAAGGTTTATTTAGGATTGTGCTTTGAAGTTTGTAGTCTGGTTGACAAGCTTCAGTGCTTTTGAGGCTTGTAGTAAGGCGACACATCATGGAAAGACTTCATTGTGAATGAAAACCCTATAATCTGAACAGAAAAGAGAAAAAGAAAAAAAATGGTGCCTAGTTCTGTGGTCTTTATGGTCACCATATACTAGTGATCAAAAAGGTTCTACTAGGATGAGCCTCTTAAGGATTTCAGTCCTTCTCAAGAATACCACTTATGGACCAGCCTGTTCCCATGGACCTTTAGGGAACAATAAAGTACAAACTATAGCAAGTAAAATGAGCCTTTGTTTATTTCAAGACCCGTGAGCAGGGAGCTAATACAGTGTGGGCAGTGTTTATGCACATCACTCATCTGTGCTGTTCTGATGGGCTCATATTATGACATAACTGTCTGCTAAAACCAATTGGATAAAGAAGCCATTCTCAAAAGAATAGAATTTTCTAATAAATAATTTAACACTTTCCTTTCGGTCATCTATGTATTATTTATTATATATAATATCAGCTGTGCTGCTGCCACATTTTTGATAAAACCATTAAAGACAAATGAATTCCTAATAAAATGATGCCTGGATACCTTAGTACTTGATTGACAGATACTCACGCACACCTCCATCATGCCATCACAAAGAGCTTGTGAGATACCCCTGGGGCACAGTGCTATATGATCACAGCTGAAAACAAAAGATACCTAATGAAAAGGGCCTTAGATTTTCTCTCAGGGACTACATGTAGGTATTAAAAACCTAAAAAAATTCCACATTTTAAAAAGTCTAAATATTTAGAAACCTATTACCTGGTTTATCTCTGTAGGTACTCATCAAAACAGGCAATGCTACTTCCAAAGTGTGGGCTCAGAGTGGACAGCAAGGGCCACAGTGGAGGAAAGTAGAAGTGTTCTTGGGCAGCCACTCGCATGCAGAGGTTTGTAACCCACGTGCTTTTGTGAAGATGGAGCTTAGTTAATTTTTGTCTCGAATACTAATTTCTTTCTCTCATTATCCTCATCTCCTCCCATTCCCAATTTGATGTGCTGTGTGAATGCAGAACATTTAACACCCCATATGGCATTTCCCATAAAGAATTTACCGTTTTAGAAAGCCATAACTTCTCCCAATTAGACAGCTACACTTCTAGGTACACTTAATGTGAGTGATAATCGTCTTTTACTCTCAGCAAGCTTCTCACATTGAAAGAACATCTCCCCCAAATCTGAGATTCGACTTTCAGAGATTATAATACGAAATGTGGCTTCCAAAGCTATGTTTGAAACTTTGTTTCATGTTTGAACCTTCTTATACTGAATAGATTAATGTAATTAAAATATTTTTGGAAACACAATAGTATATGATGGTGTATATGTCTTTATTTAGAATTTAGCATGTATAAAATAATACATATCCAGCAATTAAAGAAAATTTCAAGTAGTACAAAGATTACAATATTAAAAATAAATATCACAATGTGATAATATATTTTATCCTGGTTTTCATTTCGAGTGGCTTATCAAGAATCAAGAGATGAGTAGTTCGGATGGGAAAGAGAATCTTGGCTATTAAGATAAATGAACCAGGAGCCTCAGATTATTAATATAGGAGAATGTTATATCTCTTCTTAGTCTTAATTGTCTGGAGTTGAATCCCATGAATTTCAAAATACAGAAGCAATAAAAACATGTGCATGCACGTGTGTGTGTGTGTGCGTGTGTGTGTGTGTGTGTGCGTGTGTGTGAGGAGCTGTATATTACCTGTCCATAAATTAGGCAGTGGTGTGGCTCTTCTCGTATTCTCAGGCACTGAGGATAACAGACTTTGATGATGCTCAGTCTTTCTGAGCTGTTATCATTATGGAGATCACTTTCATTATGGGGTTATTTGTTATGAGGAGTCAGGCTAGATGTGTTTGATCTGTCATTTTTTTTTTTTTTTTTTTTTTGTATTGAACTCCTTGACAGCATAATGCTAACTGGGCTTTTTTTAAAAACTCACTTTACCTTTTTAGATTGTCTTCAGGGCAAAACGCGGTGTCAGTTACATAGGAGATGTGGCTGTAGATGATGTTTCCTTTCAAGATTGCTCCCCGCTACTTAGCACCAACAGAAAATGTACTGCTGCTGAGTTCATGTGTGCTAACAAGCACTGCATTGCAAAGGACAAGCTGTGTGACTTTGTGAATGACTGTGCAGACAATTCAGATGAGAACACGTTCATCTGTGGTAAGTGAAAGTGGTCCTTAGTCAGTGTCTGTCATTGAAGCACAAATTTTAGGCAGATCTTAGTGGCAGATGCAGCCACAGTCATTTAACTGTATAAGTGGTCTCCGTTTCCTTCTCAGTACTTAACTTTAAACCAGAATTTATGGAAAACTAATGGGTGGCTTTTTTTTTCATGAAGGTGTAAAGTAATTGGAATTAAATTGGAAAATAGGTGTCCTCAAAGACAAACAGAAGGGAAACAGCTTTTTACCATATGAAACAATGTGTTTGGAAAAAAGATGCCAAGCTCCCATCAAAGTCAATTTACATGGATTGATAAGCATGCGTACTTTGATGGATTTTAAAAGTCTGACATTTATTTACATAAATAATCAGGTGTGATATTTTTATAAAGAACACAGAATAACGTGCTGAGAATATACTAAAATAACAAAGTGTTCTTCCACAATAGATACTGATTAACTCTGCAGAGCTATTGTTTGAGTTCAACTCATACTAGACTGTACCTATTAAGATGCCCTTAGCTAAATGGGCCGTATGTGCTCATTCAGGTAATCCTGTAACATTGTGTGGCACAGACCAAGGCGGCTTCATTTCATTTTAAATGAGGCGAATACAGATTGTCAAAATGAAGGTTGATGGGCTATTGTACTGTTGCCAGTTCTGAGTTAGAATGTTACAGTTACGTATTGCCTGCTTCCTAAAACCAAACCTGTACTTTTAATAACAACTTCAGTATGAGAACTGATAGATATATAATGTTTAAGGGCTTTATTTACTCTTCTCCACTTGATCTTCATGTAAACTCTTAAGGTCAATGGCAAATATTATTAGTACTTACAAGTGAAGCTACAAAAAAAAAAAAAAGACTAGTTTAGGTTTCATCAACATTCATACAACTGGTACTAAGTTGGTCTAAGTACCCAAGGGTTATATTAAAGGGGTATATATATATATATAAAACCAAGCCATTATATTAAAAACTGAATCCTTCTGAGAAGTTATTGGGCTTGGAGATGGCCTGCTTTGTAAAGTGTATGCTGTGCAAACATGAAGACCTGAGTTTGGATCACCAGCATACATGTAAATGCCTAGAAAATAACATGGGTCTGGTAACCCAGTACTGGGGATCTCTGGAGCTCATTGGTCAGCCATCCTTACCTGAGAGTGAGTTCCAGGCTACATGAGAATCCCGTATTAAAAACATGAGGTGAAGAGTGATTGGGGAAGGTGCCTAACATTGACTTTCAGCCTCTCCACTCATGCACCCATGTACAGGCATACTTCTCTGCATATGTGTACACACCCATGAACACAGACATACACTATGCATATAAATATATATATCCACAAAAATAGTTATTGATGTCAAAGTTTTGTTCATGTCACATAGATATTTGTTACTTGAACATGTAAAAGCAAATCAGAAATGTGTATAAACCAAGCAAGAAAACTTGACTAATCTTGAATGCTGTACAAATGCTGTGTTCATTATTATGTAACTGCTAATATTTATCTTTTACTTTTGTATATTTTCTGTTAAATTTTAGTTCAATTTTGCATCAACTGAGTGAATAGTTTCTGTAGTGGCATTGTCATCTGAACAACATACTAATTTTTCATGTTATTTGTTAAATAGAGCAGATAACTTTTTGAAAACTACTTGTAATATAGTCCTTGTAACTTCAAAAGATATAATTTAATGTATTTTTTTGTATTCAATGCATCAATTTGTTACTGACTAAATTTTATCTAATGGCATTCATTATTGATGAATATTATTTATATTTTAGAATTTTGGCACTTAGGAACTTTGGTTTGTGACATATGTTAAAAACTTTCTCTTTTGAACATTCTTTTATATGAAACAGCCATGGGAGACTTGATCCTTCCTAAAGATTTTCAGTTTTCTTCTTTCTCCTTTCTTCCTCTCCTCTCCTTCCCTTCCCTTGCCTCTTCTGCCATTTCCCCCCACTACCGTCTCCTCCCTTCCCCTCTCTTCTACACTCTTCTCCTGTTCCCTCCCCCTCCTTATGTCCATCCATCCATCCATCCATCCATCCATCCAACATTTTCTCTCACACTTACAGCAGCTGAGATTACCTGCACTGGACCTGTATGTTCTCCTGAGACACAGTTTCATGGATGCAGACTGTCCCAAAACTCACTAAGTAGCTGAGACTGACTTTGAACTTGTGACGCTCCTTCCTTCACCTCAAGTGCTAAGATTATAGGCAAGATATAAGTGCCTTGAAATTTTTAGTTGGCCTGTGTATATCAGAACACAGAAGCACGGGAGTTAAATTTATCCCAGATACCACACAAGAAAAAGAAAAAAAAAAAATCAACTCCTTGGTACAAATGGCCAACAAAAAGTTAAATTGACCCCAAAATATAAACATATTTGACCTGATTTTAATTACAGAAGCAGGATACCTTTTTTCCATAGCCTTGCTTCTTTGATTATACACTTTAAACATTCTAATGCATTTCTAGTCTAGTGGTCTTAATGGTTATGTTTTAATTACACCGTGGGTAGAACCTGCTGAAGGGATTACAGGCGCTGTTACTGTCCTGCACATGCTATAAACTTTGATGTTCTAATTAGATCCAGAAGAATAGAAATAAACAATTAAAAGATTCACCATAATAACTAATTTCAGAAGTTTTTCTGGCAACTAATTAAGTGTTTGGGCTACTGTTTTATTGAGAATTCTAAGTGTACCTTGAACATGTTTCCAACTTAAAGAAAACGAAAACTCCTGAAGTATCGTCAATAGTTAGGAGTGCACCATCTACAAGTAGCACAAAAACTGGTGAAGTCAACTCTGGGCCAGAATTGTGTCTGACCTTGGGATAGAAAACCACAAATTATAATAGAAACTTACCTGTTGCTTTAATTTGATATAAATTCTTATAAACTGACAAATAGTAACCTATCTGAAAAATGAAAATCACTGTTGCTTTGGCATTTGAATAACATGTCTAAAATATTGGAAACAGCCCCCAAACTGATTTGTATATCTCAAATCTGTAAATCCTTAATTTAATATAATTTATATAAAGATTCCTAAGGAAAATAATTGTAATTTTGGTTCCTTCTAATTTTATTGTATTTCATTAATCAATTTGCTATGCAGTCTAATCTGTTACCAAACTCAGGAACCATCTACCTCAGATACTACAAAAGTTCTTTGATTTTATGCATTGAACACTCTACGAGGCCTTCGTTTAATATTTTAATTGGAAATGTATTATTGGTTTGTAACACACAGAATAGCAGGAATTATCACAATACTTAAATTCTGCCATGTGTAATTCTGCCATTAGTAAATGTATAACACCTTTGAGCAGCTTTAGATTCCTCTTTATTTTAAACACACAGAAAATATGCACATAAAGACAATGGGGATTATATATTTAAACATTAAACTAATTTCAAAACTTTAGATGTGTTGAAGACACAGTAATATATGCTTGGAATTAGGCTGGACTCAATTAGAAGACAAGAAAATTCCCACTGCATAGGATTTGAAAGCGATTTTAACAAATTATGTCCTTCCTTCAGAAAACACAATAAAAATTTTAAAAATTGAGCCAAAAAGCATACAATAATTCATAACAAAACTTATGAGTCTTATGAAGATAATACTTAGATAATTTAAAGATTGATAATCTTTTTCATAACTCAGCTAAAATATCAAGAGGAAAGTCAAATTTGGAGTCTAAAAACAATTTCATCAATGTTTATGGAACACTTATATGTCAGGAAATGTATGAATTTGGTAAGTAAACACAATAAATTATTTTTTTTTCTCATGAACATATACTACATACTTCTGTTACATAGAAAACATTCTTTGTTCATAGGCAAGTGGACACACAGAACCTATATTAACACACACACAAATGTAAACACAAGCATGTTTGTAAATGGTATGGTAGAGATAAGCCTTAATGAGAAGGGATATGAGCAAATCTTGAAACAGTGAATTGACTTGATTTTATTTAAAATGTGTCTCTATTAAAGTGGAGCCTCACTGTGATTTGAATTTAAATTTCCCAAATAACTAATAATACTGAGCGTCTTCTTTTGAAATCACTGTTGAAATCCTTTGACCATGAAAACATTTCAACCATGTCTTAATTTTATAGATATGCTGAATATATTTCATACACCTATATACTTTAAAAAATATTTATCTCATTTATTTATGTGTGTCTATGTGTCTATACACCTGAGTGTGTGTGTGTGTGTGTGTGTGTGTGTCCGTGTGTGTGTCCATCTGTCTATCTGCCATCTGTATGCTCATGAAGGTCAGAAGTAGTCATTGAATCATTTGGATTTGGAGTCATTGGTATTTATGAATTGCCCATTGTGGGTTCTGGGATCCATACTCTGGTTCTTCAAGAGTGCATTAAGAAATCTTTACCACTGCCCATTTAACCAGCCTTGTACATTTATATATTTTTATTTGATATATTTGCTTTTCTTGACTAAACTACACTGTGTTGATGACTGTGCTTCATTGCTAGGCCTGAAGTCACTGACCTCAGTTCTACTTTAGTAGGCTGTTCATTATTCTTGACTTTTCTCTTCTCCATGTAAACTTATGCTCAATTTGTCAGCAGCCACGAAACATTTTATTGGGATTTCATTGAAGATAAAGATACAATGTTACAAATTGACATGTGGCAACATTCAGTACTCTTATCCAGGATTGTCGAAAGTAGCTCCTTGTGTTTAGTGGTTGTTTAATCTGTCATCCACTTTGTAGGTTTCTGCATATAACTCTGGTATATATTTTGCTATTCTCACATATTAGTAGTTTATTGTGTCACTATTTTCAAGCTCTAGTTGGTTTCTGCTAATGTATAGGAAAGCAGCTGATTTGTTCATGTTATTCTGAGTCCCACAGCATTTCTGCAATTGCTTTTTAACTCCATTATCCATGGATGTTTATTCTTTTAAATTTCTTTTACAGAGACTATTTTGCTACATGTCATTAAGAAAATTTTATTTGTTCCTTTAATTTTATTTCCTTTTCTAGTTTTATTGCCCTATTATACTCTGTCTACCATTCAAAGGGAATGAAAGAGAGTCTTCTTGTTTATTTCTGATATCAGCACTAGAGCATTCAGTCTTTTTCCTTTTAAATATAATATCTGCAAATTTTTGTTGATGTAGTTTTTGTAAAGTTGAAGATGTTTCCATTTATGCCTAGTTTGGTGAGGTTTGGGATGGATTTTTGACAAATGATTTTTCTCTATATGTATATATTAAAAGATTTTCCTCTTTAGCCTGTTGATGTGGTGAACTGTATTGCATAGTGTTTGAGTCCTGAGCAGGCTTCGAAACATATAAGTGATGTCATTTGGTCAAGATGCACACTTATTTTTTATAAAGTGTTATATTTTACATGTTAATAAATGTATTGAAGATTTTTGCATCTTTGTTGTCAAAGAAATCGTGGAGTATCTTCCTAATATTTGTAGGGTTTTGTTTACTTAGTATTTTCTTGCTAAGTAAACTTCTGTCTACTTGTCAATTTTGATTGATTATAACATTCTTGCCTGAAACTGCCAGTTATGGGTAAAATCTAGGATGGCTGCATATCTTCTGATCTTCCTTGGACCAGAAGCTCCCTGAGGCATAATCTCTTAGAGCAAAAATGAACAGCAAAACAAGAGCCAAAATTCAATGAGTGTGTATTTATTTAGCAATATGGATTCATTTATTGAAATTTTAGCAAAGTTTTTAAAATGAACATTTATTCCTTCAGCAAATATTTATTGATTATCCATTATGTACCAGATTTTGTTCTATTTATTTGAGATAATGCAGTGTGAAATAAACATGAATTTAATATTCATATAGAATTTCAATCATGAGTGATTATTTTGGTAGTGAGAAATGTAAAATAACTGTATTTAGAAAATAACAAAATAATTACAGTACCACATATGTATTTATATTATTGTGATAGTGCTATTGTCATAGGAACATGCAAGAAATAAATGGTTAGAGTAGAGGATAATGGCATCAAATGTGGAAGTCATGTTAATTCTTATTGAGAGACTACATTTAAATAGAAGTTGGAAGCATTGTTTCAAGCCAGGTGAATAATAGTATATTTGAGAGCAATAATTAAAACAGCCCTTTTAATGCTGTTATGCTGTTAGCAATCTACTAATCATGTAAATTTTAAATCTTATCTATCATCTATCTATCTATCTATCTATCTATCTATCTATCTATCTATCTACCTACCTATCATCTCTCTATCTACTTATCTATTCCTTGTGTGTGTTCATGTATGAATGTGTAACAAAGGTGAGTGCACACATGCATGTTGCAAAGTACACATGGAGATCAGAGGACCATTTGTTGGAGTCAGTTCTTTTCTTTTAGCACGTGGGTCCTGTGGATCAGACTCACATGAGTTGACATGTACCTTTACCAGGTGAGCCGTCTTCCTGCCTTTCCTTTGTTTTTATGCTAGCATAAGGACAATTCATCAGACACTTGGTTATCCTTTTCTGATTTTATTAGTTTTTAGTTGGGTTGTTTTCATTTGATTCTCATTTGTTGTGGCAGAATTCTGTATTTCTTTATTAGGGAAAATATATTGGGGGAGTATAAGATCAGAATAAATTATATATGCATATGTATTTTTAAAATTTTATCTGGATAGCATTTTGCCTGCAAGTGTGTCTGTGCACCACATGTGTTCCTGGTGCCCAAAGAGGCCAGAAGAGGATATCAGATCCCCTGGAACTGGAGTTGCAGATGATTGTGAACCACCATGTGGGATCTAGGAGTTGAACTCCTGTCCTTTGAAAGCGTAGCCAGTTCTTTCAACTGCTGAGCCATCTCTCCAGCCCCTGTTTTATTTTTAGTCAGAGTAGATTATATCGCCTCTCTGCATAGTTCCTCTGTTATGTCCAGTTCTGTGCTCCATCTAAAGCACTGCATTGAATTTTGTGTCTTTTGTGGCAAAAGTGAATATGACACCACGGAGTTGTCCCTGTGAATATCTTTGTGCATTAGGCTGCAAACTGAAAATCTCTGATAATTGTAAGATATTCCTAAACATATAATGGGCTTGTGTTCCCAAAATTCACTGTAAATTGAAAATATAATTAAGCAAATTGTATTTAGTATGTCTTATTTACCAGCCATCATAGTTTACTAGCGCACTGTGCTATACTGTAGAATATGAGCTGTGTACCCTAGAGACTGAATAGCTGACTCAGAGCTGTCCCGCATCACAAGAGTCTTATTGGATATTACTGGCCCAGTATGATGTAAACTCAAAGTCTAAAGTTTGATTCTTACTCAACATGTGTCTCTTTGCACATTACAACGTAAAACAAAGCCAAACTACCAAATGTTAGAAACCCCATGTTTCACTCAGAGTCGAAATTCATGTAAAATCTAAGTAAATAATGCGTCATTAACACGTGCCGCCTGACATACTAGAACAAGCTTCTCTTGCTTTTATTTGTGTGGTAAACATTGAGGACTCCAATATACCTGGCCCTGCCAGAATCAAAGAAAAGAAGATACGATGATTTTGTAGAAAGCGGATATACGAGCTTCCACATTTTGAGAAAGAGTCAGAGTTAAGTGCAAATTACTTCTGGAGAGAAGAGAGGGAAATAATTAAGTCATGGTTAAACACTAATCCCAACACTAGCTTGCATAAGGGTGGTACATCACCTTGAAAACAACTGGTGTGTTTTCAGAAACTTTATTAATTATGAATTGGGAATAACTTTTGCTTTCTTTGGGAGATTATGTTAGAAAGTAGGTCAGGTATCATATGTTAATAAGCCAGGTTTCCTGTGAAGGATCAGCTACCCCAAGCTTTAGGAATTCATTACTGAAAGCTGCTGCTGAGTGTCTGAGAGCTTATAAACCTTTCATTGTCTATGCAAAATTTTCAGTACTGATCCCTGCTCGTCAATATGCAGTAATTTGCATAACATGGTAGGGTATTATTGTCCAAATTTTTTCACTCAAATGGTCAGCTGAGAAGACAAATTTATATATGAGGTGTTTTTATTGATCACTCAAATGCTTTATATATGTACAGTTCACTGCAAGTTTTTCAAAGATTGACATTATCAGGGGAAGTTTTCCAAAATTCTATGCCCTAATCTTTTCATATGTAAGCAAATATACTTTGCACAAAAGACATTTTCAAAGACTTATTTATTTTAATTTGTGGTTTATGAGTGTTTTGTATGCCTATATGTGTACCACACTGCCCATAAAGGTCAGAAAAGGGCATTGCATCCCTTGAACTTGAAATATATGGTTGTAAATCACTATGTGGCTGATGGGAACAGTATTCAGGTCCTCTTCCATAGTAGCCTATGGTCCAGAAATATAAGACCAACTGAGTCTTGAAATTTTAGTTTTAGGAAGTTTATTATAAATTGCATTTCTGTAATAATCACAAAAACACTCAAAATACCTGTTCTTATTATATACCTGTGTGATCTTTGAATAACTGTGTATGTTTATATATGTTCGTAGAATTTACCAATCATAATTCTGATAGCTATAACATCTTGAATATCTCCTGTTTTAGTTCTGCCAGTAGCTTCTGTTCCTCCTCCTTTTCTTTCATTTCAAATTTTAAATACATAATATCAATTAGTTAAATAATGAAAAATTAAAGACATAGCAGGGAAACCTATTTATCCTTATATAAACACATAAAAACAAGATGTCAAAGTGGAGGTGAGTAAATTATGAATGATTACAGAGTTGTGTGGATCTTAAAAGTTCCTTCAAGCCCTTTAAAGCTGGATCTAACATGAAGAATATTCTGAAGAATTCATTTTTACTCTAATATAATCAAAGTTACTTTTTAACTTTATATCCTGAAGTTATTTTATAACTTTATATCCTGGTACGTACTCCATTCTATTGAAATGTGAGAACTTCTCTGGGACATGTGTATGGACCACCAACCTCAGCATTTCAACCTGTTTTTAAATGCATCCACAAATGAAGTACCAGCCATTAAAGACATCACTTTTGTAACTTCCGTGACTTGGGAGAGAGTGGAGAATTAAGTCCCACTTGACTCTTCCCTAGGGAGAGCACACTGTCTCACATTGAAAAACTGTCTTGACTATCAGGTATCCCTTGTTATAATAATGTTTTTTCTAATAATAAGTATGTGTTTCCAAATTTTCCTAGTATGGACTTTAATGCCAGTAATTTTTGGAGGTTCTACTTCTTAACAGTAAAAACCTATATATTTGAAAATTGGTAATGTTGAGTATACATACTCTCAGTGCCGTTTATCATATTCTGAATAAGTCAGTTACGGTATTTTTGGGTCTTTTGGTAGTATCTTATGTGTGTCACCCTCATCCCCTCTGATTCACTACTTTTCCCATTGGATGTTTGTTAGCTATTAAATTTTTCCTTAACTATCCAAAAAATACCGAAGTAATTCAGTTATAGTTATACCATCACGATGATCTTTGTAATTCTTGGTTATCTAGAAAATTCATGCAGCCTAAGATTTGTAACAGTTTATATGCCTTTAATTGGTCTTATGTTGACTGTGTCTAAATAGGAGCATGAGATGGTTGTATAAAAAATAGGAAAAGATTATTCCAGATGGTAGGAATTATAGAGCTGCTTGAATGAAAGGTTATTGTGAATTGATATGGTTAGCCTGGAAATTTGAGATTAAGACATAGCTAGATATAAATCAAAGGAGACAAACAAGGGTAATGTTTTAAAAGCCACTTGAACAACATAAGCAGAAAAGCAGCGCCATCAAATTAGAATTTTAGAAAGAGTACTCTGACAGTATGTGAAACGGACAACTCTAGAAATTGAGGGTCACAGAAAGACACCGGAGTATTCTATTTAAGAGATAACTGTGTCAAGTACTTTCAATGAAAATAAAGTTAATTTATATTGGGTGAGAACCTTATAGATCCGGGAACTACTTAATTGTGGAGAACGTCTGGGTTTAGTGATCAGATTGCTGGCTATTTCACCCATGATCGTTAGATAAAGAAGGACAAGGAAGATCAAGTTCACAACTTCATGTATTGATTTGTAGCTTAACAAGTGTTTGATACTTTTAGAAATGTAACTGGCCAAGAGGAAACCACAAAAATCTCAGGCTTGAGACAGACATCTATAGTTTTCCTAATACCAGGAACCTCCATACATAATGGTATTAAAAATACACTCAATGGATAAAAAAACATAGAGACTATCAATGATAGGTACAGCACAAAACATCCCGAATATCATCAGTAGTTAGAAGGAGAATGCTTACATGCTTATAAAAGTAGCAGAACCAGAGGTTTAAGAAGGAAAAGGAGGAAAAACAAACCCAATCTTGGTTATCACCAAAGACAAGGTGATAACTCTTATCTAATAACTCTTTAGAGAAGATAACTCTTATCTAAAAGTAGTCAGCATTGCTGACTATGCATACAGTACATAACATGAGGACCAGAAACCTCTATTGAGTTTAATAACAAGGAATAAAA
Source organism: Cricetomys ansorgei (assembly GCA_026225945.1). NCBI lineage: Eukaryota > Metazoa > Chordata > Mammalia > Rodentia > Nesomyidae > Cricetomys > Cricetomys ansorgei. Next base: position 7,975,194 of record JAMJFZ010000451.1, on the reverse strand, counting down.
TTGGTAGTCAATGAATATTAATTCTACAAACGAATAGAAATTACATTGGAATTTCTTATATATAATGGTATCAATCCTATTTACTGTTAGACTTACCTTGGCTCACACTTACCTCAGGCATTCATATTTTAAACTTAGAAATATGATTTGGCATTTACTGATAAATAAGCTATTGTTTTTATGTTCTGTTTTCTGTAAGTTATTGAGTTTATTAAAACTACTCTACTCAGCGTGAAAAGTTTACTTTTGTGTTTGCATATTCTACAAATATCCTCCTTCAATATATTTTTAAATCAAATGTGATCCCACTATCTGTCTTAGTTAGGATTTCTATTTCTATGATAAACATCATCACTAAAAACAACTTCTAGAGGAAAGGGTTAATTTCACTTACAACTCTCAGGTCAAATTCCATTGGGGCAGAAGTTTAAGGCAGCCTGGTGGTAGACACTGATGCAGAAGCCATGGAGGAACAAGGTTTACTGACTACTCTTTATGGCTTGCTCAGATTGTTTTCTGTCCATGGGTGACACTACTTCCCTGTGGGCTGAGCCCACCAATATCAATCTTTAATCCAGAAAATCTCTTAAAAACTTGCCAACAGGCAATCTAATGGAGACATTTTCTCAATTGAGGATCCTCTTCTCAAATTAATCAAGCTTGTGTCAAGTGGACAGAAAACTAATGAGCATACTTTCCTTAGAAATAGTGTTACATGTGTGTACATAGTTTCTAAATTTCAATGTTCGATATGAGAGTAGAAAAGAGGAATAGAAAAGAGAACTAAGCTTGTAAGCCTCACCATTAGAACCCATACCATCAGCTTTCTGGATTCAAGTCTGGATCCACACTTTAGACAAGCAGTTTTTAATTAAGAAAGAATGTTTGGCAATTTTAAGACTTAAACGGAGTGAGATAGAGCCCAATCCGTAGAGATGTAACATGATAAAGAACGAAACTAGGACCAGTAGTCAGAAGTTATCTCCAGGTAATAGATATCATTCAGAGAGATCTAAAATATATTTTCCCTGTATAATTCCTTCCCTTAAGTAACAAACAGTATTATACGACATAAAGGAAAGTTTTACTTTTGATCATAAGGTAGAAATGTTATGGGTATCAGAAAGATCTCAAGGTCGATCAAACAGACCTCACTCATTCAGAGTGATCTCTTGATTGTTCAGAGACAATCCTCAGTCAATCAGAGAGGTCTCATGGCATGCCAGAAAGACTCTAAAGACATTTACAAGTAGAAAGATGAAAACATTATCCCAAACTGAGTCCAGATTTGATCAATCTATTGCTATAATAAAATAAAAAATTTTGAGTTTGGGAATTTAGCACAGTGGTAGAAGAGTATGTGCCTAGAAACAATATTACAAATAACCTTTTGTATTATATTTGTATTTTTGTATTGTAATTGTATCACAGTTCCTTTTTTATGGAAACAGATCAATAAAGCGTGAGACAATTTAAGAAATCAGATCACGGAATAACATTAGGAAAGTTTCTGCTTCCAACTAGGAACCAGAAAATGGTACTGAGATGTGTTTTGTCAAAACAACCAGAGAGGAATACCTAAAGTACATGTCTTCAGATATTCAACAGCTATCATACGATTCTGTGTTCAATGCGGTGAAAGAAAAGATCTAAAAATCAACAGTCTGTCTCCAAAATGATAAAAAGTAACAACAAAGTTTACATAACTCCAAATGACAGGGAAGAAATCATAAAACCTATATGTTACACATTCTTTGCATCATTATCTACCGAAACACAGAATTTATTAATTTAAACAACTTTTATCTGCTCAATGATATCCTTAAATAAGAAGTCATCCTTTGATGCTGTGTAGAAAGAACGTAGAACTCTTCTTGAAGAGTCTTATGCAGTAAATTATTCATCTGAAAACTGCTGCATCTTCTACATGTTTTTATTAATTATTCTTTGGTCAGTATACCAGTGAGGATGGCTCCTGGTGTTCTGATTCTCATTTAGATAAAATCACCTCAGGATAACTCAAACGCTTGTCCAAATAAGCTTTCTTAACAGGAATGACATTTTGTTTGAATGCATGTGGACATGCTGCAAAGGTTTTTCTCAGTACTTTCAACTTCTGAATACTTGCTCACATACATTTATGCTTCCAGAACTTTTCATTTCTTAATTAATATTTAATTAGAAATTGATTAGAATTACTGCTTGAAAATAATTATGAATGATTTATATTGCTACATTTGAGCAAATCAATCATATTCTAGTTATATACAATCTAAAAATTGCCTTTAAAAGTCTCTCTCTCTCTATATGTGTGTGTGTGTGTGTGTGTGTGTATGTGTGTGTGTGTATGTACACACACATATGTATGTAGCAATAATTAATGGAAAGAGCAAGGAGGGGTATAAGGGAAGTTTTGGAAGGAGGAAAGTGAAAGGGTAATGATGTAATTATATTATAACTTTAAAAAAAAGTTTTTACAGTTATCCTAACCTGTAAGTCATGAATGATTGTAGAATACAGCTTAATTTTGAGACATCTTCACTATTATTGTAAATGTATAGCCAATTATGTAACTATTAAGAGATGTCTATGTAACTGGCACAACCCTAAAAATGGAAAAAAATATTTTAAAGAATACAAGTAATGAAATATTCAAGAGAGCAGCTGGGAGATAGCTTGGCATCCAGCACAACTTAACCTTTAATTCTACAACTTACTGCAATAATTAATTCAAGTTATTACATATTTTGCTTTTTATATTCCAAAAATTTCGCTTGTCTAGATTAAGTAACTTTTGTAAACAATTAAAATGAGGAATTATAACTTTTGTTTCAGGCAATATATCTTAAGTTAAACTCTATTCCATAATAATAGCACTTCTAAACTCTTTACTGAGACAGAGAAACAAAAATTAAAAAGTAGGTATTTTCACCAAATAAATACGTGCTTCAGGGAGAAAAGGTGTATAACATTAAAATATGTTTCTTAATGCCTTTGAGGCTAGTTCTAGATTAGTAGAAAGTAAACTTATGTGGATCATGGCCACAGCTGTATATAACAAGCTAAACTATCATGTTTAAACATTGCTGTGAACATATCATTATAGAGTTTTGATTATTACATAACACAAGATATCTGTGATTGTGAATCTTATACTTATTTGTGTTGCTTCTTTGAGAGTTTCATGCAGTATTTTTGATCATATTCAGCCTCCTCCTCCAGCCCCTCCCAGCCCTTCCCTTCCCCACCTGCACCCTACTTTGTTCTCTGTTGCTGCTGTTGTTAAATCCTTCAAGACCAATTTCTGATATGTGAGTGTTCTTGGATGTGTGATCTTCCACTAGAAAGTGGTCCACTTACCAAGGGGCTATACACTCTTAGAGAAAACTTTCTTTTCCTCTCCCAACAGCTGACAATTACCAATGCCTCCATGGTTAAGGGGTGGAGTTGTAAGCTTAAACCCCTTTCCTTGCTGGGATTTGGTCTCCCTTGGCCTTGTATACATTTTGTGCATGCTCTCACAACTGCAACAAGTTCATATGTGTAGGTCCTCACTTTGTAAAAAAGATAATGTTTCCTTGTAGTCACCTACAACCTTGGGAATCTTACCCTCCTTCTGCAGTGTCTTCTGCAATGATCCTTGAGCCTGCTGTGTGTGGGGGGGTGGTGGTGGTGGAAGTTGAAGTATATTTTACCTTTTGTTCTGAACAATCTGAAGCCATTTATCCTCTCACCATGGCCAGTTGTGAATCTTTGTGTTAAATGCCATCTACTGCAATTAGGAACTTCTCAAATAATGTTAATAATGCATTGATCTTTGGGTATGATGATTAGTCATTAGAAGGAGGTTTCCATCAAGTCCCTCCCTCAGACCTCAGGGAATCCTAAGGAAGAGGAGGTAGAAAGATTATTATAGCCAGAGAGGATGGAGGATACAAGGAGAACAAGGCCCTCTGAACCAACTGAGAAAGGCTCATATGAGTCACTGAGACTGAAGCAGCAAGCACAGGGCTGGCATTGGTCTCCACCAGATCCTTTGTGCATATGTTATAGCTACTAGCTTAGCATTTTTATGGGACATCTGACTGTGAGAATGAGTGGGTCTCTGACTCTTGTGTCTGATCTTGGGACTCTTTTCCTCCTGTTGTGTTATGGTGGCATCCAACTTCAATATGATAGGCTTTTTTTTTTTAATCATCTTATTGTATTTTTATTTTCTCATGCTTAATTGTTATCTCTTAAAAGTCTGTTATCTTCTAATGAGAGAAAGGGAGTGGATCTTGATGGGAAGGGAGACAGGGAGGAACTGGGAGGAGTAGAAGGAAAGGAAACTACAGTCAGGATATATTGTATGAGGAAAAAATCTATTTTCTATAAAAGGGGGAAATGCAAAAATAAAAAAAAAAAAAAAAACTAGTGGGGAGGAGTTAGGTTAAAGGCACTTTTTCTTCCTTTCCAATCTGAGTTTGCAATTTCTTCCAGGTACCTCTAGTAGGCGCTGTGACTTTGAATTTGACCTTTGTGGCTGGGAGCAGGATCAGGATGAGGACATTGACTGGAACCTGAAAGCCAGCAATGTCCAAGCTACAAGCACAGAGCCAGCTGTGGACCACACCCTGGGGAATTCCTCTGGTCATTACATCCTTATCAAGAGTTTTTACCCACAGCAGCCCATGAAAGCAGCCAGAATATCAAGCCCAGTTGTAAGCAAGAGAAGCAAAGACTGTAAGGTATGAGGTGCAAATTCAGGGATCTTATAAACAACTACAGATAAAAGGTCAGGTACAGAAAATAGTGCCTGGGACTGTAGCAGATGTGTATTCTAATTTATTCAGCATGACATATTTGAGGAGAAAAGAAATAAATGTGAACAGTTATTCGAAATATTGGAAAAATTGTTTTATAAATATACTATACAGATGCTAGAAATTTGAAAACAACTGAAAAAATGCCATGGTTAACTATTCAGGGTTAGATATAATACAAAAGAAGTAAAATACCAGTTTTGTTCCCTCTAGGAGCTTAGTGCTTACAGAAACTATGAGAATTTCATGACCACCACCAAGAAAAGTAAATAAATAATAGGCAATATATAAATAATATATCCAAGACTTCAAGGTAGTTAAAGCTAGCTGTAAAAGAAATGAGGAAGTCCTTTCATTGTAGGACAGAGTAAAGTTGGTCCTTAAAGCAGAAAAGAAAAATTATAGGCAAGAAAAAAAAAACACGACTTCATTCTTAACTTATGAATATTTGAATAAATCTCTTAAAATGTCTCAGCTAAAACTCAATATAACTAACTGAATTGAAGACACTAACTGTAGAGTAAGCTCTCAGATGTGATTTTTCCTTTTACCTTGCTTACAAGAGACTGATAAATAAATATGCCACTTATTTGTACTATGAGATATATAACCTTAAAATTATGTGACAACATATATATGCTGGGTTTGAACAATGACAGGTAAGTAAACTACACTCAACGAGAATTTTGCTAATCACATCTGGGTAGATGAAAGTTGCTCAGTATAAACTGTTGTGATCTTCACAATCATCCTAATTGCTTTATCTAAATCCACAGTAGAGGCAGCTATAACTCAAGGAGAAAGGTCTATAGATCAACCTTCACCAGGTGGTCATCATCACCATCAATCTTAATCCTCGGCAAAACTTTAGTTCATCAAAGGGGAATTTCTGTCTCATCCTAAGGTGATTTCATAATTGGACTCTCTCACAGCAACCTCTTCTCTCAGGTGGGCAGTGTGGTTTTACAAAAGAGGCTTTGAATGAGAGTTTTAGAGAGAGAACGTGATCAAAACTGCAGGATGGAAGTGAGGAGTCATATAACAAGATTACACTTTGGGTTGATACCAATTTGCATTTTAATAAAGCATCCTTTGTTGTGCTTTTGCAAAGTACTGAGCACTTCCTGAAAATACAAGCCAGACACACTGGGTTTTGTTGTTTTTTTTTTTTTTTTAAGCTGATGTCTATAAATTTAGTCCTATTTCTAGAAAATCTCAAAATAGAAAGTTAGTTTTAATCTACACATCTAATTAAAGAGTAAAGCACAAAATGTATAAAATTGTAGTTTGACTTACTATTTCAGTATTTTCTATAAAATCCTTAAAGTATTTTTATGTCGTAGTAACACAAATTTCACTCATATCTACGCCCCCTTTGTCACAAAACCATAGTTGCTCCTAAAGTACCAGTCTGAGGCTATTAAGGAATACTTGACAGTGTCAAAATTTTAAGACAAATGGCTTATTTTTATTAATATTTATGACATAGATTGAATACAAATAGGCAAGAAAAGGTCATACTGAGAATTACTGTGTCTCTAGGATGACATATTTTTGTATGAGGTAAGCAGAATGATCACAAATATTTTTGGTAGAATTATCTATGTTCTTTTTACCTTGCAGATTATCTTAAACAAGAGAAAATTAATTCTTTCCTTCCCTTATGAAAATTAGGTAGCAGGGAGGATACAGAAATTGATGGAAAAAATTAAATTTCCATATAATGGAATTTTTGTTTATATAAATTCTTTAGAAGACTTAATATTTGGTAGATGTTATTTCCTTCTTATTGCCCTGGGGATAGTTTATGTTTTCATCAGGTAGTCTCCCTAGAAGCCAAGGCGATGGGGTTTGTTTACATATTAACCTATGGTATGATTTGGTATGATTCAGAAAATTCCTTAAGAGAGAGATATAAAATGTGTTTGTCATAGCTTTTATATAAACAAGAAGAACACACAGCAGAACATTGGGTGGGGATGCCTGTGGCTGCCTGGGTTCCACACAGTAGTGGGCCACAAAGCTGATCCTGAATTTCTAGTACCTGTTCATGCTTCACAAGGTTGGTCCAGCCCTTTATATTCATCACTAAAATAAGTAATGCTAGGTGGGTTTTATTGTCCCATGAAAAACCATCATAGAAGTCACGTTGGGAAAAATTAATCAGTGGAAGATAATTTTACAGAGAAAGACTCTTGGAGTTTTCATCACCTAGGGAATTTGATTAGTCACATGGCATGGCTCTCCTCTTAGCCCAGGCATTTGTAGTAATCCACTACACATATTAATTAATCATTTCTTTCACTCTTTAAGCTCATTCATTTTTTTTCTATAGAGAATTATATCCACAGCTGTTGGTGCTCCAATGATATATTCTTCTTCAATAAAGAGTGCTTTCTATAATCATTTTCTCTCAGGTATCGGGCAAAACAAAAGCTTTCAGAAGCTCTGAATCACTGTTGCTTAGCACCTAGTTTCTTCTTTTTCTGAGAATTTTCCTTGACTCTCTTCCCCCGTATTACACGATACCCTAGTAAACTCTGTCTCTGACATCGGAGTATGAATCCCTTGAAAGAGTTTCACTGATTTTAGAAGCTCCACGCTCTGTTCTGCTGCGGCCTCTTTCTAGCTTCCCAAGTAAAATCTACTGATTGCAACTCCACAGGCTTTGCTGCATGGGGTCCCCCAGATCTTGCTGAACTAAAATGTTCTTCAAGTATAAACATGTGGTAGAATAAGCACTATACTCCTTTGTGATTGAGCATAAAAACACCCATTTGGGCATAATAAGGTCACTGTCATGGTGCCATCAGTTCATTTGTGAAGACAGAGCCCTTGTGACCTACTCACTTCAAAAAGCTCTCGTCTCTCCATACTTTGGCATTGGAGGTTAATTGCCAACATGGAGATTTTAGAGAAAACATTAAACTTATAACCTTGAGGAATCTTACTTTAGAAAGAAAAATCAACTCTTCATTTTTCTACTGAATTTCTATTCAATCTTTATTGTACCATCTTCTTTGAATAATTCAAGGCTATCTATCTTATCTCCATTTTCTGTTCAAGTGCTTAGGAATCAATAGAATGCACACATTTAATTTGCCTTCAAGATATGTTAATAAAGGAGAGGATATTGAAATATTTTTGAAGTATAAATAATTATACTCATCATATGTAACATTTTGTTCTTGCTACAGATCATTTTTAATTATCACATGTATGGATCTGCCTCTCGGGGCCTTGCCTTGCTCCAGGTGACAGTCACAAATCATACAAAGATACTCCTTAATCTCACTGAAGAACAAGGCAATTTCTGGCAGAGAAAAGAAATAGCATTATCTAGTGATGAAGACTTTCAACTCAAATTTGAAGGTAGAGTTGGCCAAGGTCACCACGGTAATATTGCACTTGATGACATCGTATTTACGAAGAGCTGTCTGCCATTTCCCCAACCCACAAGGGATGAACAGGCTCTTCCCCTTCCAACAGGTGTGTTTTCAGTTGTGTTTGATTTATTTATTTTTTTTATAGGGTAGAGGACAAAAGGTAAGGAAATGCGTGGAAATGAAATAAATTCCTAATAATTCATTGCTTCATAATGAAAAAAAATTTCATAATAAAATGCATCTGCCAAGCCTTTACTTACAAAATTGTCTCTCAGTTTTTCTCTAGGCTTTGTTATATTTACAGTTACTGATTTCTCTCTTGAGGCAGTTGTATCAAATAATGGAAGACTCTCTTGAAAAGAATCTGATTTAGAATCAAATTCAGTCTGAGGGAAATTCATTATACATTTTAGCAAACTCTAAAGAAATCAAGAACAGAGGTACTCTGCTTTAATAAGATATTATTCTTGTTATGTACCTGGTACCCTTTCCAGGCATGGGAAAGTAACCTTTTGATAAAACTACCACTAAGGTCAAAATAGTGCATGTAGTTCGCTTAAGCTGCTCAACATCATATCTTAACTATGGGGTACACTGTAGTGAAGCAGATACTTCACCTTGCACTTCACAGATGACGAGAGATGCTATTTCCAACATCAAGAGAGTACCACACCATGCATTGCTACTTCAGGCTAAGTTCAAACTGTGAGATGTTTCGAATGGTTCCTACTGAATTTTGACTGTGAGACCATCACATATCACATTAGTTTGTTATTTATTATTTGTAAACCAATGGATATATATGTATATATATATATTTGAATAGCTGGATGTATATATTGAAATATTTTAAGATTTAAAATGTCCATATTCCCTTGTGCTAAAATATCTAGTAATTTCTTTAAAACATTATTGGAAATCATTGAGTTAGCAATTTTCAACATAATGTGTACAGTGACAATGTTGTAAGACATGGACAGAGTGAATACTATGAATCTGCACACAGAAGACATGACATAAAACAGTTTACAGTATTTAAATGATAAACTATTTTGGAAATTCATATTGTGATATTAACAGGTAACAATGTGTTTAGTGTAGAAAATGGACATGTTCTCAGCTAGTGTCTATGTTGCTTGCCCATCCATGGGAGCCTTGGGGCGGGGGGGTAGAATTGGCACAGAACAAAGACATACAGGCTCTGGGAGTCAGGTAAGTGGCAAAAAAGCAGACTCATTTATTGCAGGAAGGGAAAGCCTTTTTATCCCCTCCTCCCAGCCTAGTGTCCCACTGGCTCCCAGACTGCAGGCTGCTGCTTTGGCTCTTCTCCTCTCCGGGCATGTCCGGGCTAGTCTCAGGCCTTGTTCTGCCCAGTGGCAGGTCTAGTTTTCTCCTACATGTCTAAATCTCTCTTGTAAATAGGAAAACAAACGTCTTCCATAAAGAATGAGTTCATTCATTTGTTTGAGATTTTCTTACAGGTCAGAAAAGGGAACTTCATGCTTTTGCTTTTACTTTTTGCTTTCTGTTCATCACAAAGGTGGTATTTAAATGTGATTGAGAGAAAGTTTACAGTAGACAGTGTTACATGTACTTCACCTGTAATGGTATTAACACTGTGTAGAATAACATAGGGGAAATTGTAAATATACCAAGACAATACTGAGGGGTAAGTCTGCTTAGATAGATTATTTAAACTGTATTTTGGATTTCTCAGTTAATCAATCTCCTGAGCATAGCATTTCTTCATGATTGTATATAGAAATGGTGTCTGTGCTGGTATTATAAAAGTCTGATCTTTACATTAATGAGATCTTGAGTTTATAGAAAAAATTTCAAAATATTCAAGGTGTAAGGTAAAACTCATTTTGGTGGTCCATTTTACTTATTTAACCAATAACTACTAAATAAATAAATAAAATCTATTGGGGATATTGAGACCTTAAACTTAAAAAATATCAAAAGAAGTAAATAATTGTTATAGAATAGCACTAATTATATATGAATTATGACATTAATTGCATATGTTAATAATGCTAAACTCTTTCTTTATCCTTATAATATTTAAAGTATAGTAAGATTTATGATTAATGAGGGGACTGGAGAAATAGATCGGTTGAGAACTCACCTCAAAGTGTGAGGGTCAGAGTTTTATTCCTAGAAGAAGTGGTGATATGCACTTGCAATCCCATGGCTGGTAATTCCAGTACTGAGGAGACAGAAATACACAGGTCCCTGGGTTTACTTTGCCAGCCGGGTTAGCCTAGTCAGTGAGCTTCAGGTTAAGTGAGACACTGTCTAAGAAAACACCAAACCAAACAGACCAAAAAAAAAAATTATATATATATATATGGTGGGTGGGTCCTTAGGAACAACACCCGATATTGACTTCTGGTCTCCATACAATCACAAACTTACATATACACACACACGCATACATATTTGTACCAATACACATTTACATGCTCACGCCTCTACATGTTTTGACCAACAATAAATGAAAGAATCTATGTTCTGAGGCTATAGAGATGACTCAGCAGTTAAGAGCAGTTGCTAGGCTCATATAAGAACCAAGATCAGTTCTCAGCACCCACATGATTCATGACCGTTTTTAACTCCAGTTCCTGGGGGATCTGGCACACATTTCTGGCCTCTGTAGATACCAGGCACACGTGATATATATATATGTATATATGTGTATATATATGTGTGTGTGTGTGTATGAATATATATATATATATGAATAAATACCAAGAACATATTAAAAAACACATGAGTGTGTTTATAGAATACATTAAAAACACCTAATTTGAGATATTTATTAGATATGTGGAAATTTGGAACCATAGTTCCAGCCAAGGAAATGACCCTTCCAACTTGAGTGACACATGGCACAATAAGATTAGATACGAGACAGTGATGGGAGGCCATATATCATGTGAAAGAGGAGATGGTGCCATGAAGACTTTGGAGATGAGCTGTGGGTTCTTCAGCAGGAATGAATAGACACTTGGGGAATTGAATACCTGAGATACTAATAAGGAAACAGAACAACTCAAAACTGCTTTGGGTGTTAGGTTTTTTTTTTCTACAAAATGAATACACATAGGAAGTGTTCTGAATCATGTTAGAAAACAAACACATGAGAAATGATATCAAACATAGGAAGAATATTAATATATTGATGAAAACTATATTAGATCATATTAAGTTAGATGAAGCATATCATTGATATAAATTGTTAAGAATGACTATACCCAAAGGAGTAGTAAAAAGACTAGAGCCAATAGAGCCATTTTCATTGTGAAAATGGAGGTGAAATAGCTGAACATCTTCATCACTATCCGGATTGATATTTACATGTAAGTGAAGAAGATAAAATAAAAGGGTATTAATCACTTCCAGTAATTTATTAGTATAGGCTCAACTACATTCAGTAGTTATACATTAATAAGTTCACCCATTGTTAAGAATGAAATGCCATATTTTGGAGATTTAAATTATGAAGTCATTATGAAATACTGACTTCATTGTGAGTTTAGAGGATGCTTCAGGCTTCTGATATTTTAAGAGGAGTTGCCATAACCAAATGAAAATTCAAATTACTTCTTTTAATCTTAATGAGCGTTGTATTAAGAGAGTTAAAAGAGGGCTTTACTTGGTGGCAAAGGTATCCAGTTGGGCATTGTCTCCTTCATTATTTGGTAACTCCATTTAAATTTCTCTAATATATATATATATATATATATATATATATATATATATATATATATGTGTGTGTGTGTGTGTGTGTGTGTGTGTGTATGTATGTGTGTGTGTGTGTGTGTGTGTGTATGTATTTCAGAAGCTTCTAAGTAGTAGGTTTCCATATGTTTTTTCAAAAGACCTTTAGTGTTATTTGTCCCTCACTATATTCCCTCTTTTACTCTTCATTCATCTTCCTCCCTATTTAATCTTCCTATTCTAATGTCTCCATTATGTCTCCATAACACTACATTCTGTTCCACCTTCATTGGAAGATCATCTACCCATTGATTCCTTACAATGTACCTAATATCTATGGTTATTCAGATTATAGCACGTATCAAAAGTTTGAAAGATGGCACACACATATAAGACTGAACCTACAATATTTGTGGAGTCTTGGTTACCTCACTCAGAATGATTTTTTTCTGTTTTCATCCACTTACTTTAAAATTTCATAATCTGCTTTTTTCTTAACAGCTGAATAGTATTCCATTGTGTAAATGTACCACATTTTCATTATCTATTTATTACCTATTATCTAGATAAATATCTATGCTGTTTCTGATTTCTGCCAATAATAAATAAAGCAGCAATGATATAGATAAGCAGGTATGTCTGAGAGTGGTACTGTTGGATCTTGAGGTAGATCAATCCTCAGCCTCCAGAGGATCTTCCACATTCATTTCTATAATGGCTGTACTGGTTCCTCTTCTCCCTCATCCTTGTCACCATGTGTTATCATTTGTTTTATTGATCTTCGTTTCTAAATAGGATTAGATGAATTCTCAAAGTAGTTTTAATTTGAATTTCACTGTTAACCAAAAAGACAGATAGACAGATATATAGACAGAGATAGGTATAGATAGATAGATAGATAGATAGATAGATAGATAGATAGATAGACAGACAGATAGAGTGAACATGCGGAGCACATCATGGGGAGCAAGTCAGTAAGCAGAATCCTCTCTGTCTTCTGCTTCAGTTCCTACATCCATGCTGCTGTCCTGAGTACCTGTCAGTTGTTGTGGGAGATTTTAGTTATGGATAATGTTCCAGTAAGCTGTCCTTGAAGCAAGTAAAGGATTCATTTCCTACCAGTAAACAAAGGAATGGCTATCTGGCTCTCCACAAGAATAGGACATTCCTTAGCCTTAAGGCAGATGAAGGTTAGGCTTCATTGATTTGTATATTGGAGGGCTGGGTGGAGACAGAGAGGATTTGGAATAAAAAAGAAATAGGGCAAGGGCAGAAACAGACAGCAGAGAACAAGGAGGAAGAAGCTAGCGAGCAGGAGGAGAACCAAGAGGAGAGCATGGGATGAGGAAGTTTTGGAATGAGCTCTCTGCCTAGCTGCAGGGTATAGAATTCCCTGAGATTTGACATGATTTGTGATTAATAAAGAGCATTGGAAAATTCAATGCTGGACTCTCCATTAAGCACTCAAACCATAAATTACAGTCAGTACCTGTTCTGTCTTCCCTAGATGATGGACTGAAGCTTACTATTCAAATAAACCCCACAAAAATAAAGTAAATTGAAACAAAAGTTATTAAAAAAGTACATTTTTATGAAGATGCAATTGGACTGCATCTGTAGTGATTCCATTTAATAGTTTAATATTTTATAGTTTAATATTTAATATTTCAAAATTTTAAATTAAAAAAAGTTTAATGTTCAATATTTAAATATTCTATGTAATAGTTTAATAATTACTAATTAAATAGTGTTTCTATTTAAGCAAAAGAGAGCAAAGGCTTTATAAGCAAAGTGATATTAGCTTTTATTGAGTCCCTTGAAGTCATATTTGAGAGCTTGCTTATTTATTTATTTATTCGTTCATTCATTTATTTATTTATTTATTTATTGAGACAGGGTTTCTCTGTTGTAATTCTGGCTGTCCTGGAATTCACCTTGAACTCACAGATGTCTACCTGCCTCTGTCTCTGAGTGCTGGGATTAAAGGCTTGAGCCACTACCACCCAGAAAGACCTTTATTTATTGGAAATACTAGTGATTGCTAAATGATGGAGGGTGAAAACAGTTGTTAAAGGGAAATTAACAAGAAAAGGGCAATAAGTATTTTTTGAAATGTCCTTCTGCAAATTGAGCCACTATTATATTTTTATCTTATTGACAAATATTTCGTAAGGTCTAAGTAGAATGAAAGCAAGGGGTAAGATTTGAGTACTTTTGTATGTTTTGGATTTAATCACTGTTGCTTTTCCCAAATAAAGTCCTACAATAAATTGTTTTTAGGACATACACATCACAATGATATTTTGTTTAAAATAATAGTAATAACGCAGGTTTAGATAAATCACGTATTTGACATAGTGAAGGTGTGTTTTGTTTTTGTTTTTGTCTTTTTTTCTGAATACACTGAAAACCCTTAGTTTTCTTTTTATTGATGCAGTCATTTAAATTAATTCATAGTCAAACAAAATGCATACATATTAGCATATTATTGTTATGTAATGTTAGATCAAGCACTCATTTCCTTTAAGTATTTGCCTATATTTAAAAATGCTGTTTCCTCCTGATAAGGAAGCAGGCATAGCAATTCATTCGCTTACACACTGCACATGATGCTTAGTGCAAAATCAAAGTGTCCTGAGACATAGGCATGCCCTTGGATTTAGGCACTACTTGTTAGCTGTGTGAAATGCCACACCTACTTTCCCTATTTCTCTTCTGCAAAATGTAGGACTGAGAGAATCTGAGTGAGTTACATTAAAGATAGTTAGGAAATCATATATAATATCTTGAGCAATGCTTGGATGTTAGTGTTTTGTCTTTCTTTTCTCCTTTCAATCCTTTGTTCCTCTGTTGGAGACATTTTAAAATTTAACAGGATATGAGAGAAATTTCTTAAACACATAGAGTGCATTTGTGCTTCTTCCTACATGAATAAAAGCCGGTGTCAGATCTTTGAACAACTTGTTCTTTGCAAAGAAATCTCTACCATAAAAGCTCCAAAATATGTGTTTAATAATTGTAGTGATTTAATTCATTGTCTATAGTTATAAATGGAGAACAAGTCATCCAGTGGTAGTTTGACATGGTAACCACCGAAGTATGAAAGAGACAGAAAAAATACCAGAGATTGCAAAATTTAAACTTAGAAACATTTTAAAACATTATTGAGGTTTACGGAAGTTAATGGCATACTTAGCTGTGTATGGTGTTTGTAGTAGGGTCTAGGAATGATTTTTATTTTATATATAGATATACGCTATAGAATGATTTCCCAATTAATGCTTGCCCAATAGAACACATCTTGGTTTTACTACCTAAACTTCATTAATGCCTTACTTTGTTTTTTTCCTGTGTTTTGGTTATAGTATTTAGACTGCAAAATATGCCTACATCACTAGGATACTTTTTATTGCAATATTCACTATGCAATAACATAGAGAAAATTTTAAAGTCCATTGCATTTGTACTTGGTAGGCAGAGGTGTTATGAAATTTCATGAAGTGGAAAGGAAGATGTTCCTCGTGGATGTTATCACAGCAATTTTGCACTGTTTAGCAGATAGAATTTAGAGTTTAGAGTGAAAATATAGGTCAGCTTGGAAATTGAAGGCTGGACTTTTCTATTGGTTAGATTTTCACGGAACATGCAAGAGCACACATTAATCAAGTGAAAACAATTGGTAAGTAGTCTATTTCTCTTTCACCTTGGATAGTGAAAAAGCAATTGAACTGAATGGAATTAAGTATGTTACTGTTCACTTAGCATAAATTACTGTTTGTCCTAGGAAATTGCTTGAGCAGCTATTTTTGAAAGGACTGTAATTTCGCCATCTTTATTGCATTTCCAAAGAAAGCTCATTTTAATATGTGAATGCACTAGCTACTTTTAAAATGTTTTCAATGACTCCTATTGTGTATATAAACACATTACTGTTTTTTTAAATGCCTTAGTAATTTAGACAGCATGCACAATCCAATAAAGTACATATCCAGAAACTTGGTGTTTTGTAATACAGAATGCATTTTAATACCCTAGATGCACTATTATATAGTCTTGTCAGTGTATATAGTTTAAAATCAATTTATGGTAATACTATAACCCATGTCAGTTAAATTAAAATTTTGAATATAACAGTGTATTTGATAGATGTTCACATAAAAATTTTGAAGATTGGTATGAATCCCAGTATTACAATTGCTATAGTAAGATGCTCTGTGTTATGAAAAACCTAAGGAATACATTTCCTAAAATTTTGTGAGACATTTAAGACAGTTATATTTTAATTTCATATTATATAAGTGGTTTCTGATCACCTAGGTAACCTGTCTATAAAACCAGGCATATATACCCATCATAGTTATGCACAGGTATGTGTGCAGCTGTTGTTAACTGGTAGGTAACTAGTATTGAGACTTATGTAACTCTTTGTCTTAAGCAGTCTCTTTTAGTCCATCATCTTCGTGGTCCAAGATAGCAGTGCGCACCCTTCAGATAGCAATAGGTGTAAATTGGTTTTTAAAAGTGCCTTATAGCTAATCATCAGCTATAACTCAAGGCATAACTTCTTGAACTGTGGATCATAACCCCATATGAGATCACATGAATGAAAGTGAGTTTTGTGAAAAAAAAAATTGGCAACAGTAAATGGTTTCTGAATATACATGACCCAAAATTAAATAAAATTGAACATATAGTTAGTGTAAGTATTCCAGCAGTTCTTGCCCATGATCATATAGGACTCTCCTACATCTTTGATTCAGAACACATAACAAAATCGACGTGCACTGTGCATGTTCTATCAGCATACAGCACCAACAAATTACCAGAATCACTGGAGTTCAGATCCCAAGCAACTGCATGTTAGAACCAGCAGAGATTTCTTTGAATGGAAAATGGCTTCAGTCATGAAGAAGCATAATTGCTTAATGACAAAATACAAGATTTTAAAGATATTTTTCATTTTTTCTTAGCATATTAAGTAGGATATTAGTATACATATCATGGGATTGTAGTGTGTTGAGTATTTTGTTTTAATAGTTGTTTGAGTTTCTGGCTTTACTTTCATTTTTAAAAACCATTAAACAAAATTTGTCTTGGTATTAAGACAAATTTCTAATAATCTCTGAAATGGCTTTAAGCATAGTTTCTTATATTATCTATTTTTTGAAAATGGTTTTTAAAACACTGATAACTATAAAGTCAAAATATCAACCAAGTTTGAAAAGCGTTGACAATCATCTATATCCTGAAGGTACCAAAAGTTCAGCCAAGATTCATTTTCCTTTTTTTTTTTCTTTTTGAAACTTTCTGTAATTTATTTTTTCTTCTTTCATATAACACATACCAACACCCTTCCTACTCTCTCTCCATTCCTCCCAGCTTCCCCCATTCTCCCTCCCCTCCTATTATATACCACCCCCATGCCCACCCACTCACCCCCCTTTTCCCCATAGAAGAGAGCAGCCCTCCCAGGGTCACTGCTCAAACAGGGTACGACAAATGAGACAAGGTCAGGCAGCAGTGCCTTGGTTCCTGGGGGATATGGACCTATAATTTTGGTTACTTTGCACTCTCTTTTTCTCCTTTTGTTGACATACATTCTCGGTAGAATGTATGTCAAACTCTTCTTCTGTTTCATAGAAGAATATATTCCTATTCTTTTTCCTTAACTATCAGATAGAAACCAAAAGCAAAATTCTGCTATCAAATACTCTTTGCTGAAAAGTTATTGATTATGGATTTGATTTGTGTAAAATATGTACATTACCAACTTTTCTGTTTCCTCTTGAAGTACATTTATAGATCTGTTTGGGAACAATATATGTATTCCACCAAAATTTTCAAGTTTATGTCTATTTTCTAAGCATACTCATGATAGTCCTTTATTGTCCTTTTAAAATGTATAGATCATGCAATGATATCTTGTCATATTGTTAATTTGACTCTTATGGACACTTGCTGTATCTATGAAACTCTATAGACAAAGTTTTAGAAATTTTACGAGTGTTTTCGTAGAATTCATTTTACTGATGTTTTTGCTTGTCTTGTTTTGTACATATCTCATCTTTATAATTACCTGCCATCTACAATTTTGATTTCAAGGTGCCTTTAATGTTAGGAATTTTCCTATGTTAAGTTTTTCCTGTCTCTTTAATGGCAATATTATGTTCATTTATTCATATATTGATTTCTCTGTACTTATTCATAACCATGTGTGGTACATATGAAGTAGGGGCAACCAGAAGTACTTAAAATCACTGATTTCATTTCCCAGTGTTTATTACAACAGTAGTTATACAGAAAGTGTAGTACAAAGCTGTAGACAGAGAATGCAAGAAATATGTTTTGCTTTCTTCAACAATAAAATGTTACAGAAGACAGTACAGTATTACAGTTGAATTTGAAGAGTGGTTAGAAAAACCAGGAAGAGGTCACTCCATAATGGACTATATATAAATAGAGTTAAATGTGGAAAGATAGTGTAAAGTTTTGGAACTGGTGTGTTTTCTCCTCTGGGCCTTTAAATTCTGTAATGATAGAGTAAGTATCTATTATAGCAGGTCTCAAATGCCATCTTTAAAGAATATGAACCCTTAACTTTGGGATCTGTGCAGTGTTGTGACTTAGAATAGTAAAGCATTTGAGTCATAGAATTTATTTGTTAATTAGAAGTGATAGAATTTATTTGTTAATTAGAAAGATAGTAAGAACTGATAGCATGTAGGATTAATTAGAGGAAGGGCATATCATGATGAACAATTCCAGATAAATGATGGTGCCTGTCTGAGGGAAAGCAGTGCAGGGGATAAAGAGTGGTACTTGAAAACAATGAAGTAGAATATGCATGGATGGGTATGAGACAGACAGAGACAGAGACAGAGAGAAGGGGGGTAGGCAAGGGAAGAAAAAGAGGGAAAGGGAGAGAGAATGAACCTTCCAGGTTATCTTGGATTGTTGAAGCATGGTTCAGTCTCTTAAAATTTTATATAGTATGGCTGGGTGATGGGGGTGCAGGTCTTTAATCCAAGCACTTGGGAGGATGAGGCAGGCGATCTCTGTGAGTTTGAGGCTAACCTGGTTTACAAAGTGATTTCCAGGACAGCAATAGTTATAACAGAGAAACTCTGTCTTGAAAAATAAATAAATCCCGTACAAATGAAATTTTATATAAATGATGTACCGGATTTCTTTATTAGAGTATAGTCACTGTACAGAATGACATGTTTCGTTATGACACTTCCACACAACTCTTTCATGTGCATTGATTGATAGTTATTGAATGTATTTTTGGAGTAAAGTATGACTTTTCAGTAAACATTTAAGGAAAAGGCAACCTAGTTGGCATGTCTATCACCTCAGATAGTTATTATTTCTTTGTGCTGAGAACATTCCAAGTCCTCTCCAGTAATTATTTTTTAATATTCATGTAATTGTTGTAAACTACAATATTAGGCTGTATTGAATTTCTTAAACTCATTTCAGTCCCAATCTCTCTGACCCACAGAATTGAATTCCTGATGTGCACACATAGAGTTGTTCCTACAACTCACAGAATTGTTTTCTATCAGTTTGGGCATATATCCCAAGTGGCCATTACATTAGTGACTTTTCTCATTACTCTGTCATGATGCCTAATGAAATTAACTTAGGAAAATTTAAAATATGGATATGGTTTAGGAGTTCTCAGTCCATGGCCAGTTGGCCTCTGTTTCTGGGTTCGTGGTGTGAGGAGCAGAATTTCTCCACAGCAGGAAGTGTGGTGAAGGCTCCTGGTGCACAGGAAGCAGAGCTAGAGTACATAAGAAAGCAAAGGTGAGGATGACCCCCAAGGACACACCTCCAGAAAACTAATTCTTGTAGCAAGGCCCCCTGCTCCAAATTCATCGTGTTGTGACTCTCTAGGGGATTAATCCAGTGATTCAGCTAGAGCCCTCATGACCTAATTCTGACTGGAAACACCCTGACATGCATACCTTGAGTTGTGTATTACCAATCCCCTAGGACTATTGGCCCAATCAAAGTTATAATCAGTATTCACCATCACAGGTCTACTGATTCATCCACTATAAAGGATATCCTTATGAAGCAATTTGTACCTCTCAATAGACTTTCCGCAGCGGTTTTCCCATCTGACTGACAAGCAGAATTTGTTTTCTCCTTATATTTTCATGCTTTCCTATCCCATTCACTGTTACAGACCTTCCTATTAAGTAGGTTTCCATAAAAAATATTTGTCAACATGTAGTTCTGTGATGGCAGGGTCTACATGGCTACTATTTTGTAAATAATTACATATATTTGACATCATTTGTTACAGAAATTCCATTATAATTTATAACACTACATTTTGATTAATGTAATTTAAAGTGTTATAATTTATTTCCTAAAATTTGTTTTAAAAATCAAAATAATTATTAATCTGTATTTTTCCATTGTTGCTTGTCTGAAAGAGAGAAAGAATAGAGAAAAATAATAAAAAAAGAGGTCAAACTCTAATGAGTTTTACTTTGTACAATTATGTTCATTTTTATAACAAGAGCTAATGTGTGTGAAATCAGAGACAATAAAAATTAATGCCAGGCATGCGTTAGAAGGCATGGCTATTTTATCTTAATAAAATATTCATAGAATTCAATCTAGTTTGTATCGTAACTGTGTTGCTTCAACACTGTAACATTAAAGATTGAAAGCATGTAAATATCATTTGCATATATTACGAGGCTTGCAGAGCTTCTAATCTGAAGAAAAGAATGCTTTGCAAATCCCTGCAGTACATTCCATTTCCCAGTAGTGAATTAGGCCAACCCTGTTGCAAGCACATTAGCCAAATGCCTGACCTTTAAATAGTTCTTTTTACAAAGCATAGTATATTTCATTCTCTGTTATTTTCTTTATTACATCTCCTTATAAATGAAACTATTGTTAATTTTTTGCAGCAAAGGTAACGTGAGCATTCAGAATATTCAAATTGAGAGACATTTTGGCTGAACTATCTGGTACCTATTAAATATAATTTTCCAAAATTATAGAACTTCTATATGTCTATATTTAGATGTGTTTATTTGACAAATAACTCGTAGAAACTGAAGTTCAAAATAGCTCTTCTGTTTCTTCCCTGAATACAAAAAACTTGTCTTTGTTGTCTTTTGTTTGTCTTAAGAAATTGAGGAATATTTTCGTAACTTCAGAATGGTACACTATTTGTGTTAAAAACAAAACAAAACAGAACAGAACAAAACAAAATCCAAAACTCAAGAAAGGCCTCACTAAACTTTGCACTTCAAGAAAGGACTGATCTCTTTGTACTATTGTATGTATCATTTTGTGATACCCAGTGCTTTATAGATGAAAGTATTGGCCTCGATGTGTGTACATTTGTCTGTCTTGAGATCCACACAATAAAAGGTACATTGGGCTATTTACTTACTGTTATATGAGCACAAACAAATTGGCACGCTTTATACAGATTATTTTTACCTTATGTGTGTGAGTGTTTTCCTGCATGTCTGTGTGTATACCACATGTGTACAGTGTCCTTGGTAACCAGAAGAGGGTGTTGGATCCCTTAGAATCGATATTACTAATGTTTATGACAGCTTGTGGATAGTGGCAGTTGGACCAGTGTCCTTCGGCAAGAGCAGCAAGTGCTATTAACTAGAGAGCCATTTCTCTAGCTCCTGGCATATTTTGATTGCATTTCTTTTGATTACGGGGCTTGTATAATAGATATGTGAGTTTATGTAACTCATTCCATTTATTTTTCTGTTTGTATGCTTTTCCTTTTCCTTCAGTTGTCTTGATCTGCCTTGGAAATTATTATATGTACTAATAACCATAACACACAATTGTCCAGAAGACTCAGCAAGTAAGCTATCAGTTAGATTTGATAAAATTCCACCTGATACCAGCATTTCATCCTATTCTACAATTGCATATTCAGTGTTTTTGCTGACATTGAAAGATCCTTGAACATAGCAAAATTATGTTCAAAAATTATGTTCTTACTTCCCTTTAGTGAGAGATTTGTTTCTGTTACTTACTACATCTACATCTTTTAATGTGGAGTATTAATATCATAATAATATAGTGACATATTCAAATAATATTATCAACAAATTTGTCTTCCCAGTGAGAAATCTGAAGTAAAATGAACCTATTCCATGAAAGAGGAAGTCTGTCAGAAGAAAGGAATAGATAATTCTGACTAAGTCTGTATTACTAAAGACATCAAATCAAGTCAATAGTTAATGCCTTTCCAAAACAGGAGGTTCCAGGTCCACTGTAGATACTGGTGAATTACATAAAGCATTAAAGAGGAAATCATGTCAGTTTTTACATATACTTTGTCAGAAAATAGACCAGAGTGGATATGTCATAGCTCATTCTATGTGGACAACGAGCATATAAAATCCAAACCCGATGTAGATATGATAACTAAGGCCAAAATTACTCATGAAATACAGACTTCCTCAATAAACATCAACAACCAAACCAAACACCTTATATTAAAAATAATCACTCGATATGTTCAAGGGCAGTTTACAGCATGTCTATGAAGCAGTTCAATAATAGAAAATAAATTATGTAGGCAATCATATAAATAGGTTAAAAATTAAAGCTTGCATATTTATATCAATAAATTCATAATAATAAACAGTCAAGTGATGGCAAAAACTGGAAGTAAGTTGGAAATAGAACTTACTCTCCTTCACAAACCTGTCTACAAACCCTTTTAGAAAACATCATGCTTAACAGAATCTCTCGACTCACTACTCCTTTTCAAAAACATATTCCAGAGTCCAAACTAACCCATAAGACAAGGAAATGAATGAATATATGTTGAGAAACAGTTTTTTTTTTTAAAAATTGCCTTAGTTGGAGGAGTTAAAGAAGCCAAACATCTTTTGCTTTTCTTTTTGTTTTTCTGAGACAGGGTTTCTCTGTTGTTGCCCTGGCTGTCCTGGAACTCACTCTGTAGACCAGGCTGGCCTTGAACTCACAGAGATCCTCCTGCCTCTGTCTCCTGAGTGCTGGGATTAAAGGCGTGTACCTGCTAAACATCTTAATGAACAACTGTCAGGGTGAGACTTGCATTGAAATTTGTCCATGTAGCAACAGCTTAAAACATGGTTAGCAAGGGGAACACAGATTTTTCCAATCATTGCAAAAAGAACATTTGTAAAAGTTAAAAAGTTGATTTTCATGGTAATATTAACAAGAATGTATCAACGTTATCTAGTAGGAACATTAAGATCTCAAAATTAACCAGTTTACATTGGGAAAATTTAGTATTTTTTATAGCTAGTGACAAATCTGATTAATGTGCATAGAGCCATAAACTCCAGCTTTTGAAAACAAGTATTGTGTTTTGCTTTTTCTGGACAGAAGCTATTTGAGTTTTTGCTAATGAGTACACCATGAATTAATGTGTCATTTCATAAAGTCACATTTATTATGAGCAAATAATAAGCCCTGCAATACACACTCTCTTAGAGTCAAATAATCTCTGCCTCAGCCTGTCACTGTCCCAGCATGACACAGAAAGGATGTTTAGTCATCTTTGGTATTTTATTTTGGAATAATGTGTAGTTCTCCTTTGTACTATCGGTCACCATGTAGTTGGTCATTGGTTAATGAGATGAAAATTGGTTAAAGAAATATTTAATTTTTAGAGCAATATTTAAATTATAGTGGTTAAAGTAACATTGAATAAGTTAAAAGCAATTCTTAAATTTTGTACAGTAAGCATAGGTTAATCAGTTTTATTATCTTACAAGGTTTCAGAATAGGTTGATATTTTTTATATGAAGAGGCACTTATTACATGTGTTTATAATCCAAAAATGTCCTCAAGATTTATGAACTTAGGAGTACTAACTTTTGGGGAAAAATATATCTATATATTTGTTATATCTTGGTAGACTGTAATTTTTTTCAATATGTGGTGATGTTTATATTTTGGTATTTTTATTAAGTTTCCTGTTTTTTGATTATAAGAATGGCTATTAATGTGAGTTTCCTGCATTTATTTTCTGGTATATAGTATTCTACCCTGTAATCTTAAAATTTGTGTGATTCTTTGCCAGTGAAATCTGTTTGTGGAAAGCAACAACAGCTAAATCTTGGTTTGGCGGTGGGAGCTGATGATTAGTCTCTGTCTTTTAGTTGGTGAGTCAACTAAACATTTATGTTTAGTCATATGTGAGTCAACTTAACATTTATATTTGTTATTTAGAAATATTTTCTGAATCCTATAATCTGTAATTATTTTCCTGTTTAGTTCACACACTATTTGTTCTTTCTTCTCTACCTTATTTGTCTTAGAAGTTTGATTATTTATTGAATGGATTGAATGATGCTTTCCTAAATTTACCAATCTGTATCTTTCATGTTATTTATTCTTTTCTGTATCTTGATTTTGGGAATTATTTACTTTCAGGACTTCAGATACATCATTCTATTCTTTCATAGCTTTCATGGTTTCAAGTTGGATGTTTTTCTGATGAATTTATCTTTACCCTTGTAAGTTGGCTTTTTTATCTTGTTGTTTTTAATATTGTATCTTCATTCTATAGCTTCAGTATTTTATGTATCTTTACTTAGATTTGGAAGATTTTATTCTGTAATTATATAACTTAGTTTTTAATCTCAGTTTTTTTGTCTACACTGAAGATTCTTAATCTATTGATTCTCATACTCCAGGATATTTGAAAGCTTTGATTATACTCAACCATTATTTTCTGTTTTGATGCCTGGACCTAATAGTTCCTTGAACCTGTCTTCTATCCCTGATGTTCTTTCTACTGCTTGATCATGTATTTTGATAATGTTTTTCCAGTGTCGTTTTTAATTGGCAGACATACTTTGTATTGTTTCTGTGTTCCTGCGTTAGTATTTTCAGTTTGTTGGAATGGTTGTATCTTGGAGGTTTTACTATTTATCTTTTTCTCACATTTTGGCTAGTTTTATGTCTAACTTTTTAATAAGTGATCTTCACTTGGACTTAGGCTCCCTCTACCAGTTACAGGGAAGAAGCAGACAGCAGTAACATGAACAATGATTTGACCAATAGGCTGGCTTTATTATATCTATATCTATATCTATATCTATATCTATATCTATATCTATATCTATATCTATATCTATATCTATATCTATATCTATATCTATATCTATATCTATATCTATCTATACCTATATCTATATCACTCATATATATGCATATGTACATATATATGCATATATATGTTATAGCAATATATATATGTATGTGTGTATGTGTGTGTGTGTGTGTGTGTATATATATATATATATATATATATATATGTATATATATAACTGAGTATGACCAAGGAAGCAAGAAGGCATCGTGAGAACATTGCTATGTATGCCATGTAACTAGCTGTTGTAAGTTTCTGCCTCAATTTCCCTCAATGATTGACTATAACCTAGAACATTAAGCCAAATAAACTTTCCTTCCCTGTGCTATTTTAGTCAGGATATTTTATTGCAATAACATAAATGAATCTAGGACACCCGAAATTATAATCACTGCCTTGTAAGGGAAATCAACTACCAGAGAAGAAATCACAAAGGAAAGTCAGAAAAAAAATATGAAGTGAGTTGAAATAAAATTGTACCCCATCAAAATCATAACAGTTGTTCCTGATCCCCTCTCAAGCAGAGCTGCAAGCTTCCACTTTATTTAGATTCTGTAGATCCCAATCAGAATGCTTCCCACCGTCTTTCTACAAAGCACTGCTGGGAGCATAGCACTTGCTTTGTGCTACAAATAGGAAAGGAAGCTTCACACTAAAGGAACAGTTCCCTCTGTCTTCACGAAACAGTCAGGAGTTCTTTTCTTCACACTTAGCACAGAGGAATTTGTTTTCTGTACTTACCCTGCCAATAGCCTTCCGGATAAATACCTGGTTGAAGCTCTACTGCTATTGTTTTTCTCCTCTGAAAGAACCCTTAAGTGATGGACGTGTTTATGGTGGAGAAATATTTCTCTTTAGTGAGTATTTAACAGAAAGTAAGCCTTGTGAGCTTGAAAAATGAGGACCTATAAAACACTCAATATCAAAACTGAAGCAGCTGGAGAAATAAGTGGATTGGAAGGCTGCAACTGATGAGGGCACTATTCTGTATCCTGGCAACGTTATTCTTTATGGTTAATAGTATTTGTTTCAGCAGTGAAAACCTAGGAATAAGTTTTCCTTTACCCTACCTCTTGCTTATACACTCTCTTCTCTCTCTCTTCTTAGGACAGATAATATGTGCTTTCTGTGAATAGTAAACTGAGAATCATGGCCACTACCCCTGTAGGGAATCATCCACTTAGGTGTACTTAAGGAAGCATATCTAAATGAATCATGACATCCCCTGGGCTTCTTCAGCTGCAGAGCCAGTGAAAAGTACAGCTCACAAAGAAGTTTTCTAAATTCCAACAGGCACTAGTAAGAAGTTTTATGATACAATGATATTCATTATTTTTAGTTTACTTGCATTCTACATAGATTGTGTTTGCTCCAAAGACAACCTATTCCTGCAAAAACACTTTTACTACAACAATGAATGTTCCTAGGACTAAATTATCATTCAACTTAAGAATTACTACCTTGTTAAGTATAAGACACTTGTGAGGCACAATCACTATCTAAATCTTAATATGTAATCTAAAAATTATGATGTTGTCTGTAATAATTTCATATATATATTATATATACACACACACACACATACACACACACACACACACACACATATATACATATATATATATATATATATATATATATATATATATATATATATAGTCAGGATTCTCTACAGCAGCAGAACAGAAGGAACAAATACACGTTTCAAAGGGAACATAATTAAATTTGTTAATAAGATGCAAATAAGATGCAAGCTGCTTATTCCAAAGGTGACCTATCTGCATGTCAGAAAGATTGGTAGCTAGACAGCTAGCTACTCATTCCTCAAGGCTTGATGTCTTAGCCCAGTCTCAGCAGCCCCAGTCTGGTGCTGAATGCCAGGAGAGCCACTGGTATTCAATCCACACTGAAAATCTTAAGAATCCATGTTCTAATTGGCAGCAAAGAATGGTCACCACGATAACCACCAATGAGTAGATGCATTCACCAGCAATGAACAAAGCCCAACAAGCAATCAGTGCTGCATTTCCCTCCAGCCTTTATATATGGATGCTTTCAGAAGGCACTGCACTCTGGGAGGGCATTTCCTCATTCAGTTATTGCCTCCTATAATTCCCTTACATATCTACTTTGAAGCATTTCTTTTAGTTGAATCCAAATCCAAGTTTATTCCATCATAGTGATCCCTCAAAAATACCTCATATATACTTGATCCTTCTTTTGATTGAATATTCAGTGGGTAAATATCCCAGTGTTAACATCAAGCCTATAGGGTATTTTTCAGGGTACTGTGAACACATACAGGATACGATAGATATGCTTAAACTGTTGTATCATTATGTTAATATGGAAAGGAATGAGTAGATGCTTTTTAGTATCATATTTATATTCACGTTAGTTAGTGGCAGGTAAAGTGTTGATATGCCAAGTGAAGAGGAACTCAAATTAGTACAAATCAAATAAGTACATCTCACAAATAGATTAGTCACCCTTTAGGGTGAAAAAGAAAATGAATACATTCTTATGTCTTTGTTTGTGATAACCTTGTGTCTTTTATTAAAGTATTACTGTTAAATTACCTGACTGTTAACTGAAATCTTAGGAGTTTGAATTTTGAGGACATCTATTCATATTGGTTTACGTTGACCTCTCAAAGCCTTTTTAACATTTTGTACATCATTAAATGAAATCCAGTAAAATAGAATGTGATAGTATTCATTAAAGGATACTAGTTTACTTTATTTGTAAAGATTTGACTATAAAATGTTCCTCACAGGCCCGTATGTTCCACAGCAGGTCCTCTGCCAGTGGCATTATTTGGGTGTTGTGTACAATTTATATGGGTCCTAGCATGTAGCAGTAGGTCTTGGAGCAGCCTCTGAAGGTTAGACCTGGCTCCCAGTTGGCTCCATCCCACTGTTATCTGAAAAGCTCTTCTATCCAACATACCTCTACCTCCATGGTGCTCTGCCCAAGCACGTGAAGCCAAGAAATCATGGCTTGAAGCTAATCTCTAATAAGCCAAAGTAAATCTTTCCTTCTTTAAGTTTTTTTTTTTTTTTTTTTTTTTTTTTTTTTTTTTTTTTTTTTTTTTTTATGCCAGATATTTGGTCACCGTGAAAATGAAAGTAGTTAATACATTCTTGTACCAAAATTTCTACAGATAAATCGACCATCACCAAGTTTAAACAAATTCAGAGCAGGTGCTGGAACACTGAAACTACCACCACAGTTTTGTTGAGTAGGCCAGACTGTGGCTTGACTTTGAACACTCTCTGGACCCCATCAAATAGGCAGTTAAATGTATTAGGGTGATGAGAGTAACTATCACACCACTGGCTCTTCCTTTGGAAAGATGAGTGACTTTGTGAGTTCC
This sequence comes from Cricetomys ansorgei, assembly GCA_026225945.1. Taxonomy (NCBI): domain Eukaryota; kingdom Metazoa; phylum Chordata; class Mammalia; order Rodentia; family Nesomyidae; genus Cricetomys; species Cricetomys ansorgei. The sequence continues at coordinate 7,946,745 of JAMJFZ010000451.1, read as the reverse complement.
TGAAAGAAGAGGAACACTCAGTCCTCACCAACATGGGAGGCAGCAGTGGACATCAAATGTCTCTGTACTGCCGTTAATCTTGTGTATACCATAGAGATCTGTGAAGACAGACTGACAGTGAAGTAACTTTGCTTATGTCTCTGCAAGAAGAGTAAGATTTTATTGATAGGTAGATGGTAGCACCTAAGTTATGCCCCATGTGGCTTCTGGTTTTAAGATGCTGTTTTTAGGAATGGGCTCTTCCACACAAGAGAGCTTACGGCTTTGGATTTCTCTTTCTAGAACTACCTTATAACCAGGGAGGTGCTTTCTCAAGTTTAGTAAAGTCCATACAATTCAAAAAGGATCCTGGCCAAAGCTGCTTCATGCATTCTATGTGATTTGTAGAAAACCCTTGATAATGTGTCCTTCAAGGAAAAAATTGTTTAATTTGGAAGATTCTCTGCTAGTACCATTCTGTAATGTGGAAGGGGCCACTAAATGTAGTATTAGGTTTCTTATATGGTACATCAAAGGCAGTGAGCTAAAAGATTCCTCTGATAGCTGGGTGGTGGTGGCTCATGCCTTTAATCCAGCATCAGGGAGGCAGAGGCAGGGGGATCTCTGTGAGTTCAAGGTCAGCCTGGTCTACAGAATGAGTTCCAGGACAGAAAGAATTACAACAGAGAAATCCTGTCCCAAAAAATAAAAAAAAAAAAAAAAAAATTCTAGGATAAAGACAGACTCTTCGCCAAGTCAAGTAAAGGCTACCTGCTGAGTGTGAACAGGCAGTTTTCCATATTGTGAAAGGGACATACGTTTCTATAGATTCAGGATCTTCTGCTGTGGTCAATATTCCTCTACTCAACTATGAAGTTAATTGTGGGACTTTCAGATCACTTCTGAATTTCTTCCAAAATCTGAGGTTGCATCAAAGGGCACTGATTTGATGTCCTTTAAGGAAAAGGGAGACCGGGGATGTGTCTCAAGTTTCTCCAACTCCTGTAGGACAAAAATCACGGATTATGTTCAGTTAAAATGAAATGAAGCAGGCCAGGGGACAATAGGGTGCATTAGAGAAACATTTCTCTTGAAATGAACTTTTCCTGAAGTACGAGTAGCAATCAGTAGCTTAGGAAATGTAAAATAAAAAAGGAAAGTAGTGCAGTCATATAGGAGGGAACCATTCAGAATCCAGTTTTGTACCAAGGCAGATGCGGCTGAGTGTGCAGTTGGTATAGAAGTTTTACCTGTAAGTACCCTGAATATTCATAGACTATTATGAGGCCTTCTGATTGTGAAAAGCATCTTGTAAATGCTACTGATCATTTAGTTAGCATAGAAACTTCACCTGGGCACACTGAGTGTTCATCAAACATGACAGTATCTTTCTGATTGTGAAGTGCATCTTTCAGATGCTGCAGAACAAGTTATTGATGTAGAAACTTTACCTCAGTGCACTGAGTGTGCATCAAATGTCACAGGGGCTTCCCTGATTGTGAGGAGCATCTTGAAGGGAAGCAGAGGGGCTGGTGCCTGAAAAACCAACAATGAGCCTACTTATACTTGTCATAAAAACATGTAATCCTTGAGGAAGAGAAAAGAAAATCACAGCTTTCCTGAAGGCTTTCAGGGCCGTAGAGCTATTGTTTTGAGTAATGAACTATATTAACCTATCAACCCAGTATATGCAATTAAAGTCAACAATTGGTTGTCACCAACTAAATTTAGTCCTGATGTGTATAGTTCTGAGTATTTGAGATGCTGTGACTTCCATGGAGTAAAATATACCACCCCTGTCTGGAATCTCACATTTATTAATCTGCCTAGGAATAATCTACTAGTGCCACATTGGAACCTGACTCTTTTAAGGAGTAATTCTTTCTATTGTAGTGGCATATTGATAAGCTCTAACAACATAAGAATGACAGTATCATTGGAAGGAGGTATTCATATCTGACTCCAGGAATAACTCATTAACTCTAAAAAGATACGCAGTCCAGCTACCTAATATGGGTAGAGAGTTCTCTATGTGTCTCTTGCATGTCTTCAAAATTTTCTGAGCAAGTTACTAGCTGCTCTGTTTGGGGCTATCTTCATGCCAGCATTTGCAGAAAAACAGAATTAGAAAATCTAGACTTGTCTATCTTCCATGTAAGTGCAGTTTTACTAACAACTTTGGAATGTAGAGGTCATTTCTACTTCTGATAAAATCTCAGAGACTACTATCCTTAATATCCCAATTAATCTTAAAAAAAAATTTGTAGGCTGAAACTTAAAAATTGATTCCAAATACAAGGAAGGAAAATTTAATCATGTTGTGGCCCATACTACAAAAAAGAAAATTCATTACCTAATCACTTTGTCTGGGAAATCATCCAGGTATTTTACTCAAGTGGACCAGAAAATCTGCTGAATTTAGCTGGTGTCTTCAACATCATGCAGTGTTACAGCAGATGAAATGAGCAGTCTCAAAGGCACTTCTCTTGCAGCTAAAAAATTTCTTACTCCAGCTGAACTCCAAGCATCTGTTACTGATCACTAGTGTTAAGAGACTCTTGCAAAGAGACACTTTTTGCTTGGAGAATTCTGGGTACTCAATTTCCTACCTTCTTAGGAAGCCTACTTAGTACATCTCCTTTGAAAATGGGAGGACTGGTACTGGAAACCTGGGAGACCATGCAGCTTCCACAGGGTTGCCAGGCAACCTGCCTCAAGATAGTCTTACCTTTACAATGCAACTAGAGTAGAGTTCCCAAGGTGCTGAAAAGATACTAGATTTTGATTAATTCTGCCAAGTCATCTGGTTTTTAGGTGGAAGTTGTCTTTGCCATTCTGTATTCAAAAACTCCAGAGACTAGAGTGGGAACATAGCCCATTGTTATTTCTCCAGAATCCACCATTTTGATATTTTCTTTCTCCAAAGAATGAGTAAAACTGGAAAAGTTTAGTTAAAAAGGAAATATACACCCACCACAAAGGTGAATGTGATCAAGTAGCTTAGGTGTGTAAGGTCAGTGTACACTTGGAATTGAGGCATGTCTCCTGTGAATAGATAGGTGGTGCAGTGAGAATCTGGAAGGAAGCGACACTGTAGAGATAGGCTAGGACTAGTTCATGTCTTGATGACTGTCAATGAATGTTCCATTGTTTTTTTAAACCAAGCACGTCTTCATCTAATTTGTTTTGATAGTAAATTAAATAGTGATACGTTCTTTTGCAATATCTGATAAATCATTCGTATTTCAAAACAGGCTTGAAAGTGATATATTAATTACATTAATAACTGTTTCCATAATGGAAAATATTGAACAGAAAGGCTGAGGGGACAGATGAAGGCCAGGCTTTAGGTCACTGGAGGAATGTGAATTGAATTTAATATGGTGACTTTTGTTCCTAAACATAGTTAACAAGACAGATTTGGTACCTGCAATTAACCTTATCTTACCCAACGTGTACTAAACTGCTTTACATTCCTATAGGTCCATCAAAATAATTTGGCCTTTTAATGATGTAATATTCCATATCAAATTACACAGGCTCTTTTAAAATTAATTCTCCTGCCTGTCATTTCCTAGTTTGTGCTCTTATTCATCAAGCACTTCAGGAGAAAATATTATTTTTAAATTGAGTTATCAACACTACATTGATACAGTCTTTGATCCATTAAAAAAATTTTTTTCCAAGTCATTGGGAGATATTTTTCACTCCAAAAGCATGCCAAATATACGGCTAGTCATCAGTAAACTTCAAGGAAGCTTCAGCATTATTTTTCTCCAGAGAGAGAACACTTGAATACAACAGGATTGTCAATATTTGCCAGTGTGTATGTGTTATTTGCTGTGATAATATATCTTGACTGATTTATAGGCTTGGAGACCATTTAGACTCCTCTCAAGTCCAATTTTGTAAGCTGTTCAAGAAGATTCTAGTCTCTGTACCTCTCAGGGAATTGTAGAGAGGAGCATATAAAATAATACAAATCAATGCCCTGCCAAAACAGCATATTTATATTATTTGATATGATGCATTTCTTTCTTTTTGCAAATAAAATACATCTTGATTCTGTCTCAGACTTCGCTTTTACTCCATTTAAGTAAATGATTGGGCCATTCAGGCTGTCTCACGCCAAAACTCTAAAAGTGGTTCCTGACCCCTTTCATTTTCTTTTTATCCACCATGACTACCAGCAATTTACCCAGACTCTACCATACAAATATTTTGGATCTAAGAGAAATTTGGGTAGATGAAAAGCATGATCAAAATATATTGTATGAAAAATTTTTTTTCAGTACATGAAAATAAAATCCCAATTTCACTACTTTCTCCCATCCAGGCTACAGTTCTGTTGTGATCAGCTCATGCTTCTTGGGTATTCACTACCTTTCAGGTGCTCCTTGTTTAACACCTGTATCACCCTGGGTCTGAACCCACTTCACCGCCTGTCTAGGCAATTCTAACAGCCTCCCATATGCAGTCTCTACCTATGACTTCCCAGGTCCCTGCCAAAGATTGATTTTTAACACCATCTGTTTCTCTATGGTCCTTGGCAAGCAATATAAATGACTCCTCATATCAGAGTAAGACCAAAGCTGTTAAGTGTCAGTAGAACAAGTAGAACCTGCCTGATAGCCTTACTCTTCTCTCCTACAACACTCATATTGCTCACTAGGATTTAGCAACATGAGATTCTTAGGTCTCTCCAAAACTCCAGTCTCTCCCATCTAGAACCTTGTATTTGGAAATGGGTTACTGTCCTCTGAAAAACTGTTTCCTGCAATGTATTCCGTTCCCTACTTAAATGTTACTTCCTTATCCATACCATAGGAAGACCTCTTCCCTCTACCTGAGCTCATCTTGACTGCTATAGCTTCTGTGTATTTGATCATTATTGCCTTTCTCTACTAGAGAATACACAGAACACAGAACAAGGAGAAATGCTTGCCTTCTCTGCTGTACTTTCCACAGCAGAAGGAAACACTAGTTGTTAGGTAAAGAATCAATCAAATAGTAGCATGGATCTTCTTTCTATTTTTGGTCTTAATAAAAACTATAAATTGAGTTTTCTTCTTTTGTAAAATATCTACTTTAAATTATTGAAGATCCGTAGAAGAAGCTTCTTTGAAACATAGTATCAGGAGCACTGGGTTTATCTTATGCAAATGGTGTAACTATTTTTAATCTCAAAGCCACTAACTTTTATAATTCTTCAGGATTTCTCTTACAGTACATACAGCATGACTTTAGAGTCTAATTAGGTTAACTACAGAACCACTTTTGTGTTATGAGCTTGTATCGAGATTTGCTGAAGTTATATGTTAGAACGTCTGATTTGGGCCGTGGGAAAGGTGAAGCTCTAATTAGGGAAAGTGGATAGATATAAATAAATACAGAAGAAGGCAGATAAGAATAAAATAACAGTGAGGGTTTCTTTAAAAAAATCAAAAGAATAAAAAGCTCTACAATACACGCAAGTGTCTATATAAATATACATATATAGTTTAAGTGAAATTTTCTCATCTAGGCTGATAATGCTCCCTCCAAGAACCAAAAAACATCTAACAAAAACCTCAACAACATGAAGAAGAAGCTCTTTTTGACTTGCTCTATGACAACCATACCTTGGCATTAACTAATAGCTTTATAATTGTCTTAAGGCCTGCTCAACAAGAGGGAAATCATACCTGATACTGTAAACTTAAGTCAACTACTCAGCACTAGTGAAGCCACAGATCTTAGAGGAAAATCTATAACTACCAGTTTACTAAGCCAGCATAATCCCTAACTATATGCTAAATATTTGTCATGATACCCACCCCTCATTGTGGAAACTTATCTATAAAACAAATAAAGAAATAATTACAGAAAACTACAACAACCCAAAGTGCAGAGTTCTGGAGCCTAGTTCCAATAGGTACATCTACAAAACAACTTCCATACTTAATGGTCCAGGGAACATTGCATGAGAGGGGTAAAGGATTGTAAAATCCAGAGGATCAGGGAGTTTTTTGTGAGACTGTTTCTAGGACTGTCTGAAGCTATACACCTAAAGTCCCACCAACATGACTACATAAACATGAACGGAAAAACAAGAGACAAGGGAAAGCCCAATAGGCCTCAACCACCCCACCCCCACCCTGCCACACACAAAGAAACCAGGAGCACACTGACTGATTATCCAATGCCAGATAGTCATCTCTGAAAACCTAAGTACAAGTAACACTATACAGACTGTGCAGGTTTTATTTATATATTAAGGAATATATACGTACATACATGTGCATATTTGCATGCAACAGCAATTGATGTAAAAAAAGAGGCCAAGAATTTGAAAGAAAGCAAGGAGAGGCATATGGGGAGGGGCTGGAGGAAGGAAATGGAAGGGGAAAATGAGGTAATTGTATTATAATCTCATAAACTACAAGGTCATAAAAGCTTTTTATCCATTCATTCCCTAAACTTACATATATGCCCACTTAAATTCTTTTTTAAGAGAAAAATAGTATATTTTTATTGTAAAAGAATGTGAATCCAATACAAATGTGGAAGACAGAATTTTAAAAGAAAGAAAATGTCACTATAGTTGGATCATAGGTTCTTCCCAGCACCGATATTGATGTGGCCAGCCTTCTTGACTTGTAGGCAGGCTGGAGTTTGGCAGTGGTGATAAATCATGATTTTTTTTTTTTAATTAATTGACTTTGTGTTATTGTAAATAGCTGCTGATGTCAGCATCTCCCTGTGGTTTCTATCACAGTGCCACCTGTTAGTACCCTCTTTAACTGTTCACCCATTATGTTGAATTGCCAGCAGTTCAATCTTAAGATGTTTTTCAATTGTGTGTGTGTGTGTGTGCGTGCATGTGCACTCACACACACAGGTACTCATAGAGGACAAAAGCAGTAGATCTTTTGGAGCCTGAAGTATAGATTATTATGAGCTACTTGATGTGGGTGTGAGGAATAAAGTTCTCTGCAGAGACATCTCTCTAGCCACCAGGAGATATTTGATTTTTTTAGTTAATATTTGTTGACTGTAAGTATTAGTGAGCTTTATAAGGACATTTTAGTTGCTACTTTTTTTTTTTTTAATTTTACACTTTGTGTATCACAAATGTGTATTCCCAGTTTGTGGCTTACAGTTATGTGTTCTTAGTTCTCAGTTGTCTCTGACTAGGACAGTCCTTAATTTTAAGATTTAGCTTTATTTTATTATATGTGTATGTTTTGCGTGTGTATTTCTGTGAATGGATACCACATGGCTACAGTGTCTGCAGCAGGCAGAAGGGAACATCAGGTCTCCTGGGCCTGGACTTATAGATGCTTATAACCCCTGAACATGGGTGCTGGGAACTTCTGGAAGAGCAGGAAGTACACTTACCCACTGAGTCATCTCTGTATCCCTTAACTCTTCATTTTAATTCATTCCAATTTTAGGATTATTTTCTATAATATCAAGGGCTTGGTTCAAACATTTTAGTAATCCCAGACTTTCTCAAGTCAAAAAGTACCATTATCTCAGTTTTTTTTTAAAGATTTACTGTTTTATCTCTCACATTTGCATCTAGAATCACCTAGAAGTGATTTTCATGTATGATATTGTGAAAAGTTGTCATAATTAAAATGAAATGTCTGTACCAATATTCAGAGAAAGAAATGAAAAGAACTATTCCATTTAAAGGAACTCTAACAAATTAAATATTTAGGAATATATTTAATCAAATTAGTGAAAAACCTAAACATTAAAAACTTAAAAATATTGAAAATGGAAATTACAGAAGGTACTAGACACTGGAAAAGATATTCCATGATAATAGATCAACAACTCTTCTGGAAACAAATAAAACACAACAATATTAATGAAATTTACCCAGTCTGTCTGTCAGAAATACTGTTTAACATTGTCTGAAATATGTATCGGGTCTGCTCCATACTTTAAATGAAGACACACAGTAGATCATCCTTGATTTAAGATGCTGAAGCGGTCTCCGTGCCCCCACCCCATCTCCAGCCCCATCCCCTCTCTCCCTCCCTCCCTCCCTCCCTCCCTCCCTTCCTTCCTTCCTTCCTTCCTTCCTTCCTTCCTTCCTTCCTTCCTTCCTTCCTCCTCCTCCTCCTCCTCCTCCTCCTCCTCCTCCTCCTCTTCTTCCTCCTCCTCCTCCTCCTTCCACTTACCCAAATACAATAGGACATGGAAACGTTGGAAGGAGAATTTTTATTTGTCCTGGTATATTTGGGATAGGCTTTGTTTTTTTGCCTTAGCTGTTTGGTTTCATGAAACCAATGCTGTAGTTCTGGAACAATATTTGGTATATAAGTGGTTCTATCTCATAGAATGATTTTAATCATTACATAATATAATTTATAGTATGTTCTAGTAGAAAGCTGGCTTGATAGAATAAACATTCAGCAGATGTTTCTAGCTGTTATTTTGTTTTTTACTTGTTTGATAAATATAATAAAGCTAGGAATTTTGAAGTTAGAGATAAACTAGACAGTAAAACTTAAAGAATTTCACTTTGCCTTTTCTTCCCTTCCTGCACCATTCCTTTTATTTTTCTTCCTTCTTAAAATTTTTTTTCTTCTCTCAATAATACATCCTGAGCCACATCCTTCCTTCCCTCCACGTGTTCCTGCTACCCCCATCTCCCTTCCCTCCAGATCCACCCCTGCCCCCTTCTTCCCTCAGAAAAGAGCACTCACTCCAGGGTTACCACTGGAACAGGGCATAAAAGATGGAACAAGGCCTAGTATATACCCTACATCAAGGCTGGGCAAGGGAGCCCACCAGGGGAAAAAGAGTCCCAGGGGTAGGTAAAAGTGTCAGAGACCTCCACACATTCCAACTGTAGTCTTTTGTGGAAGTAGGGGTGTCTCTGAAGTGGTGAATAATGGTTGAGTCACAAGCCCAAGAAACTCAGACTCTGGAGATCTGCTTCGTGGTGGTGGAGACCTACTTTATTGCATAAGAAGCAGGACTTTAGAGGAAGCAGGGTGTTGCATAAGGGAGAGGTCTAATGGCTTTGGTCTATGGTTACTAAACACTTCAATAAGCTTACCTAAAGTTTTCTGTAGTGAAGAGGAGTGGGCAAGGTCAGGAAAAATCCAACTATCTTTAGGCTTATATGTTTAAGCTCTTAGCCTACCCATTTTTCTGATGTTGGTGAACTAGGTTTCCCTAAAGACTTGGGAAGCAGGCACTGCCCTGGTGGGATTTCCCATCTGGGTTCAACCTGTGTGCCAGGATCCACCATTTTAAAGTTCACCTGATGTGCAGCATGCCAGGTATTCACCTTGGTGCTGATGCTGATGTCTGTCTTTTTCTCTATGGGGGATCCCTTTGCCACCAACATCCAACTTGTAGGATTTCTACAAGAACACCTAACCAGACAACCGTAAGATATGTTTAGGGGACTATGTAGTCTTCATGTCTGCCAGTTCAGTCTCTGCGAACCCCTAAGAGTGCTGGTAGGTAGGGCTTGTTCTCCTGGTGTCCTCCACCTCTCTGGGACTCACAATCCCTTTTCTCCCTCTTCTTCAGAGTTCCATGAGCACTGCCTGGTGTTTGGCCCTGGGTCTCTGATCGGCTCCCATCAGCTACTGGAGGAGTCCTCTCTGTTGAAGATTGGGCTAGGCAATGATCTATGAGCAGAGCAGGACATAATTAAGAATCACCTCCTGACTATCAGTCTCTGGTTCCTGGCCAGCTCTGCAGTGTCAGGGATGGGCTTCCTCACTTAGGGGGTTCTGTCCTTCAATTTTCACAGGAGATTCTGCAAGGTTGTAGGTCAAAGATTTTGTGGCTGGGCTGGTGGCCTAGTCCCACCACTGGAAACCTTGCCTAGTTACAGGAGATAGCCTGTTCAGGCTCCAGGTTCCCGATTACTAGGGGTCCTCACTAAGTCACCCTCAAAGATTCTAGGCAGTTTCCACAGCATGAGGTTTTCAGATCACCCCCTAGATGTCCTCCAATTCTGTCTTCTTTTAAAAAATAGTCTTTTGAGGCAGCTTCTTGCTATGTAACTTAGTTTGGCCTGGAAGGCATGATTCTTTTTCCTCAGCCTGGCATGGACCACCATAAACAGACATCTAATTTGTTTATCCTTAATTTCCACAATTCAAAACAAATATAATGAACATTCTTACAATGGTTATGTCCATAATAGGTAATGTTTCTAAGTGCCTCATATAACTCATGCTGTATAGTCATAAAGTTATTTCTACTTTTACCAGTCACTTTAAATGTGATTTCCTATTTCTTTCCACTGCACTTGTATTGTATATGTTATATACATTCCCCAGACACCACATATTGAAAAAAAAGAACTTAGTTTAGCTAAATAATACACATTTAAGGGGAGAGAAGGCTATGATCTCATCCTGATATAAAAGCTTTATACTATTACCAATCATGTAATATACAAATCACATACAAATATACATACACATCCAAATACAAATATACAAAATCACAAACACCTCAACTGAAATAAATTTAAGCATATCATATTTAGTTAATTTCAAATACATACTGAAGAAATGGAAATGGTATTAATGGGTAAAATTATATAGATTTGTTTCCTACTTACAGTATGTAGCCTAAACAGTCTAATTTCTTTAATTTCCCCACATTTGTATTAGATAACTGCCTCAGTATCATAAAGTAAAATTTGTTTTAAGTTGGCCAGCAAGGCTTACATAGAAATGGACAATGCTTTATTATGGAGTCAAATTCTATAAAAGCATTTTTGAACTGAGATTGTTGACTGTAAAATTTTCTCTATTGACATAATAAAAAATTTGCTCAATGTATTAGAAGTATATATTTTGAACAAACTGGGTAACTGCTATAAATTTCCAGAACAAAGGAAAAAACATTTGTCATCTTCCTATTGTATATGGCTGTAGAAGATTGTCTGCCTATCTGACCCTTAGCTTTACTGTCTACAAGTTTTTTTCAATCAGGCTGAGCTCATGGCTGTCATTTTTGTCAAAGAACAAAATATGCTGACTCTATGCCTAGTCAGACCCCTCTAAGAATGCTGTTGCTAGCTTACTTTGCTATCTTTTCTGATTTATTCAGCACCTTCATTTTCTAATGGTTCTTATTTGTCCAGAAAATATATAGCAATAGTAAGAAAAAGTTTCTCTCACTATGGAGCTTGCTGACTAGTGACAGAGGACCATTCTGAAAAATCATATAAACACCTATAGCACTGATCTTGCTACAGCTCTATGGAAGTGTAGCTGGTTATGCCAGAAGATATAGGAGATGGATTTGACCATGGATGATTGAACTAAAATATGTTAGAGTTTCAGGGATTGCTGGACAGAGGTGGCCTAACATGTATATGATTAGAAGAGCTGCAAGAAATCAAAGTTATTGAGTCAGGGAGTTAAGGGGCAGCAGGCTAAGAGTTGAGGCTAACACCCCGTGAACAGCTCAGGGACTTTAAACTGATCCTGAGCCGTGTTAATGAAGTCGCTTTTACCCCAGATATATGGTGGGATAGTCTCTCTCTCCTTCCTCACTTAACGTTAATGAGGCAGTAGGACAAGAGGGTATGAGAGTGAGACTTTTAGCTTTTAAGGACTTTAAAGCATGGAGGTTTTCTTGTTTACATTTTGAAACCTTGGTATCAGGATAGAAATAAGAGAAAGATAAAAATGAACATGAAGCAAACAATTTCAGATCCTTGTTATTAGTTGAAGGAGGAGATGAGTGTTCCATGTAGTGCTTTGAGAGAGGTGGTTTAAATAGCAAAATAAACAGGTGTAAGTGATTGTTTGAATATAAAAAAGAAAGGCCCCAGGACACTTCTGAGGTTTTCTTAAATTTCTTTTATGACTCTCACCTTCCCATCTAACATTGCTTTTGATAATTGTCTGGCAATTTAATGTGGATTCTAGATATGGTCATAGAGCATTTCATTTCTTATTTCTTTTTCTAAGCTTAGAGTTGGTAGTTTAAGTGTAACATTTCTTCCATAACTGTCCAGAGAAGAAAGTGTCCAATCTTGCCTTCCTCTCAAACCATTGCATTTGAATTAAAAAAAAAAAGTCAACTTTCTTCTCATTTAGTTTAGATGAAGATCATTCCTCAGTGGTGCTTTACCTGTATTGGGTTCTTGGATAAGACCTTTCTTCCCTCCAATTCTTTATCTTGGGATAAGTTTCTAGTGTAGACCTTTTCTTTTTCATTTTGTCGAACCTTTTGTTATTGCTTTCTAAATAGAGCAAATGTTTATTTAATGCATACATATAACATTAATATAAGGACAATAGATTTAAAATGATGGATTTTTTTTTGCTCTCTATCAATATTCTGATTTAAAAAAAACCATTCAGTTCTTGTATATCTTTTCAATACTTTCAACAAATATACTAGCATATGTGTATAACATGTATATGGGAATGTATGTACTTTGTGTGTATGTATGTGTGTGTGTGTGTGTGCGCGCGCATCCCTCCTCTCAGATGTAAAACTACTGGTATCATCCTTTCCTTTCTGTCTCTGATTTTTCACTTTAAAAATCCTTTTCATCTATATTCTGAATCCCAAAACACATTTCAGTTACATTAAAGGTTTAAATGTTTTTAAAAGGAGACATAAAATTATAAAGTAGTAGAAAAAGTATGGGAGAATTATATTTAACATTGAATGATAAAAAACCATGGAAGGGAAAATCGATAAATTTTGTTCTGTAAAATCACAAGATATAATTTTGCTAAAATGATTTTTATCTTCTGCCTTATCCTCAAATCAAGCTCAGGCTCTGTCTGCTGGCGGCAGCTCTATTTGTGATATCTATGGCAAAGCAATTCTCCTTAAGTACTCAAAGCCTCTTTCAGGTAACCTGAAACACCATGAAAGAGTATTATATTTTTTTAGTTATTTGAAAGGAAGAAAAGCTGGGGCATCTTCCTGTTATCCTGAACAGTTGAGTTTCAAATTTCAGAAGCTCAAACCTTATTGCCTTACTTTTATAAATGTAACAAACTGTAAACTCGTGTGTATAAATTATTTACAATTGAGACACAAGAACTTCACTTCAAGTTAAAAATCATTATGGAACATTTATTTGTTTATTGGATTTCTTGTTTCAGTGTCTTGTAATACAGAATTAGAATTTATATTATCGTACCATATAAAGACATTTTACATGTTACATACACAGAGTGGATCTTTAAAAACGGTGGAATCATGACTGGAATGATGCCTCAGAGCACTCTCTGCTTTGTCAGAGGATCAAGTTCAGTTGCCAGCTCCCATGTCAGGTGGCTCACAACCACCTGTATCTCTACCTCAGGGGATCCAATGCCCTCCTGAACTCCACAAGCACATACATAACTTACACCCATATAGACATACAGCATGCACATAAATAAAAATAGTTTTTAAAAATGGTAGAATAAACCATTCTTGATAAATAATTATTTTTTAAAAACCCATGTGTGACTTCCTTTAAGAATCTCTATGTATCATATGTGTGCCTGGTGCACTTGAAAGCCAGAAGAGAGCATCAGAGTCCCAGGAATTAGAGTTCACACTGCTGTGAGCTGCCATGTGAAAGCTGAGAGCTAAACCCAAGTCTACTGCAAGAGGAGAGAGTGCTTAATTGCTGGGCCATTTCCCCAGCTCCGGAAATAACAATGTCTATGAACAGTAGCTGTTCAACATGTACTTTGTCATGATGGTCAAGACGGTAGAAATACTCTGAATGTTTAGCTAGATGCTATTCAAAATGGAGAGAGTAGAAGTTACACAAAGCATAACCAAAGGAATTTACCATTTGTTTGTGGAGGAGAACGAGCTTGGGTCTAGAAAGCAATGCCCAGAGAACCTAAGATCAGAGAAATCTACTGATCTTTGCAGTGAAGTATCAGCCATAAACACTAAAGAGGCAATTGTAGATCGTGTCCATATAGCAAAACAACAAGAGTCGGTCCCCTGGTAGAGCCTATGGCCACAATCTTCCTTCCACATCACACCTTTGGATAGCTTTTACCAGACAGAAATTCCTCCTGTGGAGGAAACCTGCAATCCTGCCAAAGGTGTTTGGTTAGTAGCAGCAGTCCTTCCTTGCTTGTAGCACTGGGCATATCTTGCCTGACAGGTTGGTCTTGTAGCTCAAATGGTTCACAGCTGGGTAAGACAGTTAATGACTTTGCTCCCCCAGCATGACACCTTCTGGCACTGTGAATGCTAGCCATCAGGGACGAAGCTCCCAGCCCATGCCAGCTTGAATTTTCTTTGTCCTACCACAAAACTGTGCTGCATCTATATATTTTTAAGATTTTAGTTCAACTTCCTAAGGACAGTAAATGAAAAGTATTTTTAAAACACAAACATGAAGACTTTTAATATGCTTCTGGACCTTCTAAAGCAATTATTCAGTCTGCAGTGGCTAGACTCTTTAAGAAAATAATCAGAAGTCCTAACTGGCTTTGTTTCTGTCCTGACATTAGATGGAGAGTATGCTGCTCTTTACAACTCTCTAAGAAAATAAATACAACAGCAAAGTGGAAAAAAAAAAAGGAAAAGTGATCCTTAATATTCAGGACCTGGTCTGGAACAATTAGAGAGCCTTCTTGATAGAGAGAACTTCTAATTTAACTTGAAATGCAGAGTACATCTTTCATGTTCTCTGATTCAGTATTAACAGTATCCTAGGATATCAGCACCAACCAATGCCACTTCAAGAGTCATATATTAAAATTAATTAATAAAACAAACAAAACACACACACACAGAGGGAGAGGGAGAGAGAGAGAGAGAAGAGAGAGAGAGAGAGAAGAGAGAGAGAGAACTTTTTTGCAGGTATAATCTAAAGATAAACCGAATAAGAATGCTTTATCAGCCAAAAGAAAAATAAAGCAGCTCCCTATCTCAACCTGGGAGGAGAAGTAAAGTCAAACTCATTAAAACTTCAGTCTATTCTAGTTCTGCTTTCATTAGACAGGATTTTTAAATGCCTAGGCATAGGCTTGCTGCTGCTTCTCCACAGCATCTAATCCAAGCAAAACTCCTTGCCTGTACCTTTCTTTAAACAACCCAACCAAAGTCCCTTTAGAACACCTGCTTAAATACTCCATAGTTCCCAAAGGTATTTATCTTTGCTGCAACAACTGGTAAACCTGGATTGTCCAACTACAGATGTCTGTCCTTGGCTAAAAGACAATGATGGAAGAGAAAATGGTGAAGATTATATTGTGCCTGTGTTTTAATAGCTTCTGTATGAAATTCACAAATTGCTGAAGAGGTTTCTAACTTTTAAATTGGTTAAATATTTTTCAAATGTTTTTAAAATATCAAAGTACTTTCAAATTCACAAAGTATTATTTCAATCACAAAAGCAAAACTCGCACATGTTTTCGTTCACACAGATTTACAGATGTCCTGGTTAGATATTGTACGTCTGCCAGATTTTTAGCAGAGCTAACAACTCTGCGTTTCCATACAAGTTTTAGAATAAATTTGCTAATTCTCAAAACATCTACTGAAATTTTGGTTGGGATGTTTAAATAAAAATATAATATAAAATATAATATAATACAGTTTATAATCTGTATTTATTTGGAAGTGCTCCCTGTTTACTTAAATTGTTCCTTTCTAGTTTCCAGTGTTTACTCTTGGAAGTATTTTGTTAAACTAACCTAAAATTTTGTATTTCTAATTGCTATTTTATAATATTTTGTGTTTCACTTCTTTTATTTTTTAAATTAATTTTTATTAGTTCTTGTGAGTTTTTTATATGTTTTGATTATATTTACCACTCCCCTACTGATCTCTTCCTAGATGTACCTCTCCTTTCTTACTCACATAACTTTGTGTCTGATTTATTTTAATCCTCTAAGACTAATTGTGCGATAGAAATATTCTTGGATTCCTGGTGCTCCATTGGAAAGGGGTTGACTGAACAGGGACTACACTCTTAGAGAAAACTCTCTCTTCCTTTCTTAGCAGCAATAGTTTTCAGCATCTCTACAACTAGGGTTGGAGTTGTATGTCCAAATTCTCTCTCTGTGGAATGGAGTCTGGTTTTGGCTTACATGGGTTTGTATAAAAGTACTAAATTTCCTGTGCGCAGCTTCCCTGATGTGTCCATCTGCTGCCTCTGATTCTTATAGTCTTCCAGTTCCCTTTTCCACAATGCTCTCCGAACATTGGCAGGGGCGGTAAATAGGTCTGAACTTTCTGTGGTCTCTGTTAATCATCATCAACTACAAATATGATGATGTTAATCATCATCAACTACAAATAAAGAGCATTTAATCTTTTAATTCAGTCACATGGGTGCTCTAGCAAAAGAATATGGTGGAAGGCCTGTGTGATAGACATTTGGTCTCTACTCTGGCAGCCTGGCTGCTCTAGGGTAGAATTAGAATATATGGAGGCTGAAGACTTCCAGGTCTAGATTCAAGATTCGATTGAATAGAGACTGAAACCCTTGAGGATCTCAGATTGAATTACAAAGAATAAGCTGTCCTCTGCCACAAACCCAGTAGATTAAATAAAGAAACCAACACTCTACATCTCTACTCCTACACAAATAGGAGCTTCTACAATGAATGTTGAAAGATGCATTGATATATTAATATAAGTCATTAGTAGGAATTTTAATACTGTGCCATTTAGCAGCATAATAGTAGCAGATTTTCCCCTAAAACCTATGTAGTTGTAGGTTTTTAGCCCAGTAACATTGCCATGTATGGGTCACACTGTGGAGCAGGACTTAAATCCAATTAGCAATTGGATCTAAGTGATTACTCCATGAAGTTGAGGTAGTGGTTGGTTACTCCATGATGTTCTTGACACTGTTGACCACTGGACATAGCTTACAATGCCCATCATTATTGTAGCACATAAAGTTCACAGATAGGTATGATTGAGCACTACTTTTTTCCTCTACTTGCTCACATAGCACTTTCCAGCAATATGTATGTTAGCCAATGGGGATGAAAATTCCAGGTATATACTAGCTTGATTTTGCTATATTTTGTGACTCAAGTATGTGGGATTTTCAGCATTAGGGTAAATGTGTTTTGAAATCAAATACAAATGTCATTTATTATTTTTTTAAATGGATGGTATTTAGTATTTTGCTGTACTTGAAAATGAGCACAATGAACTAATTTATAAAAAAACTGCTTTGATGTCACTCATAACTCCAACATATCTATCATATCCTGATCATCTTTAAAATTATTCTTTCAGTTTTTTTTTTGCTGCTAAAGTTCTATATATATTTGTGTAAAACTTGATGTATTAAATTATGTGTATATCATGGAATGTCATGTTTGATCTAGTAAATCTAGTAAATAAGTATATGTGTGCATTGCTCTGCATATGTGTGATGTTTTATAGTGAGAACACTTTAATATTAGTTATTTTTAAGAATATTGTATATCATTTTAACTGTAGTCACTATAAAAATGCAGATTTTTAAAAATTGTCTCTCCTGTCTGAAATGTTTTACCTTTTGAACATTTCCCAACTGTACTACCTTCTAGATCCTTGACATTTTTATATTTGCTTCTGACTGATTTTTCTCCTACCTATATATAGATCGCATATTCCTAATTACTCATGACTGTGAGTACTGGCCTGCTGAGTGTTGAAGTTTGGTATATAGATTAAAAACTGGTGAACTTTGTCCTAGATAGCAGTTACCTTGCTTACTGTTCTGCTTTGCCTATTTAATTGCCTAATTTGCCTATTTGACTATTTTAAAAATGTAATACCAAAAAAGTAAGTATTTTTTTTACATTACAGGTTCTATAGTCCTGGTTGTAACTGTTCAACTCTCCTACTCTTATATAAAAATAGTTTTACTATAATATGTAAACAAGTGGGTATGACTGTCTCAATAAAGCTTTATTTACAGATATTCATGGGTTTTGATTTAAGATTATGGTCTGTCCATCTATAATTTGAAGATTATTTCTTTCTAGAGTTACTTTGTCTTCTCCTGAGTTGCATCTTTTCTAAAGTTCCCACTGAATTTTTTCAAGACCATTTTATTACAGAAGATAGAAGCATAAAGGTGTCTGGCTTTCAGGGAACACTCAAAATACTTCTATTTATAGCTGCTAGTTTATTGTTGTCTTCGAAGTAACCTTTCTTCCTTATGAATTCTTCTCTATCCATAAGCAAACAAAAGTTCTACCAAAGGCTTGAGCACATTTCTGCAGCTCTTTGTCTATACTACTCCTGAAGTCCTGTCATGCATATTTGAAATACTTCCACTTCTGTGTCTTCAGCCACAGAGACCTCAGTTTTCTGTTGTACTTACACTTCTTGAATTCAGCCTGGAAAGTACTACAGAGCAGAAACTTGAGGTGACAAAAGAATGCAGCAACTTGTTCTTTTAAAAGATTATGGTCTTCTACTACCTAATTTCAGTATTTGATAAAAATAGTTTAAGATATTTGTCTAGTGCTCTAGATGCTTGTTTTTGAAGGAATTTCATACTTCTTTCTCCTTCATAGCTATAAATAGAAGTTATCTCATTAGTTACTTCCATGGTCAAATTATCTATAATTTAGCCAGAAAATTGTCATGAAAGTCTATAAGTCAGTCTGTATTTTTTTTAATTATCATAACATCCTAACCCTTTTTAATCCTTTCATCATAATATTACTTTTTAAAAATCATTTTTAAAATTTCTGGTGATTTTACATAAATCTGAGGTTCATCTTTAACTATCTTCTCCTTGGCCCCTAATGGGCTATTTTGAAGACTTTGTTTTCTATAAGTGAGATTCTTGTGGAAATAGTTGAAAAACTTAGGCCAAATATTCAAAAGTTCAAGATTTCCAAAGATTCAAAGAGAAAGAACACTAACCCAAATCATCATGGCCAAGTTAATTAAAGGAAGCAATTAATTAAAGCAAGCTTTTTTATTCGTGTAGATGGACTGTCTCTCCCTAAAGGTTCAGGAGATCAGCACTGGATGAGAGGAAGACAAAGTTTTACAGCTCAGAGGTAGGAGTTGCCAAATTGATGATTTGGTGGGCAAAACAGACAGTGTTACAGGAGCAGAAAATCATAACAACATCATGAAACAAAGATATGATTGCAAGATGGTCATAACAAGGTAGTCTTAACAGCCTTTTGAAACAAAGGTAGCGTTTCAAGATGATTATAATAACAAAGACAATGTTGCCATTTCCTGGAAAGGCAGTACAGAACCATTTGTAGTTAAGGTTACAGGTGAAACATAGCCCAATCCTTGAGAAACAGAGGTTTAATCATAAACAAGAATGAGCCTAGTTTTTAATATAATATGTCTTTAATATAATATAATATAATATAATATAATAGTCTTTAATATAATATGATTTGTAAGCCTAAGATGGAGGCAGGCTAGTTCATCAATGATATTCATCTTATATTGAAAAACCCGTGGTTCTTGATTGTTATATTTAGGGTAAGGTTAGAGGTTCAGCTATAAGACAGGAAACAACAATAAAATCAATCCGTACAAGCAAAAGTGATTTTTACCAAAATTATGACAGTAGATACGATACAATATATTTTAATGGTAGGACTGACCACTGACTGAGTTTTTTGAAATATTTTATAATTGATTAGATTAAAATATTATAGGTATGAAAACCACTGCTCTCAGAGCTTTATGATCATCCATAGATAACTTGGTCTTATTCCAGATGTGGCAAAAAGTTAAGAATGAAGACATAGTATATAAAAAAGTTGTATATCTTACATAATGGAGCTTTGTGGGAAGAACATGAGTTTCACATATAGTGAGTAAGAAATGAGTAAGGGGAGAAACTAGTTTGGGGATTTTATGGTGTTTAGGGAGAAAACCCAATTAGATTTTCTGTATCCAGGTATGTTCTTGTCTGTGTTCTTATTCATGTCTCTTTGCCAAAGTGGGCCATAGTAAACCATCCTGCCTCCAACTTAGACATAATAGCCATCTTAGAGTAAAAACAAACTAGGTTCATTCTTGTTTATGATTAAATGCCTGTTACTCAAAGATTGGACTATGCCCTCCCTGTAACCTTAACTACAAATGGTTCTGGACTGCCTATTCCAGGAAATGGCAACCAATATGACCCTTTTGTTTTGTTTTGTCCACATTGTTATGATCACATTTTTATGACCACCATGCAACCATACCTTTGTTTCAGAAGGTGATTTGGGCCAACTTGTTATGTTCTGTTTCTGCAACTCCATCTATTCTCTTACCAAATCCCTCATTTGGAAACCCCCAACCTTGAACCAGCCTTAGGGAGAAACAACTTGTGTACATGAATTAAAGAGCTTGCTTTAATTAATTTGGCCATGATTATTTGGGTCAGTAATCTTTCTCCTTATATCTGTAGGATGTTAACAGGGTTCTCCAAATCCTAGAAGTGAAAGAAAAGTGAGAAAAAATGGGATAAAACTTAAAGATTGTAAGCAGTCAATTTGAATATCAAAAGATGTTTCATAACTATATAGAGTTCCTTTGAATAGCTTTACTTAAGTCAATAGAAGCATAGAATTACTATTAGTAGAGAGAGAAGACTATTCAATTGATACATTCTGAAAAGAAGGTCCAGAGTTTTGACAAAAGATTAAGTTTCAGATGCCTAAGATACACATAGAAGGATCTATAGCATTGTAATTTATTCTCTTTAGCAAAATGAAGTTCCCTGCCATTGTGGTGAATGACTAATTAAATCAATAGAAACAATATATTCATACAAAGCACATATATATGGACATATATGTTTATAAAAATCAAAGAATCACAAATATTATGAGTTTAATATCAAAGCTGTTAGCAATCGATGGCCCTATGCTTATGATACTTTTTTTTTGCTTTGTTTTGCTTTTGGCAAAACAGTAGTCATATAAAATAACTTAGAAATAGGTAAATAATATTAGTTGTTAATTTCTCTTGCTCTTTATCAAAACTAGAATGTAATGTAATGAAGTATAGTTATGCCATCTCATAAAAATATTCATAAGAATATTTTAGTTACTAAAACTGTCTTGGGAAAACTGGTATCTGGTCACATAGACTAGTCATAAATTCCTATGCAGTGTATCCCCTGGCTTAATGGTTATGAGAAGTGCCTGACCATTTAACTGCTGAGCATGCAGAATCACAACTCTCTGAGGGAAGCCTCTGTGTCTTGGTCTATGTCCTTTCCCAAACATATATACACACACACACACACACACACACATACACACACATACACACACATATACACACATGTATGTATATATGTATATATGCATATATGTATATATGTGTGTGTATGAATGCATACAATATACATTTATACACCTAAAAGCATGCACATATATATGCATGCTTCTGAGCCCTTATATCATAAGCTGGCTACTCTACATATACAAAAAATATATATGTATATACTCTACATATATAAAAAAAAGAGTCAACACAGTTAAGACTTTAACCTTACAGATGCTACAGTCTCTGTATCAACTTTTAGCTCTACATGAATGTGAATCATCGGTCTGGTACATAGGAGCCAGTGGGGAATGTAGCTTCCGAGGACTCCATTTTGACCAAAGCAACTATCTTAGAGGACTGAGACCAGCCCTGTTGGTAACCTTAGGCTGTTAAAAAAGTTTCAGGAATTTTAAGCCCTTTAAACTATTTCAGGAACGCAAAAGACCCTGAAAATTATCTACACCTGAAGAAGTATGCATCTGCAGCAATGAGCTGTGGCTTTTTACTATAAAAGCTCCCCTTCTCTTTTAGCTAGGTCACAGCCCCATCAAGGGGGCTGTGGTCAGCAGCAGCTTAAATAAAATTTGGCTGATTGATGTCCTGATAGAATCTGGGTACTCTCTTGAACTTCACAACAAGATCACTATGTATCATCTTACAAATGGAATGGATTATATTATAGCAGTGACATTTTCTTTATTAATGTAGAGATTGTGTTCACACATAGTTTTGTATAGATAAATGATTGTACTTTTCATTTATGTAGTTATTTTGTTTTAAAACCTGGAAAAAGTATTAGTATCCCCAAATATTAGTTCTAGTGATTATGTGTAATGTATTAAGATTTAATGTTTTTCTGTTCAGAACTGTGTCTATATTTTCTTCTTTAACTTGTAAGGATTCAGTTGTGGTTTGATTCAGTTACTTTGGAGAAAGTCTTCCTAAAAAATGGTTTTACTTTTTTTTCTTTAAGTGAATTGGAATTGGCAGAATCAATGTAAATGCGAACTTCTGTAAAATTAAATTTTAATTAATTTTTATTAATTAAATTCTATTAATTTCTATTAATTTCTGGGCTTCTCATTAGCCCTTCAGCTTCTACCAATGTCAACTCTACTAGTGGCTCAGTTGTGCTGTCCTGTGATGGTAGACTATTAAGGCAGTAGATTCAAAACAAAATTTAGAAGACTTGAGACCTGGATCTAAATAGCAACTCTGTTTTGAAAAATTTACAAATCATTTAGCATCCGTATCCTTTGATTTCTCATCTATAAATGAGAAAGTTAATATAAGTAGTTTTCATTTCTGTGTACCATGGAAATGGTTTGGCATTGTGGTTGTCAGATGAGTTCTGTAATTTAAATATTAAAAGTCTTTTGTATTATTGCCAATCCACTAAAATGAACCAAATAAAACTGTTTAATTATTACTCCAAACAAGAAAAATTCAAAAGTTAATCTGTGCTGGTAGTTCTGTTGGGATCAGAAGTCATTGTTGAAATTTATCTTCAAAAGGCTTTGCAGAGTGAAGCCCCTTGACCTGGGTACCTTCACAAAGTATTCCAGGACATAACAGGAAACAGCTGGAAGCCTTCAGGACAGTTTTTATCCCAGTACATTCTATGTCACTTTCCATCCATCTTCCATTTCTTTCTTCCTTACCATCAATGTCTTCATATGAAGTTGTTGTAACCTATTCACTGTCATTATATGAGAATATCTGAGATAATGAAATTGTAAAGAGAAAGAATTAATTTTGACAAAGTTCTGGACGATACAATTCATGATCATTGGCTTTTATTTATACTGGGTTAGGCAGATTATAACTGGGGGAACATTATTATTATCTCTTGGCAAAGAAGTGATAGAGGGAAAGAAGAAAGAATGGAATCCTACAATTCCTTTTGAGGTCACACTTCTAGAGACTTAAAGACTTCCTACTGAATGCTAACTTTTTAAGTTTCTGAAGCCTTCCAATAAGGTCTTTCTGAGCACTAAAACACCCAAATAAGCTTCTGGGAGATTCAGCTATAACAGGGTGTCTGCAAGACTTTCCAGAGCATCTTTCAGTATGTTCCTGAAACCTTGCTTACTGCCTCTTATTCACACCAACTCTCAACCATCATACAACTTCCTTCCAGTCATGGAAGACACATCCTAGAAATAAAGCAAGGAGTGGTCTTAATAGCTTGTCTTCTAGGCATCCATGAGCTTAAGAAAGTTGACAGAAGCATGGCATTTCCTGCTGGTAATGCTAGCACTTAAGATGCTAAGGCCTGTGGATTGCTTTGAATTTTCCAGGTCAGCCTGGGCAACATAGCAGGTTCTGGGTTAGACTACAGAGTGAGACACTGTCTCAAACACCAACAATAATACCAAAAACAACAGATCAAAACAAAGTCATAACAGAAGGTACTTTCTGATTTCATCTTATAGTATCAGAGATAAAAGTTGAGGCCAATACACAAAGTAGATTTTTCTCTTCTGAAATTTCATATACGTTTTTTCACTTGTGAACGAGCCTGCCATCTGGAGCACATTAAAAGAGAGAAATGAGGGTCATGTATCTCAAATTCTTAAGAAAACTGTCGTCCTTGCTACATTATAACTAATCCATTCTTAAGGCCTTTAGACTACTTTGGTTGAATCTGGTATAATCTTTAGTTCCAATTTGTTTTTTTCTAGGTGTTTGCCCACTTGGCTATAAGGAATGCCAGAACGGTAGATGCTACAGACCAGAGCAAAGTTGTGATTTTGCAGATGACTGTGGGGATAACACTGACGAAAGCGAGTGTGGTGGCTCCTGTACTTTTGAGAAAGGTTGGTGTGGCTGGAAGAATTCTCTCGCTGAAAACTTTGATTGGGTTTCTGGAGTTGGCTCTAATCAAAGACAGCGACCTCCCAAAGACCACACGCTTGGAAACGAACATGGTGAGTTATTAGGTTGTTGCTGTTGCCCTGCTTATGTGCGTTAAGTTCACCTCATCGTTATCAGCACAAGCTGAAGAGACCATGACAGTGAGACCGATGTTCAAACAAACATTGAGCACATGGGTTCTTATCATAGGACAGCTACGCCCAAGCACCCAGAACATGTGGCTGAAACCATGCAGGTTAATATCATCTAAATTTTGGAAATTAGGAATCCTAGATCTAACTGGTGGCCATGTTGGTTCCTTCTGAGGGCTGTGAGGAAGAAGCTGGTCTTCCAGGCCTCTTCCTTAGGTTCTGTTCTTCATGTATAGATGATGGTTTGCCTTACATCTTCACATCAACTCCT
Source organism: Cricetomys ansorgei (assembly GCA_026225945.1). Lineage (NCBI taxonomy): Eukaryota > Metazoa > Chordata > Mammalia > Rodentia > Nesomyidae > Cricetomys > Cricetomys ansorgei. The sequence goes on along the minus strand of JAMJFZ010000451.1, from coordinate 7,922,268 downwards.
CTTTATGTAGGACATACTGTTTTTCATATTTCTTTTCTATTAGATCTCAAGTACATTGACTAGGTCCCACTTTAATAGCATCACCTTTTCTTATCTTCAACAGAGCCCTTTCTTCCACAAAGTCATCATGATGAGGCTAGGAATGGAATCAGGGGCCGGGAGGTAGCAAAGGCACATCAACCCATAGTAAGGATAGTCACAGTCTAGCATTAATCAGTTTCAGTAACTGCAGTCAAAAGATAGTACTTGCTTCCATCAGATAGGGTTCCAAAGTAGAACATAATAGCAGAATGGTGTCAGTATTAACATTTGACAGGCACATCAAATAGATCTGATAAGTTAGGCCACAGAATCAAAGACCTAGACTCAAATCTAACATAGATAATATGCTTTAAATATTTTCATGCTAAGAATAAATTCAATAGCTTCCCTTTCATGTTGCACATTAAATCTCCCAGTATTTTATTTACATATTCAACAAGGGACTGGGTATTCTCATATCATGATTTCATGGAAATCTTTATACATTATTTTTTATAATAACTACGTAGTTTGTGAAGTACATTAAATGATTCCTGTGACTATCTTGTTGATGTGTCAGCATAAATATCTTGTCAGATCATTTAGTCTGCATACTGTGAAGCACTTTGCTAAAAACACACACAGTTGGGACTGTTCTGCCAGTGAGCTAGAGACAAGGCTATTAGATTTATTCTCCATTTCACTCGAAAATGCCTTTGGCAGCTAGATCACATGAAATGTAATAAAAATCCTCAACTAGACTGAAAAGGTTAGAATAATCCCTTCATTGTTCTTTTGGTGCTATTTAAATCCCATCCTTATTCATAGGTCACTTCATGTATCTGGAGTCTACCCCAGTAGGCCTTCAAGGCGACAAAGCCCACTTCAAGAGTGCCGTGTGGCATGAATCCAGCGCTGCCTGCACCATGAGCTTCTGGTATTTCATATCTGCAAAAGCCACAGGATCCATTCAGATTCTCATTAAGGTAGGATCTTGGCTAAGAATGCTGCAGAGCTTTCTGAGGCTCCAGCAGGGAGGACAGAGTTCTGACCTGGACAGAGGAAACCTCATTTCTCTCAAGGAGCAAATCCTGTGGCCACATGCTTTGTGATGCTTGATTAGCTGGGACACGGGGACATGGAGTGCTGTGGCACTCCACATTCCAGAGCCGCCTTTTCTAAGAGTTAATCTAAGTTTTCTCATTTTGCTGTTTCCTTTACCATCTTTCTCAATTAGAGGAAAGAGGTTATTTGTATATTTGAATGAGGGAAAACATTCATTTTCTGTATTCAAGTAATTACTGAATACTAATAATAGACATTCTGGCTCTATGAATGCATCACAAAGGCCCGAGCTGCTCATGAGTATGATCAAGGTATGATTACATTGAACTGCTTATTAAGTCTGACACATGAATGCATTTCCTTCCTGATTATTAATTGGATGTTTCCATCAGGATTTTAATTTAGCATAACAAAGTGACAGAGTTTGGAGACAAAATAACACAGTAAATATTAATATTAACAAGACCTAGTTCAAATATCTTTACTTTTTAACAAGTTAAAGTAGCAATTAAAAGGAAATGCGTGCATGTGTGCGTGTAACATGTGTGTTTTATGAATCTAGTTATCATTCCAAATATTACTTTAAAGCATGTTCTAACAGCCACTCCTGTTTCTTCACACATGAGCTTCGCTCAAATGCCCCAGTGCTGTTAGAAAAGACCTGACCCAAATATCAAAGGCCTCTTCTATCTGAATCACTTACAGCTGTGTGGTTCATGTTTCCTTGGAAAGCTAAACTGACTTTGTAACTGAACCATGCTATGGTGAGGTATAAAAAGCACCCTAGGAAGACACATGCAGCAATAACCACAGTGCTTTTCTGATACTGAATGAAGAAATTTACACGAAATTTAAAGTTCTCACAGTAGTATTCTCCTTTGAATGTGGTACTTTTTTATTTGGTGCCCAACATGTGAGGGATTTTGTCTGCTGTGGGATTTGTTTTTGCTATTTACTTCAGTAAAATTTCCTTTCAACTATCTTATAGGAACGAACTTCACATTATAATAAAATGAGATTTAAGCTTTGTTTAAAGGTATTAGTCTTCTTATAAAGTCATCCAGACCTCTTATAGCTCCTCCAACTGATTTTCATGGGAATTTAATGGCATTTTTAAAGACCAGTGTCTCACAACAACACAAATAAAATATACATATAGCCATACTGAGCTGAACTATATATAGGGAGAAAGCCTGTGAAACACTGTTTTATGGGTATGACATGGCTGTGCCACTCACGAACTCATAAGACTTAACTGCACAGAGCCTGTGTAGAGCTGAGTTCTTAAACATTTGGTCATCAGTGGAGAGGGGTTTATGACACTCCACCCCACCAAAGAGAGCTAATGGTGGCTGAGGGATGCTGGAGAACATTATTGTCTTTACTGATGTGGCCTCTGGTAGGTTATTCCTGCTCATATACATCCCCACGCAAGTGCACCTGGTTTAATCCAATTGGTCACAAACCAAAACATCAAAAAAGTATAAAAAGATATGAAAATGGGATGAGGACTTAGTGGGAGGAGGGGTGAATTGGTAGGAATGGCAAGAAGATAAGAAAGGATAGAGGGAATATGGTGAGAATATATTATATACACATAATTAATTGTCAAAGAATTAATTGATGAATAATATTTAAATCAGAAATAAATTTAGACTTAATAAAATTACCACCCAAACTGTGGAGGGAGTATTTGGGGGTTGGAGTTGTAGCTTCCTGCCTGAGCACTTGACAAGCATGCACAAGACTCTGGATTTGACACTTGACCTGAAATAAACAAATATAGATAGATAGATAGATAGATAGATAGATAGATAGATAGATAGATTCTTATTTTGAGAAAATTACAAAGACTATGAAGTATAGAAATCTTTCATGGCATGTATTAAATTTATAATCAGAATTTTAGGGAAAATCACTTTGGTGAATAATAAGATGCATGTTTTTGATCCTGTTTCCAATGTATGTCTTAGCCTTCCCTGTGTGTGGAATCACACTGGATTTTACCTTCTTATGAGTCTGAAAGCATGCTAGGCAGAAGGAAAACTCAATAAGGGTCAGATTCTGCATTTTTCCCTTTACTTCTTACAGAACACAATAATATTATCAGTTCATGAATGTGCCCCATCTGTTTCGGTCTCCTCTTCTGAACCTCTGTAATGACCTTTCTGTGGTTTTGTTCCACAGTAAGTCAGTATAACTGGAAGTTTTAGCATTTTAAAATAAAATAAAAGCGTTCCTACTACTTTTGCTTTCCAAAGTCCCTTGCCTGACTGTTCATCTGGGTTCTGAGACTGATTCTTGCTCAGTAACTGGTGGTTGATAATTATTCTCTTTCTTCAAAACGATTGTCAATTTTTGTGAGTAAGGTATTGAAATCTGAGATTTTGCTTGCCACCTAAGATCTTTAGAGAGTGATTGTTGAAGCAATTAAAATGGGATGCCTTACTGGGTCCTTGATAAGACTCATTCCTGTGAAAGGAATAGTTATGATTGATACTTGGTAGTCATGTCTGGTTCGAAAGACTTATAATCTAAACATGAAGTATAGAATTCAGCTAGATATAAAGACATCTAATGATTGCACAATAGTTTAAATGTGACACAACGTATATAAAGCTGCACTGATTTCAGGTCACAGCAGTGTATACTAATATGACCCATTCACTGAACATTAGCACTTCTATTGTTTCTTACAATTCTTTTACTCATCTATCTATCTGTCTATCAGTCATCTATCAATCATCTATCTATTATTCTTTTGTACAATTCATCCAGACTGCCATTTCCCCTCCCCCAATTCCTCCCAGACTCACCCACCTTCTCCTCTCCCCCATTTTCCTTCCCCCTTGGCTTCCCTTTAGAAAAAAAGCAGTCCTCCCAGAGGTATAACCCAAATATGGCACAGTAAGATGCAATAAGACTAGACACAAACCTATCAAGGCTGCATATAGCAACCCAGTAGGAAGAAAGGAGCCCAAGAGCAGGCATAAGGGTCAGAGACTATTAAGAGTCCCATAAAAACACCAAGCTAGCAACCACATCATTTACGCGGAGGGTCTAGTGCATACCCATGCAGACTCTGTCACGCTCACTTCAGTCGGTGAGTCTTTATGAGCCCTGCTTAGTTGATAGTATGGCCCGTGTTCTCTTGATGACCTCAACCTCTCCTGTTTCTTGAAATTCTTCATACAACATTCTGAAACATGTGGTGGGAGTCTGGTGGTCCTAATGGGCTAAAGAAAGGAATTCACTAAAGAAAAGAATAACACAGAAACTCTATGGCTCACCCTAATACTATTATTCATAGAGCGGGTATTTAAATTTGGGCATGTCTACATTTAAAAAAATAAGCTTATGTGTTCACTTCCTCTCTCATAACCAAGAGTTCTACAAAGACAGCAGAAAATGGAGTTAAATTTAACTGAGTTCCATACTTGTTACATCGACCTTGTTTTGAAAAATAAAATAAATAGTGGTTTTTTTAAACATTTAAACTATCTTTTATTTTAATTTGTCATAATACTTTTATTAGTTACCTGAGTTTTACACAGTGTATCTGAATCACACTCTCTTCCCATTCCTCCGTGGTCCACCCTCTTACCCCTGTGCCCTCAAAAAAAAGAAAACAAAACAACAACAAAAAATAAAATAAAATTGAGCCTAGCCTGTGTGCTGGGAGCATGGATCACAGGCATCACCATGGTTCCTGGAGTCAGCAGATGCTCTGATCATGGACATTCACCTGACATACACCAGCTTGAGATCAAGTTTGACCAAATTCAACCCAAAATTAGGAACCAAAGCCCAAACATGCAGGTAAACAGACACCAGACTTTGAGCCATCCCAGGTGCCTTTGTGGTGTCTGCATGCCTGTGGGATATCCAGGCATCTGCAGGATATCCCGGTGTCTCCAGGGTTTCTAGGCATCTGTGGGATGTCCTGGTGCTTATGGGATACCCTTGTGACTATGGGATGCCTGAGCCCCTGCAGGATGTCCTGATGTTTGCAGGATATCCAGGTGTAATGTCTGGGTGCCTATGTGATGTTTGGATACCTGTGGGATGTCCAGGTATCTACAGGATATCTTGGTGCTTATGGGATGTCTGTGTGACTACATGCTGTCTCTGTGCCTGTGTGATAACAAGGTAGCTGTGTGATGTCCAGGTGCCTGTGTGATGTTCTGTGCCTGCAGGAGGCTCTGGTACCTAAGGGATGTCCAGAAGCACAAAAGAATGTCAGGAAAACCTGGGTACTGTGATATAAATAGTGGCTCCTAAAATTACACTATTCTTATAACACTTCTGTAATAATAAAGTGAATACAGGGAAGCCCCAGTATAGCTATTGCCTTAAAGAGCATTTCATGAAAACTCATACCATTTTATAGACTATATGTTTTGTACTCCTTCCCCTCCTATTTTTTTTTTTGCTATCAATTACATGATAGCTACTTTTCATAGATGCCATTGAAACTGTAATTTTTGTGTCTTAAATCATGGCAATGGGTGACTAGCAAGAATAAGAAAAACTAGTCTGCTGAGAAACTAATACTAATTATTATCTTTGGTTATTGGTCTTGTGTATAGATGGTAAAAAAATGCAAACAAACAAATCTGTAAAATAATGTAAATAAAACTTTCCAAGAGTACTAATTCTGTTTAAAATAAAATTACACAGTGTTAAACAGTTAAACAGATGGAAAGATCATTACATTTCTGTCCCACATGGAAAATGACAGAATGTGTTATTCCGCAGCCTTCATCTTTACTAGGTGAGGCCCATGCAAATTAAATGCAAAGTCTGAAATCACAAGTAATGAGCTTGAAACAGGGCTTGAAATCAAGTAATTTGAAATTAACCTCAGAGTTTTACATGTTCAGTTTGGTTTCTGTCTTTCTATGGAGGCTGTTTAGCAGTGACGTGCACTGCATATCTACATTCAGTACACTATGGCCTTTTCCTAATATAGCAAATGATTCATCCTAAAAATGGTGTATTTCTATAAGATTTCTTCCTTTTATGTACCTTTCAACATTCACATTTGGTTTAAAATTTCTCATTAATTTTAAATGCATTCCTTTTTGACTATTGGAAATTTTAAATGAAACATTAAAAAGTATTCAGGAATAAAATTAGGATATGTGTTGTTTGTTTGAGATAGGGTCTCCTGTTTCACAGTCCCCTTCAATTCATTATGTACCCAAGGATGATTTTGAACTTCTGATCTGCCTGCCTCCATGTCTGCCTCCATGCAGGTGTCAGCCATTATATTCAGATATGCAGTGATGAGGCAGGAACCAAAGTCTCATGCATCTGAGCCAAGCAGATTACCAACAGTGCTACATACCCATGCCAATAGCAAATATTTTTTTGTGCAATAAAAGTAGACTTGGTTTAAAACTATATTTCATTTATTATTCCAGTCTTCTTTTTTCTTCTGATGAGATTAATTGAGGACAACTAGCACATGGGTGTGAACACTATTCAAAACTTGGAGGAGGAATTCTTAAATTTGCTTTACTCCTCGTAGATAATGCAATGGAGTCTGCTCAGCCTTAGATGAAACAAACAATCTCATGCATCTTTTCAGCTAGTTATTTGAATAGAATGCACCTGCTCTCTGAAGAACATTATTGCCTTCTGGAAGTGCTCCATCCATAATAAACTGTTGGTATTTTAATCAAGATTACTACTTGCTTCAGGGAATTTAAATATATTTAATTGAAAGCATTCAGTACTATCCATTATGCAGTCATGATAGACCACATAATATATTCAAACCAGACGTAGAGAAAAATAATGAATTTCAGGAGAGCTCTCCTGACAGAGCAACCCTGTAATGCTGAAAGACCATAATTAAATTACTTTGTTGCTTTGTCTTGCTTAGCAGAACAGAGAAATTTTGGAGCTGGTGAGTCCTTCAAAAATAATCTAGTATAAGCTATTCGTTTTAAAGGTTAAGGACTAAGTGAAGTATATTTCCTAAGTTCATTCTCATAATATTTTAAGAATAAAAGATTTGATTCAATTTTCTAATTTCTAATTTGAGCTATTCAATTTCTTGGAAGATTTGTTTGATGATTTCTACATTAAAAATTAGAAATAGAGTCAGCCTTTCCTCTCTATGAGTTCTTCATATGCATATGACACAATAAAACATTAAAAAATTAGTGTATTTCTACTCAGGTTTCTCTTCAGATCATATTAAACTACTGCATCGCATCTATATTAAATATGCATAGACCTTTACAGTTTTTAGATTTATTTATTTATTTTATTTAATGTATATGAACTTGTCTGTGTGTATGAAGGGCATCATATGTGTGTCTGATCCCTATGAAGGTCAGAAAAAGATATTAGATTCCCTGGAACTGGTGTGAGGGATGTCTATGCACCAGCATGTGGGTGCTGGGAACCAAACCTGGACCCCCTGCAAGAGCAACACATACTCTTAAAAGCTGAGCCATCTCTCCAGCCCATTCACAGATATTTTTGTTATCCACTAAACAATGTATCATAATAACTATTTGTATACCATTGTCATTGAATTGGATATGTTTGGAACTCCAGAGGTGACTTAAAAACTTGTGAGAATGTTCCTAGATCATATGCAAAGGCTGTACCATTTTGTTTATGGGACTTGAACATGTATGAGCTTTGGTATCTCAGGGTTCCTGGAACCAATCCTTCAAGGACATAGAGGAGTGACTGTAGACATTTTGTTCGTTAGATTGTAGAAAATGACAAATGATTAAACAAAAATTCCAGTTTCCTTTATCATTCTGGGTCTTCCTTTACTCTTTACGAAGTCAACAAGAGCTTTAGTTAGACACAGGATTCCAAAGATTTAAAAGCAAATACTTACAATGCCTCCAGAACTCAGATTACCTCATCTTCCTACACACTCAATACTTCCCTAAAATGAGAAAATTGAAAAGAAATGCCTGATTCACTTATTTCTTTTTGAGAGGTTTTCAAACTATGCATATTCTGATCTAAGCTTCATTTATTTACTATTTTAGAAAAAAAAAAAGGTGTATCGGATGTAGAAATAAAGAATATGTAGAATCTAGTGAAAAGAAAATTGATTTTGTAATGATTTCATGTTAATATTGGAATTCAAACTAGTCAAATTGAATTTTCTTATACATATTTTATTTTTTGAGATTATAATATAATTACATCATATCCCCCCCGCCCGGGGTAGCAAAATGCTTTGAAGGAATTTTGTGATCGTGGTTTCTCTAAAAACACAGAATGGCATTTGGAATATGTATTTGTCCCCATCCATATAGTGGATAATAGTGAGTTTGATTTAGACTATTTGTTTCCAGTGGCTATGATTTTATATTGTGTGCCACTATTTTGCCATGTTTAGTTTGTCCCTGTTAGTGCATGCCACTTGGACTTCTGGGAACTTTGCTCAGAGTATATATTGGTGGAGACCCAGAGAGCCAGAATTGGTTGTTGTTTGATTGGTTATTGCTTAAAGGGTCTTTGGAAGAATTAGGTTTGGGGATATTGTGCTGGGATTATATCCCAGCTCACTATCAGCTGATTTTCAAGATTCAGACAGTCAATAAGGGCTGTGAACTCTTTCCTTTCTTTCTTTTTTTTTTTCCAGGCTGTCAACAAGGATAGTTATGATTTCTTTCTTTCTTTCTTTTCTCTTTTCCTTCCTGAGTTAGAGGGTAAAAGTATGGTAGCAACCTGTTACAAGAGGGAGCCTCCAGTGTGGGGCTTAGAAATAAGGATAAAAAAGAAAAAATTGGGAAATTTTATTTTAAATGCCATAGAGGGAAAGGCAGAGGACAAAGATATAAACAGAAAGAAAGTTTGTCTAAGCAATAGGAGAAAAGTAGTCAATATAACCACCTATTGATGAGTTTCCTTAGTAGACCAGTTCAAGTGTATGAAGGCTTTATCATTATACATTCAGTGTATACGTCTTTGAAACTTGACAGAGATAGCCAATGACCATCAAGTTTATTTACCATTCACTGTGTGCATCCAAGGCATGCTCATGGAGCATTGTGATCATCTTTAGTGACAATCTGTGGCAATCAGGTTTTAAAAAATTGCTTCAGATTTATGAACTGGGGTATTATTGTGACTATCAGCAATTGAAAAGACAAAGAGGCTCAAGATAAAAAGAAGAGGAAAGATACTTTTTGTGTGAATTCAGGGATATTTTTTCACAAGATGAATAGGCTATAAAGATACATAGAGATGATTTTTACTGAGTTGTTTTGAGTCTTTATTTGACTGGGGGAGAGTTCATTCAACAGATAAAATCCTACCCAAGTCATGGGTGAATTTGACTCTGGGATGATGAGAGAAAGCTCAGAAAATCTTCTGGGAGTTTTGCTTGTTATTTTCTTTTGTTTCTTATGAAATCCTCAAGCTAGAAGGTACAGCATTAAAATGAACACTTGGTTGGCCTCTTTAGAGATGGAGATCATTTTCTACTGTAATGATATTTATATAGTTCATACACTGAAAACCATAAAATAAAACATCAAGTATTCTTGAATAATCAAAGCTCTATGCAAAGGAGTTCTGTTTCTTTTTCTTACCATCTAAGCAGTTAAATTAAGAACATAAATAGTCAAAACTAAAGGAAATATTTCCACTTACTTTTTATGTCTCCATTTGCAAACAGATCTATGATGGGAGCATGCATGTGAAGTGTTGGCAATTTACAGCGTTTATTTAGATGCGGAGAGATTATGAACAGTTTATTTTGCAGTTGCACAACAGTAATTTCAGAATGTATCTCTACTTCTTTTTACGATTCTATCCATGTCCCACTAATAAACTGCATTGGAAAAACTCACAGAATGCTTTGAAACAGATAGCTCAGAACTAGAAAAATGTTTCAAACTTTGTAAATTACTTAGGGCCAAAGTGTTGACCAAGGTAATTTATCTTTTGTTAAAATATCATACATTTTGTTTCTTATTAGACGTTCAGATATGTTTCTGTTTTGAAATTAACAATTTTTTTCTTTCAAACTTTCCAGCTAGAAACACATGGTAATTTTTCCTAAGTAGCTTTGATAATATGAAATATCTGAGAAAACTTTATTAAAGTAAACACAGGTGGTCAAGACATAGGACCAGTAAATAGGAAGTGCATCATTCATAATGACTGGCGGAATTCACCACAGAGATATTTGCTTTCCTAACACTCTGGAAAAGTTACTTTTATTTTTATTCATGTGTGTTTGCTCATGTGAAGAGTGCAAGTGCGTGTTTGTCCATACACACGTGGATGTCAAAGGTCAAAATTAGATTTTATCTATCATTCTCCAACTTATAGAATCTTTCCCTGTCCTGAAACTCACCGATTAAATTAGTGTCAATGGCCAGTGAACATCAGATAGAATCACTCACTGTCCTGGAAGGCATTAATTAGGTTAGGTTGGATGGCCAGTGACTACCAAGACATACCTGCCTCTACTTTTCCAGTGTTGGGATTATAAACTTAAGTCACCACCCATGATTTATTTACACTGGTTCAGAAATTGAGCTCACATTCTTGTGATTGCCTGGAAAGACTTTATCCACAGAGCTGTCTGTCAGCCCACTTTATTTAAAAAAAAAAAAAAAAAAAAAAAAAAACAGCACTTCAGAAAAATTTATGTCAACAATAACAACTTCAGCGTAAATGTTTGGGATCTGAAGCATGATGAAAACTGCTGTACCTAGCCATCTGTACAAATGAACTGGTTATCTCTCTGAAAATACATGCTATTTCATATACAGAGAAGACAAAAGCAATCTACTGGTTCTTTGGCCTTACATTACCTATACATACATACTGTACCAGGTAAGGGTTCCTCTTCAGTTCTTTTCTTTATGAAGGAAAGAATTCATTTGAGAGACACAATTAAAACAGTGTTTTTAATATTAAATGGGAAAGGATTCACCTTCATTATGAACTATTCAAATACTTCAAACACTGTGGCCAAGTGCTTTATTTCCCCACACCAGAATGATTTAGTTAACAGAAGGACAGAAGGCTCCTGGGTATGAATAGAGGTCACTGGACATGTAGCTGGAGAGAGCCTTGGATTTGAGTCCTAGCTATGCTGCTTCACACCCATCATCTTGGATGAATGCACACACTTTCTTTGCATATGGAAAATGATGCTCATAGTATGCACTACAAACAATTTCCTTTTTATGTTCGTAATGCTATACAATATATTTTTATTACATCCTCTATTCCTCATACAAATATTCTTCACAATCACCAAATACTAAATGTGCAAGGACATATTTATGGAAACTACAAAGCATTTAAGAAACCACAGTTTTCAATTTATCTCTCATAGAAGGTGAACATATAAAATTACATAAGTAAATCCAGAATATTTATTTGGTACTTCTGTTCAAATAAATGAGAATCTATTGATATATGTATCATTCAAAATATGTGACTTACTACTTTCTAAATAGCAATTTTTATTGTTTTTCCACCAAAATGACCTTCCTCTTGATGCCATGGCTCTTCCCATGTATTTATTCTTGCATCCTATCTGTGTAGGTGGGTGTACATGTATCTTAGTGTCTGCATTCACTGATAACTGAGCTGCAATGTGATTTGTTAGGTGTTGAGCTTACTGCACAAGCTGTTATTGTTTATTTTCTGTAACCTGGATAAAGGCGTCGCTTCGAGATGATGTTGGAAAAGCAGATGTTATCAGAAGCCAGTTATTCATGATGAATGAATATCCAGATAAAACAAAACAAGTGTTTTTAAAGCAAAGAAGGAGTTCCGTATTGACATTTTCCATCAGAAAAAGCCATTACCCTCCTCCACACGTACAAGAAATGTTCAAATTATCACTATACCTCATAGAGAGAATGGCATTAATATGACATGGTGCTGCACCCAAGTCATTTTGGAACTCTGCAGTGAACAGAAAAAAATGCTTGTCCTCACTTTGTCATTAGTCATCCGGTCTCCACAGAAGCACCAAATATAAGAGGATAATCAAATGATTGATATGACAGTAGACTTTTTTCTAGTTTTCTTTGTATGACTTTGGCTTTCACTTTTTCCTTCCACTCATATGTGTTGCTTTTCATGTTAAATGTGAGAAGGATTTACCATTCTTACAAAGGCTGATTCTTCAACCTCTGGCTTTCGTTCTTACCTCTACTGATTTTTATTCTAATACTCAGCTTTAAATGAACCAGATTAAAACTCATGATTTAAGCTTCATGAGCTATATTTAAACAGCGTATACTACTGCATCTTTACCTGAGTCCCGAAGATTACTAAAGTACAGACAAATGGGCCAAAGACATAGTAGACAGCACAGGAAGGAAGATGTCTGCTAAGCTTATAAAAGGGTGCTCTACCATCACAGTGATAAGAATAAAAGAATGAAAGCTACAACAATCATCTAGACATTTTTCAGTGTTGAGCAGAAATTAAACAGAATGTGTTGTGTGTGGTCGTGGTTGTCTGGACAACCCATTCATGGATAATACTCCACCCACAGGAAGGATAGTGTATGTGATTCTTTCCAAAAAGGTAAAGGAGTGGTAACTGAAATGCGGGAGAAAACCTGGAGACTGGCATGAGCTTCCCAAGAATATTCGCACCTATACATTTCATCTTTTACTTCCTTTCTGTAATAGTAATTAAACGTAACCCAATCAGAAAATGGGAAAATATAGCCCTTGATATAAAGAATATAGATGTTAGAAACAAGCAAAAACCTAGAAGGATTTTCAGTATTAACCATAAGAAATATCAACTAAGTTCATAGTGAAAGATCACTGAAAATTCTCAGAGTGACTAAAATAAAGACAGTAAGCATCAGATTGTCAGTACGCTGCAGAGATTCTGGGTCGACGTTGCATTGCTAATGAGAATATAAAATGGCAATATCTTAAAAAATTAAACACTAATTATTCCACAACCATGTGAGCTAATAATTATACTCTTAGTTTACCCTGGAGAAATAGTCATCTTCAAATTGGACATATATGTGTATATTATAAAGTAGCTCAAATTAGAAAGAACCCAAATGTACTTTAGTAAGTGAATGGCTAAACTGGTTTAAGTCCATGCTGTAAAATAGGATTTGGTAACAAAATGGAAAAATTTTTGTCCCTACCACAAAATACGGAGGATTTCCAAAGAATTGTGTGCAGCCAAAGATGATTCTCCAAAGTTGCAATTACGTGGTGCCATTCATATTCCATTTTTGGAATGACAATATTGTAACAGATGGGTGACAAATGAGTACCAAAAGCAGATAAGGAAAGGTTATGGGTTTAGGAGAAAGTTGGGTAGCTATGAAAGGACAATGCATGTGCTATATGCAATCATACAGCAATGGAAAGGTCCTGCCTGTTGATTCTGTCGATATTGATATCCTCCTGTGACAGGTTTGTGAAGCTTAGGAGGGTTAGGAAGGTTAGGAAGCTGTTATAATTGTTGAAATTGGAGAAAAGATGCCCTGATGGTATGTTCCTCTGTGGTATTTTCGTCAGACTAGACATGAATTCCCAGTTACCCTAGCATAAGACCTGGATTAAAATGAAGTATATTTTTTACTTAATTTTTTGGGGGAAGATAGTTATTCATTAAAAAGAATTGCAAACAAAGAACTCATTTCATTACTGAGGATTAAGGAAGAGAAAACAGCAGAGAAGGGGAGTGAATGGTGAATGAAAGGTACATCGTAGGCACAACAGATAAAATGTGTATGTTTAGGGTTCAATGATTGTCACAAATGAAAAGCCATCATACATATAGCTAAGCCTGATACTTTTTTATAATCTGAAAGTAGCTCTGTCCATTAAGTATTGCATTTACAGCTATGGAATCTGTAGTTTATGATATTATCTTTAAATGGACAAAAAATTCAGTTTATGATAGTACAGACATTAATTAGTAACTTGTGTGAGTTAAGCAACCTTGTTTGATTGATATATAGATATCATACATGCTTAAGTTTTTATTGTATTTCACTGCCATTTAAATAATCCATTATAATTTATTCAAAAGGAAGACATTTATCCTTCTCCTTTTCACAATCTATATAATATATATCATATATATACATATTATATACTATGTATATAATATATATATACACAATGTAATATTATGTGATATATATGTTATATATATCATCTCTCTCTCTCTCTCTCTCTCTCTCTCTCTCTCTCACACACACACACACACACACATACCTTTAAGAATTTTTCAATGATTTACTGACTTTCTTTGAGGAATTAGTGATTGAGTACTATGGATTCTTAAAAAAAACAATAAAATCCTATTTACTAAACTAAAATAATAAGATTCAGATGGAACAATCAGGCCCCCAAATTAGGTACCTTGAGCATGGCAGTCACCTTACCAGATATGGTAAGTAAAAGGGCTAAATTTAAAGAATGGTAGGCATCTGGCATTGGGTGTGGTGAGAGCATCATCAGCCACCCAGTTAGAGTTATACCCAGGCACATACATACTAATCACACAACCACAAAAGCATTTGGCAATTCAGGCTAGAATCATGCTCTTAGATTTTAATTTATCTAAATGAAAGTCATTGTGGATACTTCATACAATAATTAGTGAGAATTAGTCCTTTTGAGTTATTAAGCACAAATCAGTAGTTTCAGGATATCATTCTGTAGTTGTATACCTACTGGGCAGGTCACCAAGGACAATATGGAAGCATTTTCATGTGTGCCAGCCCTGCCAGATCTCAGCAGATGGAACCACCGCCAGGGCAAGTGCCAATCTGGACAGTGGAAACCCCAGCATCTCAGCTCAGGTGTATTTATTCTTTCAGAACTCCTCAGGTGTTCTACTGACAGCACATGCCGATCATTAGCAATTAAAAAACCCCTACAAAAATCCAACACCTGCAAACAATACAAAATGTCCTAGACCTAGGGTAGCCCCTCACCCAGCAGTGCATAAAACAATTTATACATAACTAAAAATAATACTTCCCCAACATCATTCTTCAGTGTTTTTAGTGACAATTAGTAAAAATGATTTGTGTTTTTTTTTTGTTTTTTTTTTTATGGAAGGCAGGAACTCTGTTGCCCAGGCTGGTCTTATACTTGCTATGCACTCCATCTAGGAATATAGCTTGTGAGAGTTCTCCTGAGTCAGACTTCCAGGAGTGAGATTTATAAGGATGAGCCACCATTCCCAGAAGAAAGTTTATATTTTCATAAACAATGTATTGTCATACTGTCTTTGGGATAATTGAATTAGTTAGAATATTTAGACACTAAAGTTATGAAATGTAATTTCTACCTGTGGAGCCTACAGGAAAGCAGGAGTGATTTATAAGAAAGCGTGTAGATTACCAGATCATTTCAATTGTTGGCTTTCAATTCCATGAAGTGCTCTTCTAAGAAAGAAGTCTTAAGAGAATAAATGATTTTTGCAAATGACAACATGATAAATGTATTTTTAAAAGTCACCTTGACATAGCTAGATATGGTAATTAAGCACGTAATCACAGCAATTGAGAAGCTGAGGAAGGAAGATGGCTACCCTAAGGCCAGCCTAGACTGCCTGATGAGACCTTGTCTCAAAACAGTAATAGAACAAATTAAAAAGTAAAACAAGAAAACACCAGGATAATATCGTGGTGAATGGGAAGAATGAAGGAATTTTCAAAAAAGAAAAAGCTCTAATAACTCTGCCAAGAGAAAATGGTGTCTTTAAGTTATAAATCTTTGGAAAAGATAGTCATACTTTTTGTTTGTTTGTGTTGTTAACATGAAACCCTGTCTGAATCGGTGTTCCGGTGCTCTAAAGAGACACCACGACCATGGCAACTCTTATAACAAAAAATATTTAATTGAGCTTGCTTACAGTTTCAGAGGTACAGTCTATTATCAGCATGTCAGGATGCAGAACTGGAAACATGGCACCATGCAGGCAGACATAGTGCTGAAGAACTATATGCTACATCCAGATACACAGGCAACAGGAAGAAAAAGAGAGACTCTGGGCCTGACTTGGGTTTCTGAATCCTCAAAGCCCAACCCAGTGACCCACTTCTTCAAACAATGCCATACCTCCTAATCTTTGTCAATTAGCCCACTCTCTAATGATCAAACATTCAAATATATGAGACTATGGGGGCCAGTTGTATTCAGTCCACCACAGCTTCAGCCTTTAAAAATGGACACTGTGGGTTGCTCTTTCAGATGATCTGAGTTTGGTTCCCAGCACCCATGTCCAGAGTCACAACCTCCTTTAACTCTGACTCTAGAGAATCTCAATCTCCCTCTGTCTCTCTGTCTCTCTCTCTCTGTCTCTCTTTCTCTCTCTCTCTCCACACACACACACAAGCACACACACACACACACACACACATTAAAAAAAAACTCAAACGTTTTAATAATAGAAAAATTCATATTCAATCGCTAAATAATTATTGTACTTTTAAATATAAATGAAGGAAGATTGTAGGTAGTTTCCAGCAATAAACAAACTGTGTGTGAGAAAGTAGTGGTTGCTCAACAACTAATTTGATTAGCTCCCAGAGGAAATGGAAGTTATCATTATAATCTGCATGGGATTATTGTGACACTGTTTTATGACTTGGAAATTATCTTGAATGTTTTGCATGTATAGGCTCAATAAAAAAGAAAAACATTGCCTTTCCAGTAATATTAAATGCAATTTACAGGGAGAAGACCTGCCCAGACCTCACTTTCCTGAGTGTAGTTTATATTCCAGCCATTCCCATCTACTCACACTCATAGTTTCTCTGATAGCATATCTTCCTTTACATCTTCTTGGTTCTTTTTAGAATGATCTGACTTCTGCTGCACTCAGTTATATTCTAAGAACTGACTTCACAATTCTGAGTTGAGAGATTAGGAAGGAAAGTCATGAATTTGTATAGTTAGTAACAAGTAATGCGCATTCATTTAGGATCATTGTAGAAAAAGATTGGAAATCCTAAGAGACCATTTTACATTCTTGGTTATATGCCTTAGTAAAATTAGCATGAGGGTTTATAGATACCAAATCCAAAATAAGTGTGTCTTTAGATAATTTCTTTAAGTTTCCAGAATGTTAAAAAGTTATTCATGCTCTAGTGTATAAGAGATGTATTCCATCACTGTCAATCTGACGATGCAAAGCAAGTGAGTAATTGCTGTTCTGGTCAGTAAATCCCATGTATTCAAGTCATGTTGATAGTGTTAAAACAATATTGTGTTTTTGGATTCTCAGAGTATTGGACTACCCATAGCTCACAAAGAATAATTTGACAAGTTATCATTTCTTTCTCTTCCTTAAAGGCAGATTGATACTCTTTTTTCCTTTCATTTCTTCTTTTTTCTTTTCCTTTCTTCTCTTTCTTTTCTTTTTTATTATTTGACCAATATTGGGTTAAAATACTTGACTGGGAAAATATTTTGAAAGTTTGACTCAGGTACAGGGCTTTCAAAGATCAGAGCCAACATTAATCTGAGCATGCCAGGAAGAAGGCTGGAAGGCACATATGACTGATTCCATCTGTAAAATTGTTTTTGATGATGCAACAAAAATAATGAAAACACAACACAGGGTGAATGATCCCAGTAATGAGCACAGTTCTTGGGAAGACTGATGAAGACACTGGTGCAGAAAAATAGCATTTCTTCCAAGAGGAAATTTTGAGAGGCAAAACCAAACTAGAAAACGTTCATAGCTTCTACATTTTCTCTGTTTCTTATATGTTTTTCTTTCTCTATTTCACATTGGCATTAATAATATTTAGTAAAATTGACTCTGGAGCACTGAGATCAGGTACCACTATATAATATCTTTGCAAATTTATGATCAATGAAATTCCTCTGTTAGAGAACACAGTAATCAGCACATGAAAAATGATTTTTCTACCAAACAATAAATAAGACATCAGCAAAGTAAATAAGTTTTGTTTAAAATGTCACATACTGAAAACAAATATAACAACATGGAGACTAAAGCCAGATCAGCAATATTTGTAGAAGACATGATAGAAAAGCATGAAGGCTAATTATACAAAATGTTAAATAAGTTTTAAGTACAGCAAAGGCATGTGTCTCCCCACAGTGTGTTTACATAGTGTAGTAATTGTATTCTAGACTTAAAGATACAGATGTGCATCATAGTGAACAAAGGAGAATTGTTCTCTGGCACTTGAAGATGAGAGGTGGTGTGGATCCATGGCTTACTAAGACAATGTAAGATAATTACATGTTATGTAATCGTCTAAGATTTTCTGCCTAGAATTCTTTCTTGAAGTTTATCTTATATTTTCATTTTCTTCTCCACTATGAATCCCCACTAATTGGGCTGAAATTTTCAAAAAATAGAATAAAATGAAGAGTAATGAGAACATTTGCTTTCATTCTTCACTTTTGTGCTCCCAGTGTGTCCCAAGAGAACGAGTTAGAATCTGTACCTTCTGTTCCATTTGAGGACAATGTCACCAGGAAGAAATCTGCTCTCACACATGAGTATAATCACCGTCCTCACCAGCAAAGAAGACCCTAGTATGTGTCTCAGGGCTATAGGGTATTCATCATGGCCCCATTGCTTTCTAGGTTATTCTGGCTCCTTGAAGGGTATCTCATAGAACTAAAAATGGGAATCAATAAAACACTCTGCTCATTCCCATCAGGAAGTTCTGCAAATCTCAATATTGTTATATAACTCAGCTCAGTATTGCATACTGAATTTTTGAAGGTTCTAATTGTTGATGTTATTTCATACGCACAATTATAGGGTACTGTATACACTTTTAGCATTCTTCAATAAAGTGCAATCATCTTTTCTTCATTTTATTCAAAATATATCTTCCTGGTGATAACATTACTACTATTCTGTGGGAAATATATATATATAAATGATTACTTTTCTATAGGTAAAGTGGTTCATTTTAACACAAAAGGCCATAATTTTGGAGTTATAGATGTTAAAGCTTTGTGATTCAGAAATGACCCTATATGAATACATAGACATAGATATAGTCATAGACATAGACATAAAAATAACTGGGTGGTGGTGGTGCAGGCCTTTAATCCCAGCACTTGGGAAACAAAGGCAGGGGGATCTCTGTAGGTTCAAGGACAACCTGATCTACAGAGTGAGTCCCAAGACAGTCAGAGTTACAGCAGAGAAACCCTGCTAGAAAAATCAAATAATAATAATAATAATAATAATAATAATAATAATAATAATAATAACAACTCACAGTGATACATCTGTAGAAATGGTAATATTAAATTCAATAGAGTGAATCCCAAGTCAACAATTCATCTTGTTTATATGAAGTATAGAATATGGGGGTACTCTGAGTGTCAAGGGACACTCAGGGAGCAAGGGATGGATTGAGGACACAGTAGTGAATCATCATGTATACAAAGATAAGACAGCCCATTTCAGTTGCTAAGCTCAGAATAGAAATCAAGAAAAGTAATCCCCAGAGGAAGGCTGTGCATCTCTCTCCAACATGATTCCCTGGGTTTGATTGTTAACAAAGTGAAAAAGGAGACTATCAAACTAAGCAGCTGCATGTTACTTGAAACATATCATTCTGCTGCTCATGGTGGCCACATGGCAACAGGCAATTGATTTCCCTAGCAGCAGGGGCAGCCCTCCCAATTACAAATATAGGGTGACCTAAGAAGAGGTTTGGTCAAACATAATGATAAGAAAATGACATATTGAGTAGGTCATAGGGATCATCTATGTTGGATGGGATGTAATTTATACAGAATGACATGTAAAATATAGATGAATGCAATTAGAGGAAAGATTGATATAACAAGTACAGTCTACTATAAAGTAAAATAGAAAAATGATGAATTAGGTTGCCTATATAAGTTAATGAACTGATCCAAGAACCTGGAAATCCAGTTTGTTTCTGGAATTATGCCAAAAACATAATTCTTGCAGATGTTTATTTTTAGTTATGTTTTAAGTGGTTGTTTCATGAATTATTGGGTGAAGGCCTCAGCATTTTGTATTGTCTGCAGGTGTTGGCTTTATGTAAAGGATGTTTGATTGCTCATGATCTGCTCATGCTATCAATAGAACATCTGAGGAGCTTAGGTATCAATAAAAACTCCTGAGATGAGAAGCTCAGGGTTCCACTGTCCAGGATGGCACTTGCCATGGTACTGGTTCCCTCTGCTAAGGTCAGGCAAGGTTTACATCTATGAAAATGCCTCCTTGTCTTCCATGCTGAGGGACACGGCAGCCTAATTGCTACACATAGCTGTAATATTTTAATTTCAATTGTAAAATCTAATGAATGTTTCCTGAACAAAACATTCAGATGAAATCTACCTCTTTCCATGAAATACTTAAAATTATTTCAGGAAATAATTAGGTTACAGGAACAAATTACAAAAATGTGTGTGTATTTGTGTGTGTGTGTGTGTGTGTGTGCGTGTGTGTGTGTCTTTTTTATTTTTTCTGTAAAAGGTCAATGCAGTATTATATGCTGCAGCTTTCAGAAACTCATCCAAATTTATTTGATGTTAAGTGTATAAACATTTGCTTTAAAAATTACAGATTTTATTCTCTCACTGACTCTTGGAGTGGCCTCTGTCCAAAAGCAGTAAAATCCTGACCTGAGTTTGCTTGGCAGTCACACGCATGCAATCAGATTTAACATCAGGTGCCAGAAAATTGTCTCCTGGTGACAGAGAATACCCTTTAAAACTGAGCATCAGGAGAATCAAAGAATGAAATGAAAATAAAAATGGTGCATAAGAAGATTAATTGATTAATTTGAAATAGATAATTTCACAAAAACCTATATTAATAGTTTAACATGTATTACTTTTTGGAATTGTCTTTTAAAATGTTATAGTTGTACAGTTAATCATATCATTTAAAATGTGTGGATTTGGAGAGGGGGGAACTTCTATTCTATGTCTTTTGTTCTGCTGGAATGTGTTTCTGAGACAGTGGCAATCTCTCTTTAACAGCTATTAAGTGATGTAAGAAGTGCACCTAAAATATTTTTATTAACTTTTAACTACCACTAATTTCCATATTGGCTTTAATAATGCAATGAATTGTTTCTTATCTCAGTTTAGTCTGTCTGTGTTGCTTATGATTTTTCTTACTTCCTTTCCTTAATCAATAATGAGTCATTCCTATGTGAAAAATTAGTGTGTCTGTTGACTCATGGGAAATAGCATTGACTGGATAATGGTGCATGCATGCGTGCATGCGTGCATGTGTGTGTGTGTGTGTGTGTGTGTATGCATGTGTGAATGTGTGTTTGTGTATGTGAGAAAGAGAGAGGAGACAGACAGAGAGAGAAAAAAGGAGAGAGAGAGAGAGAGAGAGAGAGAGAGAGAGAGAGAGAGAGAGAGAGAAAGAAAGAGATACAGAACATGTACATGGCCATTTATGTGTCTAAATAAAAGGATTGGTATGGATTGGGAGAGGGATATAACTGTTCTTTGAGGGATGTAGTGAAGTATAAGGTAGTCTACCACCTCATTCATCTCACCACTTTTCTAAATGCCAAAGCACTTTTCCCAATTGTAAGAAATTAAGATGTAACTGTTATTGTTGGCTTATGTTCTCTTCATTTATTTTCAACTATTTATAACTTAAATATTATGGTTTATGTTTTTAAGTACGTTTATTTTAGAAATGTTTCTTTTGTCTTTTATTGAAAATAGATTCCTTTCATACAATATATCTTGACTATGGTTTGCCCTCCCCCCTATTCTTCCCAGTTACTGCTCATCTCTGCTCCCATCTGGATCTACACTTTTTCTGTCTCTAAGAAATAATAATAAAATAAATACTGTAAGATAAATAAAAGCAACCAAATTAGAGTAGGATAAAATGAACAGAAGAAAAAGAGCCAAAGAAAAAGCCCAAGAAACATATAGATGCAGAGACACACACATTCACACACATAGGAATGCCATAAAAACATAAAACAAGAAAACATAATATAATGTAAATGATCTGTAAAGTTTAAAAGCAAAAAATAAAACAAAAACAAAAAAGAGCTCTGAATCAACATTATCAGTGGTTTGTTTCTCTAGTCTGACTCCCTTGGAGAAAAACTAATTTTTCATTTGCAAGTAGTTATCAATTAAAGATAGCCTCTTTAGTTATTCATGATTTTAATTAATTTTCTGTGTGAGCATATATAAGTAGAACATTCTTTTCATTTATGATTTTTTTTATTAGAAACTATGAACACCTGACTTCTAAAGTCTGCAAGATAAATTTGAAAATCGTCCTGTTCCTGGTGAGGTAAATGAGGCTCATGGTGTTTAAACATTTGTCAGATTTGTAGATAGATGTGTTGTTTCTCTTTATTGAGCTCAAAATACAGAAAATATTGGTGAATTAAGTTGGAAAGTCCTAAAGGAGTTTAATTCATTTAATTCTCATGCAACGTCAGAGCAGGAAGTACTTACTGCTGGATGCAGTTATGTCTCCAAGCCAGCTCTCATGACAGATTGTGACATTTTTCCTCTAAGCCCACATGCATTGTTGGAGATGTCAAGTCCTTGATAAATGAGAAAAAACTCTGGCAACTCAAGTCTATGGATAGAATCTTATTTCCATTTCAATATATCCTTCTAAAACTGATTTCCAGTTATGCCAATGCACAGCTGTATGGGTATAAATGTATAAGAAGTCTATAGTCAACAGGTAGTCCCTGTGTTATTCTTGGATTCATCTATTTTAACCACAC
The DNA here is from genome assembly GCA_026225945.1 of Cricetomys ansorgei. NCBI lineage: Eukaryota > Metazoa > Chordata > Mammalia > Rodentia > Nesomyidae > Cricetomys > Cricetomys ansorgei. Next base: position 7,899,455 of record JAMJFZ010000451.1, on the reverse strand, counting down.
AAGCTTCCTTCTAACCAGTTTTACATATACTTCTATCTTGCTATATTGCAATATCTCATTCTCAATCCTTGGGACAGAATATGAATTAATAAATTCAACAATTACTACTCCCATGTGCTCTGGTTCCTGGAAAACATCTTACCATTTGTTACTAATTAATTCTCTATCCATGGGTGTTGGGGTCTCATTGTTGCCCAAGGCTTTAAGGCACAATCACAGTTCTTCTCTTACATTAAACCTTAATGAGCCTGGCTCTCATGATTTTTATATTCATAATAAATTGAAAGGCTAAAACAAATCAAAGCTTCATTTTCAATTCTTACTTTGGCATTTCAGCAGTTAAAATGTCCAGATGACAAATGTAGAGTGCTATTATTGCCTTGTTAAAGAGAAGTCTATAATACAATTGGCCTATCAGGACCTACGCCAGGCATTACCAATGGCCTGTTACATGGTTCTCCGCTTCCACAGTGGCGGCAGTGTAGGCTCTACAGTCAAACAAATATAGCTCCTGCTCCTGCTCTACTTCTATGCCCCTTGTGTTCTCAATCTCAAGTTCCTTGTTTACTTAGAATGTCAGTTTCTTTGTTGGTAATGACTAATAGACCATTTCAGGGTTGTTATTAGCATTATCTACACTGTATCTAAAACTCTTGTCTGATCTCATCTATAGCTATGTTAGAATGATATATGTACAGAAAAGCAAAACAAGTTTCAGGTATGCCATAGTTTCTTAAGCATCCTCTATATTTGATATCTGCATCATGTGTATTTGAGTAAGATGTAAAATGTGTCATGGCATAAGATATAAAATGTGTCATCTAGTAGGATGCTTGTAAGTGCTACATAGACCTACATATGCAAAACAATCAGCCCAAATATCAAATTGGTTACAGTTACTTCCTGAAATATAGATATCAGGAGCCAGAAAGTACTTGACCATTTCTTCCTTTACTGTCTAGAAACTTTAAGAGTCATCAATTCCAGGTCAAGGACTCCAAATGCCAATAGAATAAAGAACAATTTGGCCCACGATCATCCTCTACTGCCATCATTTATTCCTGGTGTGGGGAATGACCTTTGAACATACTGTAATTAGGATATATGTGTACTGCATATAAAGGCTTTGGCTACTTCTACTGGGTGATCTGTGTGGAGTTGGTTTTATCAAGCCAGGTCCTTTGTAGAGATTATACTTATGTTTCTCTGACTTACTCCTTTGTCTTGTCTCTACCTCTAATTCAGAACAGCTACCTCAGCAAACATTTCCTCACCTGAAATCACTCTGAGTCTAATTTCTATCATCTAAATCATTAATCACTGATTAAAAACATGTTATTTTATTTCTCAAATTACTATCTTTTTCTGCCTCAAGGTGACTCTCAAATACTCCTTGATCTTCTCATTTCTGTCTCTTCACCATCTTAATCACTGTCATTGGGAAGCCTCACAGAAGCTTACAGGCTTTACATGAATTATCTGTTTTAATTATCACAAACCTATGTATTAGATATTACAGCCTATACTCTCCCTTATCCAGAAAATTAGATTCCAAAAGACCTTAAACACTTATAAGATTCTAGCTCACTTGGAATCAGGATCGACAAAAATGACACGATTCTAGTTGCAATCATTAGTCTACTGACAATAAATAGTCACAAGTAATCATTACTATTCTGTCTTATGAAATTGCTACTGTAAGTTTATGGGAATATTACTTTGAAGATATGTGTAGTGTTGTGCAATTTTAAAGTTTTAATTTAAAATATCGAAGACCACGAGAATATTTAGCACCTAAGATCACTTGCTGCTTTACAAGAGAACCCATGTTCAAATATCAGCACCCATATTGGGTCACTCACAACCATGGCAGTGAGATACCCACATAAAGTGTCTCAACTAGTACTTGACTATACATAGTCTTACTACTTAATGTCTCAAATTCTCTTCTGATACTCTCACCTCAGTATACTACTGAGGCTTTCCAAAATATTAAACATTTAAATATTCGACAGTCTTTCATAATGTGGTTCTCTTTTATTAGAATGCCCTTCCTTTCTTTGTGAAAAACTTAACTATGCCCTTTTTGAGCATATATGGAGAATTATTAATTTTATCTTCTTTTACAATATTGTATCAACAAGTGAAGGGTGCTTGCTACAAATTTAACATTCAAGATATGAGTTTAAGAACATTTATCTGAATACATTTATCCTGTTAGGATTTAGTTAATATACATAAAATTTCATTTCCATTCTTCATTAATTAATGTGTTAATTTATCCCCATTTTATTGTTTCATTGTCTTTTCTACTTTGCTCTCATACTTTATTTTATACTCTTTTATTTATTCTACCTATTTCATTATTAGTTAAAAGTAAAATAGTAGACATTTTGGGTGGTCTATTATCAAGAAAATACAAAACAATGCCTACATTGATGTGCCCAGGGAATTCTTAAAGCAAGAAAATTCTTCTGTATGCCAAATACATACTTTTCTGAATAGAAACAATTTTGTACATTTTGTTATGTTAAATATTATTGTTTTACAACTACTTCACCTTGAGATTTTACTTTTATGCTTGGTGAAAGAATTTTATTCATGCTCTAGCAGCAATGTATACAGCTATTACTTTGTGAAGGGAAGTTTGAAGACTCACCCTGATGCCTGCTGTTACATGCAATTACTACCATACATGCTTGCCTTTGCTGTAGTTTCTCTCTCATTATTCCTTCCTCTTCTCCTGGTAGATAGGCAAGCTGATTTATGGGCCATAATTTCATCATAAACTGCTGTCCTTCTGTTTGCATTGACTGGTTATCAGCCTTCATGAGTGACAGTGTGCCAGGGGACAGACACCATTATTCATAACTGACACCTTGCTTTTGACCTTGCTGCCTTTTCTGATTATTCTTCTTCCTGTTAGTACTTTCTAAGGACTTTTCATTCTCATTTTTTCCCATTGTTCTTCTACATTCAACCATATGATTTTTTTTCTTTTTCTCCTTCAGAAACCAAATGTAGTGTGAAAGACAAGGAAATCGGTCATTGACCACTAAGTAGGAAATCATCTTAAATATCATAGATTGGGATTTTAACTGGGTTAGTGAGCCTTTTCTACACAGAGGACAGCAAAGACCTTGCAAGAGTCATTCTGAAGGTCACTCTGTCAGAACGGTGTATGCAACACAACCATATATCTGTAATTCTTAGTCCTGTATTTTGTGAGAGTTTGGTCAATTACTGCACGTTCTAGGAAAGTTATCTATAGGAATGCAGCCACTCACTGTTTAAGAAAAATAATCTTTAATAACTCTTTTTTTGTTTTTTGAGACCAGGGTTTCTGTAACTGTGGCTGCCCTGGAACTCACTCTGTGGACCAGGCTGGCTTTGAACTCACATACCTCCTTAGTGCTGGGATTAAAGGTGTGCACAACTACACAGTCCTTTAATGACTTTTAAGTGTTAATTTAACCAACAGAAAGAAAAGAGCACAAGAGGAGGCACAAAAATCAGAGACCCAATCATCTACACATTCAGGAGTCCCATTAAAGTACTAAACTGTAAGCTATGGCCTATGCAGAGGACCTGGTGCAGACCTGTGCAGGGCCTGTGATTGCTGCTGCAGTCTCTGTGAGTTTATATGAGCTTTGCTCAGTTGATTTAGATGGCCTTGTTATTTTGGTGTCCTTTATCTCTTCTGTCTCCCCCACTTCTTCTGCCTCCTTTTCCAAGGGGTTCCCTCAGCTCTGGGTGGTGATTTGATGGATACCTCTTTTAGAGCTGTGAGTTCCAAGGGTTTCGTTTTTTTATAATAACCTACTTTATATTCTACACACTCATTTGTAAATGCAATTGTCCCTTCTCAGACACATATTATTATTGGATATATTCCTTGACCACTTGTTGAGGGGGACCCTTCAAGTGTCAATATATGCAGTGATCCACAAAGAAGTGAGAATGAAAACTCCGTTAAGATTGAGTCCATCAATCCGGATCAGACTTGGGAGTCTGATGCCAAGCAGTTCATCGTCAGCATATTTAAAACACAAGAAAACTTGGGAAAAGGTTTCCAGGCAATAATCATTTCAATTCCTGGTGCACAGCAAAGCTGAAGTTGGGACTACTTTAGAAACTCCTTTACTAGGTACATGTGACTTTGAGGCTGGGTTCTATAGCTAAAAGGCTGAAAATTATGTGTGCTCTCTGACCAAGATAGCATAGAGGTCATTAGGCCATAAAGTACATATGACATCTACTGTGGGCTGAAGAAGCAGTAGAAGCTGCTGGGATGTGCCTCCACTCCCTATATAGGTGAGAGGAAAGACCACACAGCGGACTCCTCTTCTCATGCCCTGGACAGAATATTGTGGGGTACCTGTTTCTCGAAAGCAGAAGGAACATGCTTGTCTCCACTGCACTTGGATCCATTGGCTGGATGCCTCGCTTTCATCTCAGGTGTTCCTGTCCTATGCTAATTAGGCTTCTCCACCCGAGGGACCCCGCCTTTCCGGAAAGATATTTAAACAGGGAAAGAGCTGATAATAAACGAGTTTTCTTGTTCATCAAACCTGGCTCCTGAGGTGTTCTTTGCTCCCTGCCATTTCTCAGGTCCGCGGGTGGACGGTTTCTAGAAAAGTCGCCAAACCCCTATCTTGGGCCCACGCATCCTGCCGCTTAGGTCTGAACCCCCTTCCCCTGGCCGGGGAACTGGGGCCAGACTGCCAGGGGTGGGACATCCTTCAGCCGCCATCTGGCGGGTCCACGCAGGAACCCGGGAACAGAGACCAACAATCTACCCTAAGGATGGGTTGTATTCATTGGGAACTAAAGATAGCTATCCAGAGAGGGAGAGTCTGGGATAAATATTCTTAGGGATACAAGTGAGGTATGTCTCTATGACAAAAGGCCAGTGAGTCATTTCTCCACGGATAACAAAATGGTCACCAGGTCACTAGCAATATTCACACCCAGCATTCTGGGTGAAAAACACTGTCTCCTTTGAGAAGACACTCCTGTGTGCTTAACATTTCTGCTTTCCTAGTGCTCTGTGTGTGAAAAATGATATCTGTGCCCACAACAGCTTGGCGCTTCATCCATGGATGAAGCCGTATGGAATTTCCTCTGTCTGTGTTGACATGATGCTGTCATTATGGTGATCTTATTCAGGTAACCAGAGTGTTAAGAATTCATGGATACATTTTCCTTGTCATGCCAAAAGGACAATACCAGCCCAGACAACATTGTGAACCTCTGGCTCTAACATTTGTTTTGTTACTTCCTTTCCTGTGATTTTCCTTGAACCTTAGATCAGTTGAGGTTGGAAACCCCACTATGTCTTATTCTCTACATTTTCAGCAGCTGTGGATCTAGGTAGGAGTTTTCATTTGTTGCAAGTTGTTATAAGGATAAGTACTTAGACTACAGTAAGCAATATTTTTATATTAATTTAGGAAAATGGCATTAGTAATTTCTCCTCATGGCTAGTTGGCTAGGTTTATAATACCAGGCATGAGTTCTCTCTTATCAAGAAGACTGTAAGTCCAATTATACAATATAAAATAAATAGAAATAGAATACTTTCTTTTTTATTTATTTTAATTTTTCTTCTCTCATCCAACTTATAGAATACATCCTGGCACCCATCCTCCTCACCATCCACTTCCCATCCCCTCCCATCTCCTCTAGAACTACCCCCATAACTACTCACAAATGTCCCCACAACTTCTTCCCAGAAAAGAACCATCCTCCTAGGGTTACAGCACAATTGGGGAGTGGCACAGAAGGATGGAATGAGGTCAGACACCAATCCCTACATCGAGGGTGGGCCAGCAACCAGATAGGAGATAAAGAGTCTCAAAGGTAGGTAAAATAGTCAGAGATACCCCCAACAGCCTGTAGGAGTTTTTCAAGAACACCAATCTAGGCAGCCATGTAATGTATTTAGGGGATTCTACAGGTTCCACATCTATGTCTTTAGTCTCTGTGGGCCCGTAGGAGTGCTGGTCAATTAACGTTGTGGGCTTGTTCTCCTTGTGTCCTCCACTCCTCTTTTAAATTGCTGTGAAACCAAGCCACATAAAGACACAACAAAAAGTTTCAAGCTGAACATATATCAAAACCAAGTTGGCTTTATCATAGAGATGCAATGGTTCGACATACGTAAATCAAGAAAGTCTAATAAGTCATAAATGGGTTTAAATACCAATATTACATGCCATTATCAGTAGATTAGAAAAGATCTTTGAAAAATTCTTGCTTGCTTTTATGATAAGAGTCCCAAAGGGAACAGGATTTGAGGTAGCATACCTCAACATACTAAAGCCTATTATGACAAACCACCACCAACATCATCCTAAATGGAGAAAATCTCAAAGCAATTCTGCTATAATCAAGGACAGTGTAGGACTGCACCCACTTCTTTTAATATAGTGTTTGAAACCATAGCTAAAGCAGTAAGAAGAAAGAAATTAAAGGAGGAGGAAGATGAAGAAGGAGGAGGAGGAAGAAGAGGTTGAGGAGGAAAGAAGAAGAGAAGGACGTCATCAAGCTATTTGAACCCTTTTAACATGAGGTTGGGTCATCTTCTAATCCATTAGTAGCAGCTCGAAGGTCTCACTTTAGGAACTCTGATTTTATACGATTACTTTATGGGCCAGCTTTGTTAAATAGACATGGCAGTCATGCTTGTAATAAAAATGACTAATGGTTATTTACACATGATCCACCTCATCTCTACAAGATACTGTGCAGTAGCTTTGTATTACAAAATGTTATACCCAAATCCAGCATTTCTGATTACTGAATATCTTGATGACACCTTGAGTGGATGATTGAATGCCACAGATCTCGGGTACGGGGCTTCTTGATGTGCAAACTCAACATGTTATGATTTATTTTATACCATCATTGAAGAAAATACTTTAACCACACTAACTGTATTTGAAGATCCAAAGACATCCATCATATTTCTATTATTGATTCTGGCCATGAAAATATTATAAAGGATATATAAGAATATAAAGGTGAAGAAATTAACATCTGTCTGGTGAATGGTAAGACCCAAATGAATGTCATGTGCGGGATCATTGAAACTGTTCTAGGTCATGTTAAGGAATGTTCTTCCTAATGCCAAAGGAAGACTGTTCGAGGTAGTTTTCCAGCTATGACATGACAAAAACACACTATCCCGGCCAGCGGAATCTTCAACCTTGACCCTAGGAGAAAGCATGGGAATGGGATATGGGCAGAGGCGCAAGGAGTAAAAGGCAGACAATCTGTCCGGTCAAGCCTTCGATTTATTGAACACATAGTACCAGTATTTATACAATTTTTGAAGTAGGGAGAAGAGCAGGGGATGCATAGGCAGGTTGCTATGGTAACCTTATCTGGCATTCAGACTGGTCTGGTCTAAACAGTATTCCTAGGTAGGGTCAAGGATGTCCCAGAGTGAGGAAGTGCATGGAGCTGTGAGATTCTCTCTAGGGCTTCCTGTGTAATCTACAAGGGTGGAAATGTGGAGTGAGGAAGCAATAGGGTTGTGTTAGTTGGAAGGGCAGTTTCTCAGAACTGGGCATCTTTAGGCTATCTGACCTTGTCCGTACTCTGTCCATTAAAACCAGAGCAGAAATGGATCTTTAAAACAGAAGTGGAGTGCCTTTGTATTTCAAGCCAGCATCCAGGGGTCCGCTTACCACAACACACATGTATGCATCTATAGGGATATGTATAATACATTTATTTTAGTGTGAATGGGAGAAAATATAAATATTTTCTTATACCATGTGAGGTTATGATGCTATGTTTAGAAACCCTCAATAACGCAACAATTTGATTAATATGAGCATGATCTCAAGAAATTATTTTTACAACTCCATCTTCATTGATTTTTATATTTTGCATTAAATAACCTATTTCATTTGAGAGTCTTATTTTGGTGGCCTGAACCTGTGAAGAATATTTTCAAAAAAATAAACTTTGGGTTTATAGGATTGTCCTTCTAGAAAGTAAGTAAATATATTCTGCCTAAAATAACTTCATAGCACACATAAAAAGAGAATATTTCATAAAGTGTCAGTGGTCACACATCCATTTAAAGGGTGCATTTCTTTGCTACCCACATTTTAGAAAGCTAGGAGTCACTAGCTGCCGATTTGCCTTCAGATATTTCCTAGTACATTCCAAGATGTTTATGTGCAGATTATCTTATAACACTTTCAGATGCGCTAACTGCTCTTGGTTTCCATTATTTTTAATGTAAAATACCATGAATTTATATATAAACATTAAACATTACATTATGCTTATAGTTTAGCCAATGAATGTGAATTCTAGTTTTCTATATCAGCCAATTTACTTCGGATGATTGATATCATTTATTTAAAATTTATTTTTATATTAAGTGTATGTGCGTGTGTACCTGAATGTGTGCAAGTGTACCACAAATGTGTAGGTACCCATAGAGAGCAGAAGAAAGCATCAGAGTTCCTGATATTGGAATTATAGGCGGTTGAAAGCTGCCTTGTGTGGCTACTTGGAACCAAGCCAGTGTCCTCTGCAATAGCAGAGGCCATCTCCCCAGGCCAGTTCTCATCTTAAACGATTTGAAGAATATTCTCTGTTAAATAAGGATCTTATGCTAAATGCTCATCATTCTTTTCTGTTTCTCAGAAGATATTCTATTATAACCATAGAGCATTTGCATGCTAGTCAAATCATCTAGGTGAGTTGAATCATGCTGTGTTCTAGTCTTTCTCTGAGGAACAAGGATCCATCCTGGCCTCTGTGAGGTGGTTAGGGCCACATGTTTATGAAGTGGATTTTATTTTGGTGTAGTTTAGATTCAACATGACTCCTGCATAGTCTCTAATCTTTGGGGATATCATTTATTTCCTTACCCTTTTGTCATCGTTACACTTGCTTAAAAGTACTTAAAAGTTTTCCCAGTTGATGAATTTAAAAAAGGTTAAATCAAAAGAATTTATAGACACACTAGATAAACAAAAGTCATTTTATTTAATTGGAATATTTAGAGGATATTCCCTCTGTGTTTATTAAATTAAATTGAGGGAATGTCAGTAGTTCTAATAGTTATTATTTTTACAGATCATAGCTTCTAATCTGACTTATCTAAATATATTATCATACATATTACATAACATATGTAAATAAGCCAAATATCAAAATTTGTTTAGTGATTTTTTTTATCATATAAAGGTTTAGGTTGATATAATTTCAGAGAAAATAGTACAAGGATTACCCATATATCCCACACTTACTTATTATTAGCATCTAAAATCCAATCGGTTACCCTTGTCATAATTAATAAACCAAGGTATTAACTGAAGTTCATACTTAAAATATACTTTCTCAGTTTCCCACTCATTTAAACAAGATTTATAGCACTTATACCCTCCTATCCTCCTGTTGTTTACAATCGATTCTGAGACTTTTCTTGTTTGGGGTGATGTTTGTAGCCTTGAGAAATACTAGCCACATATTCTGTATAATGTCAATCCACCAGCATCTATGCTGCAGCTTCACAGCAACCAGCAGTCAGAGGGTAAGGATTTAAGCTCCAAATACTTCACAGCAGAATATTTCTGTCAATTTTTCAAAATTCTTTAGCTTAGGATGTTTTTTGTTTTCCCCATTCATTTATTCAATGTATAGTTTATTTTTATCTGTAGGGCTTATTATATTTGTTTTTTACCATACATTATAAAGCAATAGTATATTATGTATTTTGTTCAGTTTTTTCACACTGTGGGGACTGGAACTCTTCTACTTTGCTTTTGTAGGCCTTTGGCATACTCACTATCATTATAGGTCTTTATTTTACCATTTTTTCACTTTCTAGAAATATAAGACATCTCAAGTTCATGTACACACTTGGTCCAGGTCTAGTATCTGCTATGCCACTAAGACAAAAGATCTTTTTATTGACTAATAAGATTTAAACCACAGACCTGAGCACCAAGTATGCGCCTCAATGATCTGATCTTCTTATTGTATGGCCTCTCAGTTGGTCATGGAAGAAGATATGCATGGCTATGTGTATAGTAATCTACATATGCATCTGTATGCACATAAATATAACTATAATCATTTTCTGTCATATCTCTTTAGATTAATCTAAACAGAACTTTACAGTATCTCTAAATCCATTATCACACAAGTCATTCAGATCTTCTCCAGTATCTTTTTTGTAATCTTTCATTCAAGTAGCAAAAACTCTTATCCCTATTATTTCTTATATATGCTTTCACAATTTTAGTATGAATCTTCCACATCTAAGTCATGCCTTTCTATGAACTTTGTTAATTATAGTACATTGCTTATGTGCAATTATTTTCCTCTTTCTTACATATCTATGTATTTACAGATTTATTATGTCTGTGAGTTTGTTATACACATCATTCATGCATTTAAATTAATTTATCAGACTGTAAACTATTAGGGATATCCAACCTCCTGAGAGATACATTAAGGTTATTTTTATTCTATAGTATTATCTGGGCTTTGATAGATGCTCTATGCCTTATATTTACCATATTTAGTATTGTATAATATATTTATAGAAATGTCTTCCTATCATAAAAAGTATCAACTATAATTCACTTATACGATTACTTTTCTATATTCCCAAACCACTGGCTATCACAATATCTTTGCTACCAGTGCACTTTTGAATCATCCAATGTCTTAGCAGTTGCATTTAAGAGTGTTTATAAGTTAGAACAATAGTTCTTCAAATAGTGTAAGTGTTTTATGGGCCAGGGACACAGGTCATGGATAGAATGTGTGTTTGAAATATTCAAGGTTCTGTGCTCAATGCCCACCACCAAAATTATGGGATACATATTTGCAATGACTGTTCTGTTCCACAGAGAAATGACATGTGTATCCAAAGGACAGGACCACAATTCTGTAATAGATTCTCTCAGTTTTCCTTCATTTAAGAAAGCCTTGAGGGGACCCTGTTGCAACTTAGTATAGATAGAAATGTAGGGTCTCTGCTTAGGTGGGAGTGGAGACCAGACTGGTTTTCAGAAGTGTTTGGCTGTGGTAGAGTGATTATTGACCAAGTGCTATCTTTCTTGCTAAACTAACCCCTTTCCAGTCTTTTGACTACGAAGACCAACCAGGGTTCTTGGATTACCCAAGCCATTCGTTTTTAATGTGTAATTTATATAAATGATGACAAATGGACACTTTGTCATCCTACTACCTTATGACCCCTTGTCACTTGACATGCCTAGCTAGTCTATCATCTAGTCACACTCCACTTTCTAAGTCTTCCAATCTTTTATAGATTACTCCACATTATCCAATGGTTTTAATTGTTCTTATCAGGCATTATTAAAATATTTCTGGAAAAAAATCATGATGAAATAATAGGTAAATCTTTGATGGATAAATAAATGAGTGATTTAGAATCTGTGAAAACGTTTTAAATATGATGATATGCCAGTGAAGAAAAAGAGGTGTTTCTCAAGTGATTTGGGGTAAACTCCCATTATCTGATGAAAGCTTGTATATTTATATCAAATGTATCAGACTGAACCTCTGAGCTTGTTTCTCCGTTACCATACATTTAATGTGAAGTGGCTTTAACTTCTCAGTGTTCCCCATTGCCTTTCTTTACTACACATAAAAAGACAGACTCAAGTGCGGCATGGAGGCAAACACCTTGCAATGCCCCTTGTGCAATGCACATGAAAAGATAATCAATGCAAAGCTTAAGAGAAGATTAAAATGCAAGGAAGAAATGTTTCTTCCCTTTTCAAATTTAACTGCTGATTGTATTAATTTTTGTATTTTTTACTTTTCTTTAAGTAATTGTTTCCTTGGGAATCTTGAATTAAAATCCATGTTAATAAAATGTTATGCCCATTGTCGGTAAGTGGCAAAACTATAGGATGGTTGTGAATGACGTTTATCATACTCCTTTAGAAAGAATTGAAATCAAGACATTAATAAGTGAATAGAGAAGCAAAGAATTGGGAATTGACTACAAACCCACTTCTTAAAAATTGGTATGTGAGCGAGGGAGTCATTTTAGTAATTTGTTTTTACGAACTCTATATTAGACTAATAACTTCCACAGGGTAGGCTCCACATCTTTTCACCGCTTTGTTCCAGAATGTGACATTGAAATTGTCAATGTATGAGCATTCGATGTTTTCTGAATAAACAAATGAGTAGATAAGCATGTAGAAAGAAATGTGCATTAAAGTAAAATTTGGCAATCACAGGGATAAGAACTGATGCTCCATTCTAAATATATGTGTGTGTGTGTGTATAAATATGTATATATATATATATGTGTGTGTGTGTGTATGTGTGTATATATGTATACATATATATGTGTGTGTGTGTATACATATGTGTGTGTATACATATGTGTGTGTGTATATATATATGTGTGTGTGTGTGTATACATATGTGTGTGTGTATATATATATGTGTGTGTGTGTGTATACATATGTGTGTGTATATATATGTGTGTGTGTGTATACATATGTGTGTATATATATGTGTGTGTGTATACATATGTGTATATATATATGTGTGTGTGTATGTATGTACATGTACACACACACATATGAATATATAAAGTGTTATAATATATTATAGTGATTTTCTATGATACACCATTATGGAAGGTTTTCAGCATAATTAATTCTCGTTTTCTTTTTTTAACCACAAAGAAATCAAAGTGAACACTTTGTTCAAGTCTCTCATCTTTTTATTTTTACTACAAGCCTAGTTATAAGATTTAAGAAATGATTCATATTTTATTGATGAAAGAGATCACATGACTTTCTTTGATATTATTTTTTGAAAACCCTTTTGAGGCTTAGCACAGCACAAGAGAGGTTGTACTAGTTATAGAAGTGGATGCCTGGGAAAGTGTTAAAATTCATAAATTAAGACAGGCTTTCATCAATATCCTTGCCTCTGATATTCTTAAGTGTTAGACAGATCCCCTCAGATTAATCTTTAATTTAATTTGTCATCCCTTTGATTCCCAATCACTAAAACATCACTAAGAGTCAAAGACTAACCTTGAAAGAATCCTCTTTAGTCATCAGAAAGATATGAAATTCCTAATGGAATGTATGTGTGAATTCCCATCATCTTTAAAGCAGTGTTTCACAAGTCTCTGTGGATAAGTCTATGTTGTTTAGGAAACAGTGCCAAAAGCTTTATCTACATATTGCTAGTTGTTTTGCAAATTTAATTTCACATCAATGGATGCATAGTTTCACCTTCTATTTTTGACTCTAATACATAGAAAGAACAATTGGATCGAGTATCTATTCAGCCTCCATAGAATGAGGCATTGGATGTATGAATTAATCCTCCAAAGCAAGAAATTATAAATGTATAACTTTTTTGGGTCCTCTCTTCAGACATTCATCTTTGAAAATTTCCCTATATACTTAAAAATACAAATGAGCTATGCATTTCATACATAACTGCATCATCAATCCCTGTGAACATCTTGCCTGATTTCTAGATGGCATTCTATTAAATACTTGCCTGTTCCATTATTTGATTATTAACCTGTAATAGATTGTTACTGTAACATATTCCTAACTTACAACAAATTCCTACTGTGCCTTTTTACCATCTAGCTCAGGGAAGAGAAAAAGATAGAAAGAAATCTTCACTGCCCTTGTAGCAGCCTTGAAACAGAGAAAGAGAGAAAAGAAAAAAATCTTCACAGCCCTTTTTGGCTGTCTTTAGCTTAGAGAGAGCGGAAGCTCATAGAGAACTAAAGTAGCATCCAACAACCCAACCCACCACCTGCCAACTGCCAACTCCCCCCAACTCTTTCTTATATTCTAAGCAAAGTTCCTAGAAGTTCAAGAGGCATGCAGTCATATGGGAAGCTGCATATGCCAACCAACTTCTTCAGAGCATCCTGCTATACTACCTTTTACCTCTTACTGTGAATTTATTCAGGAAGAACAATGACGTGGCAGCAAGGAGTACTGATTATTTGTATGCTAACCACAAATAAAACGTGATATTAATGTTTTATCCTTTGGTAAATATCCAATATCGTGATCTATTAAATCATCCTGTCCCTGTTTCTCTGTTGTTGTTATGATAAAAATAACTTGAAAAAAGCAACTTAGAGAGAAAAAGTTTATTCTGGTTCACATTTCAAGAACACAGATCATTCTGAATGGGGGGTGAAGGCAACAAGAGTGTTAAACAGTTCCTTCCAGTCACAATCAGAAGCAGAGTGGGCTGTAACCATGCTGCTCTCTGTCTTCATTTTCACAGCCCAGGACACAAGCAAGGAACAGTGGGCAGGTCTTCCCATCACACAACAGTTAACGTAACTCCCCATCGTCATTCTTGGAGGCCAATGTCCTGTTGATTCCAACCAGTTCCCAAGAAGAGGTAGAACCAAAGCACTGCAAAACAGTGTGCCTAGGTCTTCTGATTCTCAACTGGTCTCCTTGTTAGCTTAATGTAGGTGCCATTTTTTATTTGGGCATCAGGTTTATGTTCTATGTCATGTGATCTTACAATTCAAGAAACATTCACATTAGCATGCTATACTACTTGTTGATCAACCTTCACCCCCTATTGAGATAATATTTGCATGTGTTTTTTGAAATTAACTTTTAGTTTGAAGAATTATATCCTGAAACTGGCATTGCTGAATCAGAGGTAATTATAGTTTTGAAAAGTAAACACATTGTGACTATGTGTAAGTAGAATATTTGAAATCTGGCCGAGTTGGGAAAATACCACTTTCCCTCCATGTTCTACTCACTGCACAGAGATGACTGGTTTTCTGTTAATTCTTTTGTCTCTCCTTTCTTTATCTGTGTTAGTTAACTAAGTTCTTAGGTAAAATGTACAACCAGAATAATTAGATACAATGTATAAAAATAGAAAAGAGGTATCCAGACTATAAACTCAGAAATCCTATAATTTCTTTCAGATTTTGATCAATGCTAAGAATCCTATGGATTTAACTGATGAGGACACTGTAACAATAATAACTCTGAAAATACTATAAACATGTTTATTACTAATCCCACCCACCATTAGTACTTTGAGAAAATGACAGATGGCTCAGTATGTCTGTCTTGGTGAGATAAACTACAGCATAGATGTTATCAGAGTTCCACTATTTTTCTTTTCATTTTTTTAACGGAATTTTCACTGGTCAAGAGCTTCTATGCCATGCAATATTCATACTTATTCTTATGGGAATTAGTTACTCCACTAATGTAAACGTCTTTAATTTCAGACACACAAAGGGCTGTCAGAAGTATGGCAACAAAGCAAGCCAGACCCTGATAATCACTGGCAAAAGGCCACTATCCTGCTTGGAAAATTAAGGAATTTTGAAGTCATATTTCAAGGCATCAGAACAAGAGATCTAGGAGGTGGAGCTGCAATTGATGATATTGAATTCAAGAACTGCACAACTGGTGAGTCTCTGGGAAGCCTTCCTATTTGGGACACACTCACAGTGTGGCAATTTTTGTCTTAGTTATATGTTTATAAAATATTCTCGTACTATGTATTTTGTCTGTACATGGACATCAATTGAAAATTACAGTTTAATAACTTTAAACTTTGAAATACTAAGAGATAATATCTTTCTATAATCTATTAGGGTTACTGTGACAGCATGTATCATTAACTGTGTGTCTAAGGAAAACAGAAACATATTGTTCACTGTTTTAGATGCCAGAAACCCCAAACCATCATGCCCATTCATAGGATGTCTAGAGATACCACCTCTCTTCTGGGTCACCTGGAAGAAGGAAAATTCACTTCCTAAAGCCTATGTTTGTATACTAATTACAAGTGTTAATAGCTCTATTTTCACAACCCAATCACATCTTCAAATGCCCTAATTTCCTACCTTCCAATAACATCATTTGAAACTAGGATTTCAACAGTGAATTTGCATAGGATTTAAATATTTCAAAAGTTGCAATACCTTCTCATTGTTTGATTGCAAAAATAATTCTCCTTTCATATCATCCCTTTTCTACCATGCAGAAATTTTATTGTTGAGATTTGTTTTTAATATAATATAAAATAAAAAGTCTCGGATTTTCATACATTTCTTAAGCTTAAGTTAGAAAAAATAAGCCAATAAAACAGATTAGAAACTGGCTGCTAATGCATACATGAAAAATAAATGTGGAACCTGAACTGGGAGCTGTGTTTGGGAAATTTTAAAATGCTGCTCCAACATTCAGGTAACAGTGTGAAAGAATTCTGCAACCCTTTCAGACATGTCCAAGTGTGAAGTCTAGCTACAGATTTTCTTTACAAAACTACCTAGTAAATATCAAACATAATTATAAATAAGTTTGTATGGTTTCAGTTTGCAAAGTTTGTTCAAAGGAATTCTCTGGTTTGAGTTCCAAAATAGTCCTGTGTGATGCATACTGCTAACGAAAGACACTCCTCTGGTTTTCTGCATCAACTCACTTGGCAGCATGCCTCTGGGGAAGAACTACTCAGAAGAACCAGGTTTCTGTATATGAATTAATTTTACTGTGGCTCTCATGTTAAAATATCATTTCATAAGGGAGTTAAAAATGTGAATTAGGCATAGGTGATGTTAAGTTACCTGTCCATTTTATGAACAGTGCTGCTTCAAATAACTTTGGCTCATTAGAAACAAACCTTTTCAGAACCCTCCCCTGCTATTTACAGAAATGCAGGTGCTCCTTAGTTGCCTGATATATGTACATAAAGTAAGGCTTCTTCACGTGGTCCCTCTGACCTTGGGAGCACATAGTTCTGAATACCTAAGACATGCCTTAGAGGACTTCCAGGTGTTTACGAGCTGATGCTTCAACAAATTAAAGTGCAGTTATGCACAATAATAAAAAGAAGACACTCTTTTAAATTTTCTTTTTTTTTTTAAAATAAATTGATTTTTTGTGTAATATATCCTGATTATAGTTTCCCCTTCCTTCTACCCCTTCCATTTCCTCCCCAGTCCTTTTTCCCTCCTTCCTTTCTCCCATTAGAAAAGAACAAACTTCTAAGAGATAATTGTCAAACATGAAAAGATAAAATAATAAGACAAAGCAAAAACTATCATATTGAAGTTGGACATGGCAACCCAGCAGGAGGATAAAGAGTCCCAAGAGCAGACCAAAGACTCAGTGGCCTACTTGTTCTCACATTCAGGAGTCCCATGAAAACACTATTTCAAGGGAAGAGTCTCTTAAATGTGTTTCATTAAATAATTTCTTAGTAAATTTTCTAGTAATGCATTGATTAGGGATAAATTCATTTTTCAAAACTAAGGCAGAAGAATGGCTCTATTATGTAGTTTGTCTGAGTATAGAACATGACCCATGTGCCTTTTGGGACAAGTTGATATTGAAGGAAACAACTTGCACATAGCAAAAGAAAATGGAATTGATAATCTCATTTGTATTCTGGTTGCTTTAAAATGGTCCATATACAAGTCTTATAGAGTTCAATGTTCATTGGTTATTATAGGGAAGAAGGAAGAGAATATATATTGAAAAAGAAAAAAAAATGTCCATCTTTATAAAGTTCTTAATCTACAGGGATACTCCATTTCAACTAAATAGTATTTAGGTATAATTGTTCCCTAACTATAGCCATTCATCTGATGTATAGCTTTGTATTAATGCTAAGTGACATCTGTACCCAGTTCTACAACAAAACCGTTAGCTACCTACTTGCTCTCTGTTTCTTAGATTAAGACAAGTGACGATCTTTTTTGCTTATTTTTCTTACCTATAAAATAGCAATTATGATGTTTCTATCTCATAGTGCTCATGAGGATTCAATTACTAACTCTAAATAAAGCATTTAAGGTATACTTGGTTTCTTAGTAGTTGCTAGCTTAAAAATCATATACAAACAACAGCAAAAGTCAAATAATTGTTTTAGTTGTGAAAAAATTCTATATCAACATTCACAGTCTGATTCTGCTCCAAACCCTCATTTCTATATGCTCTACAAACGTCCGTTGATTACTAAGGTTGGAGAAAATTCTGCAAGATACGAAGCTTATCTTCTCAGAACAGGGATAAATGCATGTTCCTTAGTGTTCGGTCTTACGGATTTTTTCATTTCCTCTTTCAGTGTAACATTCTTGAATCTTACAATGCACTCCCCACTCCCATGTGTATGTTTCCTCTGAATATCTGAATATTCTATTTCCAGAACCTCTCTGTAAACTACCTCCAAGACACCAATAAACCCAGGTTTTCAGGGTAAAACTCCAATAGTTCTATAAATTATTCCCTTTTATAATATAAATATTATATATATCCAATTGAGTTATTACCAATTTCTAGCTCAGGAAAAAGGAAAAAGAATATTTAGAGAATAGAAAATATTTCCAGATGTCAATAAAATCTAACTAGAAAAAAGTTTATTTCTCTATAGATTCAGAATAGTCAATCATATCATTCCCACCAAATAATCCTGAATATTAAAGGCTGAAATAAATTGAGGAAAAGTGTGAGAATCCAGCACAAATTTTAGATGACTAACACTTTGTTTTCACATCTATCTGAAGAAGAGATTCTCTTTTGCTATAAACAGTTTCATATCTTTCATTTCCCTCTCAAAGCCTATAGTTAAGACTCCTGAGTAATACTGTAAAAAGTTACTGTTCTGAAGTGAAAACAGGTGGGATGATTACCGTAATTTCAGCCATGCATCACCCTTGATTAAAATTGAAATCAGGAAATCATAAAGCAGTGATTGCTATGTATAAGATTCGTGAATAAATAAATCTATACACAGAACCCAGTAGAGTTTGATATTAAAATGCAGTATCTTCACTTAAGTTTAAGTGATCAGTTTTGTTTCTGCTCAATGTAGAAGAGTTGCATTGTTTTAAAATAAAGAATGGGGTGTAAGAAAATGATACCAAGTAGAAAACATAAATAGCTTATCCTATTAAAATAATTAGAAATGACTTTGAACAGCTAGAGAGTATGTGACACTTTATGATGTAAGAGAAAACAAAGTGAAGTTTATAAGTGGAAGGTGGATGGGTTAAAGAACAGATGGAAAATGTATCTGTAGAGACTATTTGCAGAAATCTTGATAGCACATGAAAACTAAGAGTAGACAACATTCTGTTTTACCCCAAAGATTTTCATTCTGGTGTCAGATTGAAGTACTTACAGTAATATCCAATGTTGTGCCATTCAGTAGTGACAGGTGTTATAAATGACAGAAACAGAAAATGATAGATAATTATTACCCTGATAAGAGTATTGAGAAACACTCAATTTGAAGGGCACAGTTGATCTAAGCTGAAGTAAAGGAAGTCGACCATGAAAACATCTAGGAAAAAAATAACCTTGGCCTGGAGACAAAATGGATAGATTTACTAAGAAGCAAACTCATTGATAGAGCTGAATAAAGGTGGAGAGATAGTTATGGTCCATGGTTTTTAGAATTTTGTCATTAAAAAGCAATGCTTGCTATGTGTAACAGGACTCTCCCAGCAAGAGGTCTAAGCAAGGAGATGTGAGTATAAGTTTTCTTATGTGTAAATTTGACTCTGTAGAAGATTGAACAAACCCCATGAACTTTTTCCTCATGTTACTGTTGGAAAAAAATTAGGAACATATGGGATAGATTTGAGGTTATAACAAATTAATATATACCATGTACATTCATCATTAATGATTACTCCATGATAACTGTTCCACCAATGTTGAATGGATAGGAACATTACTATTATTATCTCCATATTATTTAAATTAATCCCCACAAACTCTGAAGGCAAGGTGACATAGAAATTTCTCTGAGTATCAGCCAGATTGGTTGTCTTTCTAATATTTAATGGTAGCTGCCTATTGTTAAGCTACTCCTAAAAATCACATCGATTACCTAGGGGTAAAAAATAGCTACCTAGCAGATGACTTATCTGTTGATCGCTGTGAAATGATATCAATGTTCTCTGAGTCCGGTGAAACAGAAGATTCAACTATGGAATGAGTTCCAGGAAATGAATGTATTACAACATAAGGTGAAGAGGAACAAGCAAAGCCTAGAGTTCCTGGCAAGCTGGGCCAGCAGGGCTGGAGAAAGCTCTCCAGCACTGATGAAGTCTTGTTCCAACTAAACATTCACCAATTGCCCCACATCTGAAAGACCTGGGAATGGAGCCTACTTTGAGTTTCATTCTCTGGGGAAACAGGACACCCTTGGCAACAATATAGCAAGATACTTGAGAACCTAGAGATGGAGTCTGGGATGTTCCAGACCCTTCTTTCTCAGCTTAACATGATGCATTATCAGTACCTTCTACAGTTATTATCAGAGCTGCATAGCAAGGGAGTTGGAGAATAGGGTTGTACTATGGCCACCGAGAATATTCTCCCACAAAAAAACTTTTTTCCAAAGACTTAAAAGCTCTCAAGGAAAATGTGGTAATAATATATATCAGTGTTCCTAGCAGAGGCATGATTTGTAAGATTAGTTCAAGTCTTAATTAATTCAAATCCAAGTTCAATTTTTAATATTCAGATGTCTTAGTTAGGGTCTTATTGCTGTGAGGAGACACCATGACCCTGGAAACACTTATAAAGGAAAACATTTAATTATGGCTAATTTACAGTTCAGAGGTTTAGTCCATTGTCATCATGGCAGGAAGAATGGTAGCATGCAGGCAGACATGGTGCTGGAGAAGTAGATGAGAGTTGTACAGGCCAATCTGCAGGAAGCAGGAAAAGAGAGAGGGGGGGGAGAGAGGGAGAGAGGCACTGGGGCTGGCTTGAGCTTCTGAAACATTAAAGCCCTGTGCCCCCCAGTAACACATTTCTTCCAACAAGGCAACACCTTCTAATAGTGAGGCTCCCTATGAGCCTTTTGGGGCCATTTTTATTCAAACCACCACATCAGGTAATTAATACTCATTGTTAGAATTTCTCTGTTTTGGATTAAGAAAAGTTGCAAGTAAAAGGCATGAATGCAAAAATTTAACTCCTGAGCAAAATCCAGGTCTTAGAAAGTTTTGTTCTTGCTGGTGGTGGTGATGATGGGTTGATTGTTTTTCTTGCAATAGGGTTTGGAAATGGAGCACAAGATAGCTTTGGCCATACTGCTATTGATTAATAAATACCATCTTGTTTGTAGCTTATTGCTGTATGTAACATAGATATTTATTGTTCAGAAAATAGTTTCAACCATGTCTCCTCTTTAGTTAGAGGAATACACATAAGTAAGATCTTGCCAGAGTGTTGTAACAACTACTGTGTGTCACTGGAGAAGAGAAAATTGAAATCTTGGTTGCAAACTCCATTGCTATAGATGCATTTTTCTCAAATTGTTTATTCAAATATAACTTTGATTATGTTTAATATATTTAAAAGATACCTATCTTTCTAGACCTTGTCCATGTATTAGAGTTTAAGAGTGACAGGTACTAGTAGAGGTACTCAGTTTACAGGACTTTCTTATTCATTTTTCTTTTTTTGTGATTATTTTTTTTAGTCATTAATATTTCTGGGGGATATGAAGAATTGAGTACATAATACTGATTTTCAAAACTTGTAGGTCATGTTTATGTAAAATATAACTTAGCCAATCCTCTCAAAAACTAAGTGCAATTTTGCATATGAAACAGGAAGATTTTAGTTGTTGTTAAAACAATTACAAATCCATTTTCTACATATAGCTGTGTTTGATAGTGAGCCGACCAGTATTGTGATCTGAGTGTGCAAGCACAGTACTGTTGCAAGGTTCCATTCTAAGGGCTCTCGTTGTGTTATGAATGAATGAGGAAATGACAAGCCCTTTATAGGGTATTCCGTGTAAAGATGTCAGTACAGAGTAACATCTTCAAATTTTAAGTGCCTGTGTTAAGAAAAGGCTTCCAGCATTCCCATTTCTATACTGTGAGGAAAGACTCGGAGTACACAAAGTTGACATTAATGAAATTCTGAAGCTAAAAGGTGGAGGTAGCCCTGGCAGCATCTGCCCTCCTCTCATAGTCATTGACAGCTGAGCCTGCCTTTCCTGCTGGATTTGGTTTGAGACAGGAAGCACGAGGCCACATTGTTAGGGTCAGACAGCTGCATTGTTCACTTTAAAACTTAGAACCATACTTTTTACTTCCTGTAAAACCAGAAAATAATTATTAATCCTGGCCCAGAGCCATATTGTAAACAGAGGACTATATGATTGTATTCAGTTTATCCTTAATCAGCTATTTTAAATTAAAACAAAATCAAGGCCATGGATGGGTCTAATTAGTTTAATATAGTATTCATGTAAATCATTTGTGGAATACTGAGAAAGTATCAGATATTGCTGTATCTTTCAATTGAGAAAAATTAGCATTTTAATGTTAAGAGGTCTACATTTAAAGATGTAATTTATGGATATTATGATTACAAATGGAATGTTATAATTAATGTTATTATATTTGATTATAATCAAAGCCCAATAATACAAATTATTTCATTTGTGATATTAAGAAAAAATAATTACTTGAGCAGATATTTTAGTAAGACTTAAATGGCCCTTGAAATAGCCCCAGGTTGAAAGGAAAGCACTGTACATCTGAATGGTAACATTATCCTCAGTTCATGTAATTTCTAATTAGAATCTATTTCAATTCTAATGAACTTCTCCATACATTATTGAATGTAAGATCATTACATAGCCAAGACTGTGCTTCAACTTCAACTGAACTGTATTTTATTCAAAATAATGTTAATTTTTTTTCAGTAAAATTTCACTTTACATTTATGGATTTTTTTTTATTTCTCATTATTCAATTGTAAGATGTGTTCCATAGTCTTGAAATAGTTGTATGAATGTTTATGATGTATAAGAAATATAAAATAAGGTATACTTCAAAAAGTAATTTGAAAATAGAAATTATATCATTAGACCAAACGTAATGACACAAGATACAATAAAAACGTTTTGTCTAATGCATATGCATATATTAAGCCAGATCTAGAAATCACATTTTCTTGGCTATTTTATTTTATGGTATATATATGTATACATATACTTATATCAAATCTTTACAATAGTGAATAATTTATTTTTTGAATAATATGGAGAATGGGCTGATGGGAATATAGGTTTGGGAAAAGCTGCTATAATCAAAGGAACAGAGTCAAGCAACACAACTGTTAACCCATCATTAAAAATACTATGGTGATTAAAGTATTAAAACTTCAGCAAAATTATTACTTTAAAAAGCAAAGTGGGTGGGAAGAAAGAATTTTGTTGAGCAAATATAAAAATGGGTTAAGGCTATGGAATTATAGATTATCGATTTGTATTCGCCCAAGATTAGGGAGAAGGGATTAGAGACTGGCTAAGTAGAGAAATACAACTGAAGAAATGCATTCAGATCCCCAGAACCTACAACAATCTGGTACTGAAGTGAAGCTCAAACACCTGTCTCCCAGCACACCCTCAGGAAATGGGAGACAGAGAAGGGGCAATTTCCAGAAGTTCAAAGACCAGCTTCCTAAATTGTATTACAGCAACCCGACCCTATCTCAAACAAAGTGGAAAGACGGGGGCAGACACACAAGAGACTGTTGTCTCGGACCTTCACACATGTGCTATAGCACATGCATACCCACACTAACACTCACATATCACATACTCTTGCACACACTAAAGAAAGGACTCTGGAGTATAGTGCAATCAGATAGTACTTCTGCAAGCTAGTATGTGGAGTAAAAGAGCAAAGAATACAGGCAAAATATGAACTTAACAGTTCTAGATTCCTTTGGGAGAAATTAGTCGTATGGCTACTGTGCCTTGTTTTCACTACTATCCCTTAAAACTATTCACATCATAATGAGAATGAGTCATGCTGTAATAGACACAAACTCTGAGCTTTGCTATCCTGACCCAGTTTCTTGATTGGTTTTATGGATAAGAGCTTTGTTTTATAAAAACATGCATTGTATAAATATCAGTTTCCTTTCCAACAAAGGAAATTATTAATACTATATACTAAACAATAAATGGGTGCCAAGGGTGGACTTACTCTAGTGTGTATGTGATCTCATTTATAGAGGTTGAGTACAGAATGGTGTCTTGGAGGGTTTGAATCAAACGAGTCACACAAATTGCCTGGAGAATTGGCTGAAAGGAGCTGGAGAATGAAGTGTTTGTGATTGTTGATTAAAGGGTCAGAGGGAAGTTCAGAAAAAAAGAAAATTGTGGTTTATATTTCTTTCCTCTAGCTTAATCTTAGGTTTGAAGTCTTTCTGCATTCTCATGATAATTGCTGTAAGTGTTGATTTTAATGAAGTCTACTCTAATTGCCAATAATATCAAGCATGAGGTCCGTTTACTTAAGGACACAGGAAATATCATGGAACCCAAGATCTGAAATGCATATCAGCTTCAGGATAATAATAAAATCAGAGACCAAATAGTGGGTCTGAATTAAACTGTGGTCCTTGTGTGCATCTCGTTCCTTCGGGTTGCATCATTCTTCTTGTCTCTTGTGTGGCCACTTTTTGAAAGCAGATATCTTTGCTTTGCCATTTGAATACAGAAAAGATGACTGGACAGAACTTGAGTTATGGACACATTTCTTCAGACATGTTTCCCTCATAGTTACACATTCAGATGGGCCTATCCTCAGCCTGAAACACCATCATACTAGTTAACTGGAATTCATTAACAGCAAACATGCCTGCTGGAAAGTTCACCTTATTGATGATGGAGAATGAGGTTTGGAATCTGCTTGTGTTTTGTTTCAGTATTCTGATGCTTCCCTTGGGGTGTTTTTCAAATACACTTACCAATTCAGACTCCAAAAACCCTGCCACCTCCTTTATGGATCTTTCACACTTCGGGATGTTAACTGCCTGCCCTACTCAACCCAGGTACCAACTCCAGGAATTGTCACTATGCCCCAGAGGTTACTAACACCATCCCACTGGCCAATCATGAATTTATTTCTCACAGAGGCCAAAATAATTGCTATTTCCCACAGTCCCCAATCTCATATTTTTTTCTTACCAAACCTAGGACTTCCCTGTATAGCTGCCTATGGATGTATTGTCCCCTTCTCTTGAGATCAGTGAGCATAATAAACCATCTTCAGTGGGAGTCATAACCCCATATATTGGTTTCACTGAACCTAACAAAGCCGGTGTTCAAAAAAACATACACCAAAATAAACTCACTGAAAATGTGTTCATAGGCTGTTGCATCATACATTCAAATAAATGTTATTGCAGTGCAATTCACAAATAAATGGTAGAAGTTGTTTTCCAGATATGTTGGCTATTCTAGTAGCTGGTCAGCCTAATGAAAGCAACTAGAATAGTGGAGTGTGAATAGAGTGTAGATGAGAACATGAAACGTGGTGGGAGAGATGGTAAATCTGGATAACTGCTTAGCTCTAACGGTACGGTTCCAGCTGGCTGGACAGCGTAAGGTGAGAAAAGAATCAAACGGCATGTGCCAGCTGCCGAAAATGTTTTGTTAAAGCTGTTACACATCAATTATACTTATCCTTAATGAACCAAGGAAACTTGTTTATTCAAAAATGCATTTTGTTACTAGGGAAGAGGAAACAGATATCTGCATTAAACACCAAATAGCCTACCACATCTTTCTAGAAGTAAATCTGTGAGGTTGGGATTATGAGTAATGTAACAGTTTAATGTATACAGCCCTCACTGGTTAGCCATAAAAGTTTGGTTCCAGGAACCCCCAGGGGTACTGAACAAATCCACAGATGCTCATGTCCTTCATTCAAAATGGTATACTGTGTGCATACTGCCTAAGTATGTGTTCCATACGCTGTAAATAAACTCTAGATTACCTATACTTAATGCAGTGCACATTGTTACACGGTATTGTTTAGGAAATGATGACAAGAAAGCAAATTCTACACTATGATTAGTACTGAGGTTAAATCATTTTATTATAACTCCTATCCTTGTTATGGGCCACTTTTTTTTTTCATGAGATTTCCCAGTTCCTCCGTTACCAGAGATTTCTGTGGCGTTATCGACCTTTTTGCATTTGAGGTTCTCTTGCATATGTGGTCCTGGATAATCAATAAGTAAGCAGACTTATACTAATACATGAGAGTAAGCCACAAGGAACAAGCCCATAAGCAGTGATTCTCCGTAAGTTCTGCTCCTATTCTTGCCTCCAGCCCCTGCTCCAACTTCCTGCCCTCGCTTCCCTCCCTGATGGACTGATTCTTTCCTCCCCAAGATACTTTTGGCCATGATGTTTTTATCATAGCAATA
Organism: Cricetomys ansorgei; assembly: GCA_026225945.1. Taxonomy (NCBI): domain Eukaryota; kingdom Metazoa; phylum Chordata; class Mammalia; order Rodentia; family Nesomyidae; genus Cricetomys; species Cricetomys ansorgei. Next base: position 7,873,188 of record JAMJFZ010000451.1, on the reverse strand, counting down.
ACTGTGACAGCTAACTAAGGTACATGTCTTCATGTTTACATGTTTGCATTTGTTTACTGTGGCTACCATAACAACAAAAACAGTTTAGTCAGCTTAAACTCTAGAAATACAGTTTCTCAGTTCAACAGGCAGATAGCCCAAGATCTCAGCAAAGTTCTATCTTCTTGAGATCGCTTTCTTCAGCTTGCTATTGTTCTACCTTACCAAACATTCTCACATCACGTGTGCCCTTGCACAGGTCTTGACATCTCTTATGTCACCTGATGAAGATACTAGTCAGACTGCAAATCCTAACCTGATGTCCTCAGTTCAACCTAATTGCCTCTCTGAAATCTCTATCTCCAAACATAGTCACATAAATTACAGCCCTCTCATGTGATCTCACCCCACAGTAGGCTCTTTATTGGACATTCCTATTCTGCAGTTCATTACCCACAATCCACTGCACTATTATAGCACTTTGGTTCCAGTAATCCTTTGCTCACCAAGGGCCCAAAGTACATGAGAGTTGATGCAATGTAGGTGTGCCAATGAGAAGCGCTGAGTGCTTCTTATATGTAAAAACCAGAAAGAAAAAAATCACACGTTGAAGTTACTGAGTCATTCAGTGTAATATTTTGAAGGATGCACAACAAGGTTTTCTTTATTAAAATTATAACATTTTATTGCATTTTATTAATCGTTAGCTATTGTTAATCTCTTGATATGCCAAAAAACATTGATTAAAAATAGAATACATATATATGAATTTAAATAATAGTGTATTTAGGGTTTTGATTGATCCGCGCCGTGGCTAGGACGTCAAAATATAAAATTTTGAGTAAGAAGAAACACAATCCAGCTCACAATAGTGATATAATGCTTAGAATTAGATTGACTGTCTTTGTCTAATTTTAATTATGCATATATTATCACTATTGTTATGATGACGTTAGAGATAGGGTCTCTCTGTACAGCTCTGGATGGCCTCAAGCTATAGAGCTCCACCTGCTCCTGCTTCCCACTGTTCTGGGGCTAAAGATGTGCACACCATGCTTTCATTATGCATATATTTTTAGTTATATCTTTTTCCCAACCCTCCTATTTTAAGATGTGGCATAAATTTATTTCCCCTTTTCCATTTTTCACATTTAAAACATTTTATTCTTTGAAAATTTCATACACATGTACACTGTTCCCCTCTATCTCCCCTCAAGGGTTTACCACAAACATTTCATACATATATATTTATATATGTATACACATGTATATATATGTATGTATGTATACATATATGTATACATATATATTTCCTTGACTATAACTAGTGTTCTCAATATGTAAATGTATATGGGACATCCATTGTGGCATGGATAACCTACCAGTGGCCACTGGGCAAAGAAAAGTGTCCTCCCTTCTCCAGCATTAACTGCTAATAGCACCTCAGTTAGGGTTGACACCTTGAGAACACATACACACACAGCTGGCTTGATCTTGTGCAGTTCTTGTGAAGGTTGTCATAGCTGCTGGGTACTCATGTGTGCAACAGCCATGTCCTGTGAAGAGGACAGCATCGCAGAACTCCTCTTTACCCACTGCTCTTATTTTCTCTCGCCTGTCTCTTCTGTGATGTTCCCTGTGCCTCGAGAGAAGAGATGCAAAGATACTTTCTCTGGCTAAGCATTCATTGTCTCTTATTCTCAACACTTAGAACATCTCTGAGCCTCTGTATTAACCCATTACCCACTATAAAGAGAAACTTCTCCAACCAGCACAAATCTATGGTTATAAAATAAATACTTAAGAGGTAGTTTGTCAATATAACTATTAAAAACTAAGTATATCAAAAAATTTCCTTTGGATTTATGACTTTCCTATCCATGGTGTTTATAATACCAGATTAAAAATTCCCTTTGGTAGAGAATGCCTCAAATCCAATCAAGAGAGTGGTTGGTCATTCCCATAACGTCTTGGCACTATTACAGCAGTGAGTCCATCTTCTCTGACAAGTTGGTAATATAGCAAGTATGGTCTAACATTAGGTAAGATCACTGCTGTCTTCCCAGACTCACTCATGTAGCCTGCAAAGCATCTACTAGCACTATGAAAGTCCTCTAGCAGGGAGAGAATTTCCTGGTAAGTTCAATATTCATTCCTCTATCGTCTACAACCAACATGTGCGGTGTCTTCAGGACAGAATTTTACCATCTACTTAAAATTGACAACCAAGTGCAATGACAATAGCCTGCATTGTTTTGGATGCCCCTGGAGCCTCCATGACAAATAACTCGTAGGGCAGTAATCATAAGCTATGCCTGCCACTGAGATTTTCATTTAATATTCTATGTTCTCTAAGAGCAGCATTGATCACCCACGTAGGTATTTCTGTTCAAACTATGTTTTTAAAGTTGCATTTTAAATAATCTTACAAACCATAAGGGCTTCATAGAGCTCTTTCATATAACCTTAGACTTAGTATTGCTTAATTCACTCTCTCTGATTCCATTTTCCCAATCTTCTGCCACCATTCCTGCTTAAACTATCAGCTCCCAGAATGCCCCACCATACCAATATTCTTTCATGTAACATTTGTTCTACTCTCCCCTCTCATTATATGATTTATTTAAAATTCAAGATCGTAGACTCCTCAGTCAGTTCTTCATGCATGTTTCATGTTGGTTAACTCTTCCCCTGAAGCTTCATTCTTCCGTCCCCATCATTCGACTTCCTGGTTGAACCTTTCTGCCTCTAGTATTCCCTGTCTCTACTTACATTTCATTTATATTCTGCAATGCCTAACCCTAAATTATATCCTCCATAGCTCACTTATAGTTTCCTAGATTCCACAAATTAAACCCACAAAGCAAAAGACTTGAAGCTAAGAGACATGTATGCGAAAGGACACACCACATTTGTTTTGGGACCTGGTGACCTCATCCAGTCTTTTGAGAGCTTTTGTTTTATGTTTCCCTAATTTCTTTCCCCTTTACAAAACTCTGATACATTTTGCTTCTCTAGCTGCATCAATCTACATATTTCATTTTAATCCATTGTGCGCTGCTCAAGGGAACACCCTGAACTTATTTTCGTTGCTGATTTCTCGGTGGTTAATTAGAATTCTCTTAATTGTCCCACTCTGGTAGAAACTCAAACGTGGAATTAGGTGATTATCTTGATTATCTGGGACTCACAGGAATTCATCTGGCTGGATGATGCTTTCATTCTCTTAATTGCTTTAAATATAAGTATCATCCAAAGGATTAAAAAGGTTCTTTTAATCTATAGTAAGATTAATATGTAATTTGAACTGTTAAAAATGGAAAAAGAAGTGGAAGTATTATGAAATTAATAATTTTATCCCCAAATAATATCTTTTTAATCTTGTTAATGTATCTCTAGATCATCTTTATGCAAATTATTTTAAGCTTGCATATATTATGGGGAGAGGAATCAGAGATTGAAAATTGTCTTCTATATATTAGTAGTTACAAACACAGTGAAATGAAGTTTGAGTTAGTTCAGCTTTCTCTGGTCATCTAATGTGGTTTTCCAATAAGCAGGGAGTCTGTAAAAGAATAAAAAGCTCTTCCTCCATAAGGACCATTGAAGATTTCAATAGGGCACTGACACCTTGACCTTCAGATGACTTTCACTTCCAGAGTCTCTGGGACCCTGAGAGGGCAGAAATCTTATTTTCAGGAAAGCACTTCATACTTAAGTCTCATTTTACTATAATCACATTATTAACAGTATTGCTTGCTATAGAGCACATCTCAGTTTTCAACCTGCTGTAATGCTGACATTTTGCCAGTCAGTGGTTTCTGTCATGATCAGCATTCACCAAGTACAGTAATGCCGTTATCTGAACTCATTACCAAAAATCTATCTACTATTATTGAAAAATAATGTTAATACTAAATTAAAGTCCAAAAATTAAAAGGTGATGTAAAATATTATTGAAAAAAAAATGTTTTGTGCTGGGAATTATTCTGGCCTATGACGGGGGTAAAAGAATCAGAATACTCAGAGTTTTGATTTATTTGTTTTAAATTGAGGGTTGTTTTGTCAACTTTCTGTTTTAGCTTAGTTAAATTGCACAGGAAACTATTTTTAAGACATAAAGACTAAAGCTAATTAAAAGAAAGTAATAAAAATTCAGAAGGAAATTTAGAAAAATAAGTAGTGAAAAACTATCTATGAAATCTGAAACATATACCGAAATTTGTCTCTATATAGGATCATTTCATGATCATTTACCTATTTCACTCTATATGAACTATAAAATGTCCATTTGTCAGGTGAAAAAAACTGAGGCTCAAGAAGATTAAATAAATCACACAGGATGGGCAGATTATATTCATGGAAGTTTAAAGTTTTAATTAAACTATTTTTAAATTTTCATTTTTGTTCATAAAGTATTTGTTAATAATTATGAAGTTAAAATATTGCATAATATATGCCAGTGTCTCAGCTTTAAAATTTATCCTCATTCCTTAGTAAGCCTACTAATATCTTGGGATCTGATTGACATACTGCATCAAAAGACTCTTTTACATAAAAATTTTATGTATATTCCAAATATTAGAAAGTTCAGTGAAAGGGTCAAAAATAATATTTTACTTTGACTAGTAGTGTTTATATTCATTTTATTCAGGAAAAAAAATGTAAGTTGATCATGGTTTGACCCTGAAATTTGCATGTAAATTAAAAATTATATACTATTATCCTGAAGTAATCTCACCTCAAAAATGATATACAAACCAGACTCATTAAAAGTTGTGAATCAGATTGATCAGCATCTGAGAATCTATTTTCCTCATGAAAACCTCGTAGTACCATAAAAGTCTGAGGACTCCTGGAATTTTACATTTTTTAAAAGCCATCTGTTTTCTTGAATATGAAATCCTTTTCCTTGCACCTTATTGATTATTAATGTAGTCCTTTTCACTTCTCAAGCAATATTAATATGGAGGAACAATTTATAGCATTCGTTTATAGAGCCTGTTCAAGAAAACATCATCTTTGTCTTAAAAATCTAATACCTTTATTGTTAAAGATTCTTAATGATGGGTCACAGAAGTAAGTAACCAATAAAAGAGCCATCCTTGAAAAAAAAGGTATCTCAAAGCCAAAACTATAGTGGCTCATGAGAACTTTCTTTGAGTATCTATTATATACGTGTTGCGTTTGAGGAGAGGTGTTTGACACACAAGTTAATTCCACGTGGAATAATCCCACTGGCATACATGTGATGAGCTGTAACAGAGTATGTAGGGAGTTCCTCTTTGTAGGCTCACATTTTTCTAGGTTTGTTCCCCTACAAATAGATCCAGCCAATGAGAAATGATGGGATCCTGAGAACTCTGACTCAAATGAATGGACAGTCTTCATGGCTGTCTGAAATGATGGCATTACCAGGAAAGGACCTATAGTGAGCTGTATCTGTGGGCACATCCTGGAGAAAAATGTCTTCTGCCTGCTCCTCTGTGTTTCTGCTTTCTGGATGCTTTCAGATGAGTTCTGCCCCAACTCAGGCCACATTCAATGTAGCCAGATGAGGATGAACCAAAATCTATGAAGCCTTAAGTCCAAAGAAATTTTTCCTCTCTTGCTTTATTTCTCCCAGGTCCTAGTCATAATAACAAAAAATCTCACTGACACAGTTGTCTATTGTGATATTATTCATGTAATCTGAACATATGATTTATTTTTATATATTAATAAAGTTGTCATACAGACTTCAGACTTGAAAACAAGTCCAGCAAGATACCTAAAAATTTCACACAAAAGAATCTTAAATTATTTCAAGTTTATGATTTTTTGTTGAGCTCCAGTCACAGTCATCTTTGGCCACATGAAACTCATGGGCATAGTTTGGACATGCTCTTAGTAAATTATGTCTTATATGAGCTATAACCCAGTGTCTGATCTATAGCTCATGACCACTAACAGGACCTGTTTCCCATCTTAAACCCAGGGTCTCTGATTTCACAAATCATGGATTATCAAGCCAACAGATTTGGCTGTCCTCTTCCTCTGACAGATGAAATGCACTTCTGATGTGTAAATCTAAGCTGAAGATGTGATTAAGATAATGACAGTAAAGAGGAGGGGCTTTGTTCCTGCATCTGCTGTAGAGAGACACGCAAGCACAAGCTGCGCAGTAGCCTTGAAGCAGGGAACTCATTTCTCTTGAGTTTGCTCACAATATTAGTCTGGTTTGTACAAACAGAATCTCCCTTATAAGGCACACAATTTTATCCCTGTAATAGTTCCTCATATACTGATCAGAGAAGATTTATGATCCTTTCTTGGTACTTGTATACTTTGGAAATGTATTTGTATACTCCAATACACATTTCCAAACTTCCAATTTCAATAGCCTGATTTTATTTTAGAATTTTGATTTCATCGCTCTGAATATAATTGTTGGATTAAGTGCCCATAACTGCCTAATTACTTTAGTATATTTTATATTGAAGGATGTTAATGACTTGATTTTTCTAGCTTTTTCAACACCTTATTTTATAAGGTCCATTTTAATATACTCTTTGGCTCCAGTAACTCCTAATTCATCTATTCTGGTTGAATGGTATACATTCTGGGACTATGGCTTGAAAACTTCATGAAGTAGAGTTCTCAGTCCCTTAATGCATAACAATGTTAATAGCTTTATTAATGGTGTTTTATCTCATAATAAAAATATGCTTAACATAGTGAAAATGATCATCTTAGATAAACTATTGTGGTGTTTCTATAGAGTTCATAATTTTAATTGTCCTTATGCATGTAAGTAGCAGTCTCCACATTTGGAGGGGAAGAGAGAGGTGTGCCATCAATCCAGCTGTGCTGAATTTTCCCTTGTCCTGACCCCTGACCCTTTTTAATTTGGACTACATTTTTAGCCACACCATTACTTCATCATACTTAAAGTCCTATGCTTTTATTTCTCTTCAAATGTTCCCTTTATTTTTTAAAATATTTTTCTTCATTATGGGTCAGTCTCTTTCTTAATTTTTTTTCTTGTTTCCCTTTCATCCATTATTTCTCCTTACTTCTCTACTGTAAATTAGTAATATTTTCACTTTAATTTCTTTCTTTTTCTCTCTTATTACATGTACTTAACTTTGTTTTGACCTTTCTCATTATGATCAGGAAATCTTTTTGTTGTTTTGTTTTTCCTTTTCCTTTTCTTTGTTTTCTTCTTTGTTTCTCTGCATTATTTTCCTTTCATGTATTTTAACTTTGATTCTCCTCTGCCCCCTTCCTTTATCTCCTTCATCCACTAGTTCCATGTTTATTCTGAAAATTTTAACTTTGTAGAGTTTTTTGCATTAGTTATGTTTCAAGCAGCCTATGTTTTACTATATTACACTCTGGTGATATAGTAATGAGCTTCCGTTGCTTTGAAATATATTTCAGAGTCTTGGACAGTTCGGTATAGTTGCTGTAAGAACATTTTGATTTCGTTGGTCTGATTGTAATTGTGGACTAAGTCTCCTCAAGAACTGGCTGCTCAATAAGAAACTACTGGGTAGGTCACAGGCCCTAGCTGAGAATTTAGTACAATTATTTTGCTAACTGGACATGATACAAAAGTGCCTCTGAGCTATCGTCTTCATTCATAGATTCGTTCACCTCTCAATCCACATCACTGAATCACTTCTTTGCAGTACATTGCTATTAGTATAGAGACTCACAACTGGTCATCACACAGAGAATGAAAGACTGTAAAGGTCTTGAGTCTCAAAGAGACATCCTTATCACACCCTGTCTAAGGCTCAGAGATAATTGGGGTGAGGGAAGCAGATATGTTATAAGAGTGAGAGGGTGTAGACATCTGCACAAAAACAGTGTTTTCTGGACATGACAAAGCAATTTCTCATATCTGTGAACTGTAATCACAAAACCTGGACAAAATCAAGCCAGCTAAAATTCCAGTATGGGTGTGGGATGGGATCATGAAATCTCATAGCTATCTGAGAACTACTGGTAATTGATGTCTACTGAGGGAAGGAGCATCCATTTTACTCAGGGTTATGATCCTGGAGAGGCTACAGGTGTTCTAGTAGGCAGGCCTATACCCATCTACTAAGCAATATTAAGTGAATTCTTTATTTTTCAGTAGCACATGAAGTTAGGATAGAAAAATACTGAGGACTAGATGAAGATTAAAAGTGAGAGAATTTGGGAGATTTGATCAAAGCACATTATATGCATTTATGAAATTCTCCAACAATAAAATTGTGAGAAAAATATAGGTCCTCATCTACTTAATCAAATGTACTGAAATGGGTCAATGATTTAAAAGTTTGTCCATAAAAGTGATCAATGACCTGAAAGAATATGCTAACAAATAGATTGACTTAAAATAGGACTTAAAATAGCTTAAAATAGCTATGTCAGCAAAACGGATGAAGAAAATCAACAATATTGATGTGAAAGTTAGTAATATAGGAGGAAACCAGCAGAGAAATTGAGAAAGTATCACCAAGTGAAATGTCGGAAATGAAAAGCAGTGAATCAAATTAATAAACACAGTGGAAAGCATCACTTATAGACATGACTAAGCAGAAGAAAGAATAACAGAGATGGAAGACAGGGTCACAGAAGTATTATTTTAAAACATCAGCAAAGGGGAGAAAAGCTTCATCACAATGTCTAAGATCCTACATTAAGGGATGATGATGTCCACATCGGGGTAAGCCTTCCCAACTCTGTAACACTCCAAGGGAAATACACACACACACACACATTCACACACTCACACACACACACATTCACACACACTCACACACACATTCACACACACTAACACACACACACACACATTCACACACTCACACACACACCAGTCACACACACACCATTCACACACAAGAGAGAGGTTTTGTCTTATATATCCAAACCCAGTCAATTTGTCAATGAAGATTCAGTGTCATAAATTAAAATAGATATAACCAGAGAAGAATATTTCTACGACACTATAGTCAAGATGTCAAAGTACAGATAAAAAAAATATTAAAAGTTGTAAGGGGCAAGTACCAACTCACAGAAAGGGTAAATATTCCAGAATAACATCATCTCACAAAATAGGAAACCGAAAACCAAGAAAACATGATTCAGTATATTTAACGTCTTGAAAGAAAGTGACTGGCAAGCAAAATTGCAGCATCCTAGGAAATTATTTCTTAGACTTGAGGGAGAAATGAAGATATTTCAACATAAGCATAAGCTAAGGCAGTTCATGGTCAATGTGTCAGTAATCCAAAGCATACTTGAAGAAACAATACATGCAGAGAAAGGAGAAATATAATTTCAATCATGATAATACAATAACAATAAAGTTCATAAGAATAGAGTAACAAAGGAGTCTAGGAAAGGAATCTATCACATTCATCACAGTAAACCAACAAACTCTAAATAGTCATAGGGAAGAAAGAAAAGAGAAGTATGTAAACACAAATACCACACAAAATAAAGCATATATGAAATACTATACACTTACAAAATATACATGTACACATCATACATACTAACATAAATAGACAAAAATACTAAAATAAAATGCAGAGATTTTGTGAAGAAATCATGAATTCAGAATTTCTTATTAAATAGCTTCATGAACAGTGATAATTTTTTAAAGAAATGCAGTGCTTACTACATGGAGTTGTGTTGACAAAGACATGAAATATGTGTAGTATATTTATGCGTAATGAGTGAACCACAGAGTTAGAGTCACCACCATCACTACCATCATCACCAGCACCACCATCATCATACTCTATTGCATTAGGCTACTGCTATAATAGTATACTATAACAAAACAAATAAAAAATATGATAGTAGAAGCGATTCATTTGCTCTTCACTTTACAGTCATTGCCAGATGAACAGACTACTGCAGAGCTTTCTTACATATTTGTTTTTCAAGAAATCAAATACACTTTCATTTCCTGATGCTAAGATCCATCTCAGTGATCCTATCTTTTCTATCTATTGAAAGATGAAGGTAAAGACCATGGAGAGTAGAGTGTAGAAGTCTGGCCTCACCCTTTCATGGAGCATTATCTCTTGTCACATTGTGTGGTTTATAACACAGCCTTATGGTTTCACTAATACCAAATGGACCTAAGAAATAAGATGTCTTTGGAGGTAGCTGAGTCAGTAAAATGCTTGCCACATAAACATAAGGACCTGAGTTCAGTATCCAGTACCCATGTAAAAAACTACAATCCATCTACAATTCCTGAACTTGGAAGATGGAGAGAGGAGAATCCTAAGGGCTTCCTTCCAACCTGTCCTCCATAATCAAGTACCAAGTCCCAGAGAGAGAGCCCACATGGCTCTAGATTCTAGAGTCTAGAGTAATGACATCTGAGATTGACCTCTAAACTCCACACTAATGTGCACATATAGAGTATATACACTCTACCCTGCAGAGAAAGAGAGACAGAGAAAGACACAGAGACAGGAGGAGGCAGATGATAGTGATAGATAGATAGATAGATAGATAGATAGATAGATAGATAGATAGATAGCCAGACTGATCGATCGATGATTGATCGATCGATAGATAGAGGGACAGAGACAGGTGAGAAATAGGATTCCCTATTATATGCCATTGAAAACTGTATATTGTCAATAGCTATGCATTTTCACTGCATACCTAAGGATAGATGATGTCATAAAATCTTGAATAAAGGCAACGATAAGTACATGTATTTGTAGAACATACATAGATGTTTTTGAAAAATTACTCCAAGGCAAAAAGTAGAGAAATATAGGAAGCCTAGAGAGAAAAAAAAACATGAATTTTTGTTATGTGATGCACTGCAGAGAAATCTTATAGAAAAGGTATCATAAGTAACTAGAACTCTGCAAGAAAGGAAGATTAGGCTGTCAGTGTTTTGTATCTTCAGCCCCAGGGACAACTTAAAATCATAATAGCAAATGTTACCTGCAAGGAGGTGCAAAGAAAAGCGAGTCAGGTTCACAATGTGTTCTGGTCATTGAAAGCCTGGACTGAAAAAGCAGCCAAAAGAGAAGAGAGAATATAAAGAGATGTTGACACATAGCTAGCAGAATTGAGACTTGTAATAAGGAATGCACTTTGAGTATATCTAAAGCAACAGTAAAGCCCCAAATGGAAAGAGTTGGTGTGTTCCATTTGAAGAGGTAATCGTCAGAGCAAAGGATTGTTTTAATGAAGTATTAGAACCACAAACAGGTGACAAGTCACCAAAGTAAAGATTTATTTATGGACTGGGGATGTATCTCAGTCAGTAAAGTGTTGTCTTTCATTTATGAAGCCCTGAGTTTGCTCCTCAGCACAACATAAACTAGTAAAGCCTATAATCCAGCACTCAAAAGGCAGGAAGATCTGAAGTTCAATTGCTATTGGCTACATGGTGGGTTTAAGAACATCCTGGAACCTTGTCTCCAATATATTTTTAATTTTTTCTTTATGCATCAGTGACTTTTGTTTGGTGCATTACTTCTGAACTTCAAAAACATACCTCTTTAATCATGTAACTTTTCTTTCTTCTTACTCCTTTATATGATTTTCTGTACAGTTCATTAGACTACTGCTTGACATATCAATCATTGTACTGAAATTACATGATCATTTAGTAAGTAAATATATATTAAAATATATAAATGCCTCCTATTAAAAATATCCAAGATAAAAATCTGGATTTTGGTAGAGAGGGAAAGTTGTTATATATAAATCCTTCACAAAAATATATGAAGAGTTTTTAAAGTCACTTTTTAAATTTTAAAACAATATAAATCCAGTCTTAAGTATATATTCCTCTATGTATGTCAAATAGAATCACATTTGTTGAAATTTGTCTAAACTCTTGCTATACACTGCTATGCAGCTCAGTGCCTCTGATAGCACTCTGATCATTTTGACACTAAATGACTGCCTGTCATTGGAATCCCTAAGTTGACAATTTCAAATATTTTACTATCAACTGTCTGACATGTGCACTGTCCTTCTTTAAACCCCATTTTCTCTCTGAATATAAAAGATTTAAAAGATCACAGTGAATAGAGAGAATAAAAGGTAATTTTATTTGCTAGATATGTAGAGATGCTGGTCATTTAACATCCATGCTCTTGTCTGAAATGTTGATATATCTTTTTATTTGCAAACCTTGCTCCCATAGTAGTCCTCTCTAGAACAAGAGGTCAATCAAGTATAATGGGAAGTCATCTATGAAAAAATACTTTGAGCAGAGACTTTCTGAACTGTTTCCCATCATATTACCCTAAATGTTGGCCTTCCTTCAAATGAATGTGAACGTCCTAGGAATATTACTAAGCAATATGTTGTGGCATTTGCATAAGGAAACTAAGAAATGGAGTTTGGGAAGAAATTCCTATAGGGAATGTTTCCTTTCAGTTGAGTTACCTGTTGCAGAAGTTTATCTTTAGTTATATACAAAATAATTGTTTTATGCACTGTTGGGTGAGGGGCTGTCTAAGGTGTTTCGTATTGTTTGCAGGTGTAGGATTTCTGTGGGGGTTGTTTAATTGCTGATGGTCTGCATGGGTTATCAGAAGAACACTTGAGGAGTTCTAAAATATAAAAACACCTGAGCTCAGATGCTGGTGTTCCACTGTCGATGGACGGTGCACTGGCCAGGACGGTGGTTCCCTCTGCTGAGGTCCGGCAGAGTTTACATGTATGAGAATTCCTCCTTGTCCCTCTTGGTGAGCCACAGCAGCATACTACTACAGTTGCCTTTCATTGATGGTGGCTAGGCAACTTGAAATTCCATCCAAAGGAAAAAAAATTGCATTAAATATGTGTTAACAGTACATGCTAGGGATACTTCATGCTCCCGAAAGTAATCCATAAGCATCCTAATGACATTTGACTACATACCATTTGACTACATTTTCTGCATCATATTACAAATTCCTCTTTTTTTGAGGAATTCACACACATGTACAATATTTATATAATTTCCCACCTTCTCCTATATAACTTCTTCCTTGTATCCCCACTCCCTGTCAAAATAATTCTCTGGGTTTTGAAGCCCATGATAAATTGTTCTTTCCATTTGAACAGTTGTGGTTAAATGACAAAGTTACAAAACAAGCCCTACACCTTAGGCTTAGGCCATGCAAAATCAATCAAGAAGGGTCAGAAAGTTTGTAAGAGCCAGAGGACCAAGGTGTTTGCTTTGAGATTGTATCTTCTGTTTATTACAGTGAGCTGCACCAGTGAAAATTAAATAATATGATTACCTCAACAAGACCTGCACAGTGACATCAGCTGTCATGGCAACATGGATGAAAGAAATCTCACAAGACTCTACCCCTGGTTGAAGAACTATAGGCAGTGAATGAATGCTGAAAGAAGGAGAATCAGTCTTCTCCAGGGATAAACCCAAGAAAGGTTATCTAATATCTAATGGTCAGGCCTTAACCCATACTCCTATGAACTAAGTGCACTGAATGCACCTTGTCAAGCTATTATTTTAGATGGATAAATATGTGGTCTTGCCTTATTTTGATGCCATGCACTGCTACTCAGATCAGTTTAACTTTATTCTGAGCAATGATGTTCTTCCCTTTCTGGTGTTATCTCTATAGAATATGTGGGGATATTTGTCAATCAGCTCAATAGCTATTTTTATCATTTTGGCTGACTAAAGAGATGGATCATGACTTCATATGTGCAAGGTGTTTTTTTTTACTAAATAATTTACCTTTTCCATTTACCACTTTCTTATCTTAAAAGATACTTACTGTTCTTAGGATTTTGAAGGCTCCCTTTTAAATTTGTTTGTCTCTAGTGTCCCTGCTGTTCCACAGAAACCCTAGATACAATTCCAGTCACTTCACCTCAGAATTCTTACTTCCTGTCTCTTCATATCTTTGCAGTTATATATTGCTGAAGAAAATAAGCCTTATGTAAAGATATAGTGTATTTTTCATATTTTAAATAATTAAAGAAAAAAGGAATCATTATTTACTGATCAAAGTCAAAACACATTTCCCCCATGGAGTAATTATATAGATTCATATCCTATGGCACAGAAAAAATAAAATGATCCCAATTGCATAGACTTGCATACTAAAGAGTGTTCGTATACTATGCTGGGTTCCCTATAAATTCTTACTAGAGTTAGTTAGAGTAATATAACAAGCTTTCTATAGTACTTTGTTAACGTGACCTTAAACCCCAAAGTTGAACTGTTGATTATAATCTTAGACTTCCTCTTCTTCCTTTAACATCTTTACACAATCCTATTTCACTTGTAAGTTATTTGGGGAAACTGTGTAGGTTTTAACTATTGCAACATAAAGATGGCTCAATGGTAATAGAAACGCACTCAGGTGGAGTTTACAAATGTTATGTCTTTCACGTACGGAAATGCAACCTAAAATTAAGTAAATTACTCCAACCTCAAGCGTCCCAGCCTATAATCGTCTATGTGAGAAAGACATTTCTGAGTTTAGTAATGTTATTTAAGGTGATTTAAAAATAACTTTAGAATTTTAAACTATTATGAAGCTGTAAAACATCATTTGTCTATGTATTCATAGCAATAAAGATTTTAAAACATAAATGCTTTGAAGATTGTACGAACATCTATTAACTCACCATTATTGGAACCACTATGACTTCAGTTATCATAATCTGCACTTCTTAATCACTGATTATATATTAAGTGATGAGTTAGGCCCAGTAGAATATAATGAAAACTTCTGCTTCACCAAAGCTTAGAGCGTGGAGACAGAACTCAGAACATTGCTTAGTGAAGCAGAAGTAAGTCAAATGCAGGAATGAAACTGCTCTTACATGAGATGAAATCAAGAGTATCAGACCTAGGAGAAAGATCACCAAGACAAGTGGGGAGAAAACAAGTTGTTTCTTTGAATCTGTGGTTGAGCAGCACACTATTAAGAACCCTCCAAAGAAAAAAATATGTACTAGGAGAGGAGACAGCATGTGAAAAAGACTAGGAACATAGAGAGTAGACGTCATATACTATGAAACCTTCAGGCAGAGGGCTTAATTTAACTGCAGATGCTTAGGAGAAAGGTTCTATAAAATGAGACCAATCCCACAACAACGAATATTTGACACATAAACCAGGGTTTTAGTTATTTTAATGAAAATGATCAGCCCTTAAAAGGCTAAAAGATGCACCCTGCCCCTTTCTTCTGAACTTATTGGCTATGGATAGATGCTAGATAAAAGGAGCCATTGTTCTTAGTTGTGTACCCACTGCTGAGCCCATCAGGCACCTATGGATAGTTCCAAACAAGTTTTCATGCAGACTGCCCTGGTTAATGCCAGTGGGTTACAGACAAGTGTTAAAGAATTGGTATAAGCAGCAGTGGTAGGAATGAGGGTGGTGACAGTGGTCAGTATATATTGGTTGCATGTGCAGAACTACCTAAAAACAAATATATTTAATGAAAATGCGGGTGTTATGTCAGAGAGTAAATAACTGGAGGTAGAATGAAAGACAGGTGGTTTTTCACAAGTCTACATTGGGCAGTGTTGTGGGGTATTCATCAGAGAAGACTGCTCAGATATGGATTTATGCCAGTAGAAAATCTTTGTTAGCTAGCTGGCGACTGCCCTGGGTGTTTGGGATCCCAGTGCAGTCTCAAGCCTTTCTCAGAGTGATCTTATAAGCACAAAAATCACATTCTGAGTTGACATATTTCAGCTAACGAGAACAGTTAGCCAAAAGCAGAACTACAGAAGCTAAAAAGCAAGATTAGTACATCTTGAGACTTTCCCAGAACCCTAGGGACTTTGATGGATTAAGCCTTTGTTTTAGTTTTGGCAGGTGGTGCTGTCTACATGCTGAGTCTTACAGCCTGAATGGCACTTCCATCATGGAGTCAGTTGTGCTAAGGTCTCAGGGACTACTAAGGTCTGTGGCCCTGTTACAGGCAGAAATTTTAAAAAAAAAAATCACTAACTTTAAAGTGAAAAATCTATGTATCAGCTAACAGTCTTCAACTGTAATGACAAAACTGAGTCTATGCTGTATTTGTCTTTTGTTTTTCATAGTTGGAGAAACCACTGAGATTTGCTCAGAAGTCACAGATTTTTTGTGCCAGGACAAGAAGTGCATTGCATCCCACCTTGTTTGTGACTACAAAGCAGACTGCTCTGACAAGTCTGATGAGGCTCATTGTGGTGAGTGCATCTGCATGCTGCTTTGTGGCCTGGTCAGCTCCTGTTCTCTCTGACAGGAATGAATGGATCAGAACAAATGTTCTTTTGTGGGCTGGAGAGGTGGCTGTTCAGCACATAAATCACATCCTGTGTGAGTGTGAGAACCTGAGATTAAATCCTCAGGATACATACAAACTTGACCGTAGTAACACATATATATGCCTGTACTCTTAGTGCTCCTAATGGAAGAGAGAAGGCAGAGGCAGTTGAATCTTCAGAAACAGGTAGGCCAGCTAGCCTAAAATACATAGGAGAACAGAACAAGGGACCCTGTTTCCAAATTGTAAGATGAAAATCATGGACATCCAAAGTTACCCTCTGACCTTCATGCAGGTGCCATGGAACATGCACAATCACAGTCACACAGATGAATGTGTGTGCCTATCATAAATATGCACACAAAGATTAATAATAATATTAATACTAGTAATGCCAAAGCATGTTTTCCATTTTTTTTTCTTGCAAAAAAAATCTGAACATCAGTTCTTTCATCACTTTTACTTCTATACAGAAATCTTCACTGAATCATATTACAAAAAGTCCTCATCATTTTGTTTGTCTGGAAAAATAGAAGAGATCAGAACTATAAAACCATAAATTAGCTGTCTACATTCTACATTAGTTTTTATTAACCGTATGTCTATTTCCCATTCCTCTCTCAAAAAACTGGATGAATTGTCGATTAGATAGAAAAAACTCAAAGTTAATAGTAAATATAATTTTTATTAATTATGTTGCATTAGCACTAGAAGATTCCCTTAATTTTTCTTTAAATTTGACTCTTTGAGGTATAAAACAGTCTGTTTAAGAGTATTAGACATGTTTAAATCCAATTTTATCTGAGCACCTTAATACTGAACTTCTATACCAAATCTTATCATCCTCCTCTGTGGGAGAGGTGCCAGAAAATAGACCAGGTTGACCTTGAATTTCTGATCCCTGTGCCTTTGCATTCTGGAGTTCTAGAATATTTGGCCCATGCTTCTGTGCCTGCCTCCAAATAGAATCTTTTTGCTGTCATCAGTTTTTTATACTGATCAGGATTGAAATAGGGGCTGTGTACTGTAGCCCCAGATCCAGGGCAAATGGTAGTTTATTCTTTGACTAATTCAATCCCTGATCCTGGAGGGTTTTCAGACTCCATACAATCTAATTTTAAACATAGAACTGGAAGGCTTCAGCCTCCATACAATCTAATCAACCTCCAAGACTTACTACTGACTGACTTGCTTTGATTAGCTCATTCTGAACTCAGAGCTGTACTGGAACTCAACTGACTCTTCTGGTTGGCTGATTTGACTCACACACTTTTCTGGCTCAAACTCTTCTCCAAGATTCTGGTTCAAACTGACCTTTAGAGCCTTCTGACTGTTTCTGACTGAACTCTTCTGACTCTGGCAGACTCTGGCTGACTCCTGCAACTTCTCTAATTAAACTGCTCTGCTCCCCTTCAAACTGACTCACTCTTCCAGTCTAACACTGACTTCTTCTGCAGAACTGCCTCTGCATCTCTGCCTTAGACTCCTATGACTGTCAGAAACAGCTTCTGTGTCTCTCTGAATTGAGAGCCTGCTTTTATATCATGAGAATTGTGCATGTTCTCATTCTGCTAATTCCTCCTCTGATTCATTACTTTGCCTGCTCTTCACGCTGATTCGTCTCAGACATCACTTCCTGTCTGACATGACTCCTTCTGAGCTCTGCTTCCCCTCTGTTGGGGAATTGAAAGGGTGTGCTACCACTTCGTTCTGAATACTTGGATTAAAGGTATGTACTAACATTCCTTCAAGCCTAGAGCGGCCATGCTGCCAGATTAAAAATTAAATATTCCTCTACAGTGTACAAAATTGGCAAATACTCTACCACTGAGCTTGAGCTACTATAGCTCATCCATATGAAATATTGATACCATACAGGATGTCTATTGCAATTATATTTTGTCACAAATAATCTACCCCAAAAGCTAGTGGTCCTGACAACAGCTTCATATTGGGTCACATTGTGAATTGATAATTCAACTTGACAGATTGATTCTGAGTGATAACTGATGTGACCTGGTGGGGCTAGACAATCAGTATTGTGACAGTTTCTTCCTTTCTCAACTTGAATAAGCAGTACTCTGGTTTCTCTCTCTTACTTCATATGAAGTCTTTTTCCTCTGTGGGTAATACATGACTTGCACTCACATACTACAGTCACCACACTGGACATACAAGTCATCTTATACAGTTCTGGCTTGCTTCAATCAGAGTTGATCCTCCTAGAACTTCCATCCAAGAGCCCCAGGAAATCTCACCAAAACTCATTTAGCTTTGTTATAGATGTCCCTAATGTCAAATGCAACCCATTCCTATTGCCAAGCAAATTAACAGTCTACTCTAGATTTAAAGAGATGAAAGAACTGTACGTGCAAATAGGCACTGTGCCACAGGGAGATGAGAACTAACGGTGACCGTCTTGAAGACATGATGCCACATAGCAGATTGTTTTTCTAATTCACTCATCTTTTTAACTTAACAGAATAAAATTTAATAAGATGAAAACAAAGTCATCATACAGATGTTTGGCATGCCAAGTCAATAGAAGAATAAAGGAACCCCAAGAGAAGGCAAAAGATTTAGGGACCCACTCATTTACACATTCAGGAGTCCCACGAAAGTACTAAACTATGAGCTATAATATATATGCAGAAGACCTGGTGCATACCTGTGTAGGACCTGTGATTGCTGCTTCAGTCTCTGTGATTCCATATGAGCTTTGTTCAGTTGATTCGAGGGTCTCCTGGTATCCTCCGTACCCTTTGTCTCCCCCACTCCTGCCTTCTCTTATAGGGGGTTCCTTGAGTTCTGAGGGGAATGATTTAATGAAGACATGTCATTTAGAGCTATGTGTTCCAAAGACTCTCTGCTTAAGATTTGCCTGTGGTTCTCTGTGTTTGTTCCCATCTGCTGGAGACAGAAGCTTCTTTGATGACGGCTGAATGAGGCACTGATCTATGAATACAGCAGACTATCATCAGAAGTCATTTTATTGTTACTTTTCTTTCAAACCAGTAGGGTTTAGCTTGTTTAACTCAGAATCATTTTTATTCCTGAGATCTAATAGTAACAATGACTCTGCATCATTCATTTTTTCCTTAATCATTTTGATTGTGTTTATTATTTCTTAAATTTTTGGAAAATAAGCATAACAGAAAATTTTGTATTTAAATCGTTTTAAAAATAGAGTATAATGAAATTAATCATATTTATATTGTTATCCAACCTTCACCAGTATCCATCTATAGTATATTTAGAAAGTTGCAAATTATCCATTAAACTCAAATTCCCAAAAAGCATGGCCCATTATATCAAGCATTCTATAAATGTCTGAACTGGTGTGTTCTGTGTACCTTATTTAAGTAATTAATGTAAAGTGTGTCTTTTTGCTTGCTTATTTCACTTAACATAATGTTTTCAATATTTAGCTACTGTTTTAATTTTAAATTAAAGTGCAAAGAATGAAAAGAGTTGTCATATATTATGCGTTATGAAAGCCATAGGATTTTAATATTGATATCATATATACTATACTGACCAAGGATCTCTCTTACGTAGATTTATTGAACTTTTACTGAAAAATAACTTCTAGCACTCTATCTAACTACTTTTAAATGAACCAAAATATTTTTGGCACTAATTGTAAGGATGTAATTCCAGCACGGTTGTAAAAGAATACTCTAAAACATTCATGAATTCACATTTTTTTCTCCACAAAACATAATGAGTAAATAATTTAAGAATCAGCAGTATACAATAGAAAGCTGAATTAATTTGTATAAAATCTAATGAAACAATAATTGGAACATGCTGCCATTGGCATATATAATTGAGTAAAAAATGTCATTGTCATGTTCATATGAAAGGCTATAACTATATTGTTCTAATTTCATTTCTGTTGCTATTGTAGTATATCTGAACAAAAAGCAAATTAGGGGAGAAAGTTTATTTTAGATCATAAATCCAGGTTACAGTCCATCTCTTTGGCAATTTCGTGGCAGCAAGAGTTTGAGACATCTTGTCACATCACATCCACAGTGAGGAGCAGAAAGAGAATGAATGTATGCATGCTAAGTGCTCAGCTAGTTTTCTCTATCTTAAACAGTTTAGGATTCCCCTGCCTAGGGAATGACTCTGCCCTCACTGGGCTGGGTCTTCTCAATTTAACTCAATTAAAGTAATTTAACTTAATTTAAATTAATTAGGATGATCTTCTACAGATATATGCACAGGCCAACACAATGTACACAGTCTTTCATTGAGACTGTCTTCCCAGGTGATTCTAGAGTGTATCAATTAGATTGTATCAAGTAGGCAATCTAATCTAAATACCACCAATATTAAGTTGCCTTCCTTAAATTTATCATGTATATTGAAAATATTTATTATAAACATCAAATTCTTCTATAAAATTCTGTTCATAGTATGTGCTAGGAACAAAGAACCAGTTATCTAATATAAACAAGATATTATCTTAGGCTTCTAAACTTCAATTTCTATTATAAAAAAGTTAAGTGTAAAGAATATTACATTCAATTCTAATGTTCTTTGACTTTTATGATTTCAAGTTTTTCATAAAGAAGTTTCCTAGTTCAATTTTAAATTATAACAAATACTATTGATGAATGTATTACCATTTACTTGTAAATTACAAATGGAGACTGCATATGGGGTGTATGTGTGCATGTGTGTGCATGCTGTAAGATGAACACATTTGCATATGTAATACAAATGTAGACTTACGGACCTAAGAAATAATACTTTATATTTCTATAATTTAAATGTAAATTGTGAATATTTTCTTTTTGCTTTAATGTCAGACTGACTTATATAATTTTACATTTCCTATAGTTGGGGTATTGATATGAAAATATACAAATGTGAGTTTGTTTTTCAGAAAATAAACTCAGCTATATACTAATATGACAAATGTTATTCACAATTTTAATGAACTATAAAAACATTATTTAAATTTATATTTTAAAAAAAAGTAATGTGCTGTCAATGACACAGGAAATTATCCTCAAACCCTTGAAAGAGTTTGTTCCCACCCTTAAAGAGCACTCATAGGAAGATAGGGCATATGCTAATTTTTCAAATTATTTCATATATTTTTCATATATATTTTCATATATATTCAATTTATTTGAATTTTATATATATATTAATAGTTTTGTAAATACATCACACATGTTAAATGTGTATTATTTCAATTAAATACATATCTTAAAAAGAGTAATAAAATATATGATATTTAGAGAAATATATGTAATAAAATGACCTTTGGAGTTATTAAAATTGTCTTCATTTTGACTAAAGTCCTCACTTATTTAAGTTAAATTGATTAAATTAAATTAAAACTAAGAACTACAATTATTTACATTCTCAAGATTCATTCTCTCATCTGTGTAGTAAATATAATGTCACTCATCCTATAGAAGTCTGTAAAAATTAATTCAATAGACTATATGAAACTATGCATTGAATATATGGAATTAAATGATAATTTTTTTTCGTATTCTGGGAGTAGTCATATGAGCATCTCTGGTTCATTATGTTTGCCGTTATTTGAATTTTTAAATTTTTATTGAAAATAGATGTTTTTCTCCATATAATATATCCTGATTATAGCTTCCTCTCCCTCCACTTATCCACACCACCTCCTGGAAAAGATATCCAGTTTAGGGTTGGGTTTGCTGAGACCTCACTCTCTGTATAAAGTGTGGCTATGGGTCTATGTATTCATTCCTATCTTCTATTAGGAGGAAGCTTCTTTGATGATGGCTGAGCAAGACACTGATCTGTGTGTATAGCAGAATGTCTTCAGGAATCATTTTGTTGCTAAGTCTTTTGCTTGTTTTAGAACAGTAGTATTCTGTTTTCCTCTAGCTCCCTGGGCTATCCAGTCTCAGGTTCTTGGTCACTCAGGCAGTATCAGGTATGGGTCCTATATCATTATGGAGTGGGCCATAAGTCAAATCAGATATTGGTGGGTTATTCCAACAAGCTTAGAGTCACTATTGCCCTAACATATCTTGAAGGCAGAAAACCATTGTCAATCACAGTGTTTGTGGCTGTCTTAGTGTTTATGTTTCTCTTTTGGTATTCTGCAAAGTACCTCCCTGTACCAAAGATGTAGCATGTAGTGATGAAGGTTTTATGCAGGTACCAGCTCAGCTTCTCCATATTCAATGAGTTGTGTATGTTTTGTCATCAGCAATGGGACCTTGCCATCAGTTTGTGGAGATCAACCTGTATGTAGTCTTGGCAACTTCTTGGGTTCATTGTAGACTGCCATTAGACTCATTTGGCCAACAATTCAGTTAACTAGATGTAACCCAATTCAGTACTGCACACTTTGTATAGTGACAAGAGATAGGCAGTTGTGGTTCTTTCTCTCCCATTATTTTGTGATTTTATTTAGATCACCTTTGTTTATATTTATATTTTTAGAAGTTTCTACTGTATTAAGTTTCAATACTAGCCCTCAAATATCCCTTAATTTTAGCCATCTCTCCAAGTATTCCTTCCCTTGATGCTCTCTCCCTTCCCCCTCTCCTCTGACCTATCAGATCCAATCCCCTTCATCCATCCATAGCTATCTATTTTCTAAAGAGATTTATCTGTTCCCCATAGTCCCTAACTGTATACCTAATCCCAGTATTTCTAGGGATTGTTGCCGGGGTTGAATCATATTTCATGTCTCATAGTCTTTTTCACTAGAACAAAGAAATACAGCTCTTCTTCATGACTCAGTATTACATAGACTGTGAACAAATACAGAACTCTGTTTCTCTCCTTCCTGTTGCAGAAATGCATAGTTTGGAAGAAGTGACATAATTCATTTAAAAGAAGTTAATGATTAATTTTAAAATGCTGTCTGTTCATTTACTACCTGCATTCATTGTGGTAGCATCTCAGCAAGAGGTATGCAGTGTTGTGATGAATGCTTTCTCTCTTCCTTTATATCACATACACACAGAGTTGATCAGCCACGGTATGATTTCTCACTTCATCCAGATAGTTTAAAATGCTGATCAATGTAAGTTGACAGAAATTAAAAGTATTATTCACTTGAAATAACACAAATATTTCTGTACCTTGCATTGTGCTATGACTAAATCAGGTGAATATGTGTCAATGAGGTATTTACTGTGGACATATTTCTGTGTTGATAAGTATTTACATTAATCATACTGCCATGTGGCTAAATAATATACCACTGGGGAAATGGATGCTGTTTAAAAGAATATCAGTAATGTGTAAAGTTCATTAAAAGATTATCATCTGAAAAGAATTCTTCAAAATTACCACTATTTTGAAACTATGATACATATTCATTATCAGGAAATATAAAATCTTTCATATCTCCCATCTTTCAGTGGATTTCTATTGAATTAGTTACCATGGACACAGTGCAGCTCAGAAGTACTAACTCATCACTTAGGAATGTTTACAATAACTCAAAGTTACAAAACAATTAAAGCAACATAATGCAAAATAATGAATAGCTTTTTAAATAAATAATTACAGATATAATTTCCCCTGCATGCCTCACATACAACCCACTCTAAGAATTAGTATGCTCTGGGTCAGGAGACCAGAGATTTAAATTTTTTGTTCAAAGATGAATATGATGTTACATTAAATGGGAAAAAGCAATGCATTATAGATGCTTAGAACAGAAATTTCAACCTTGGCCATCCTGGCAGTGCTTGGCAGGTGCCTATTCCTTCCTTTCTATTCAATCAAAGTACAATGTTCATTTTATTTGTAGTAGCATTGTGAAAACTCATAAATAAAACATGTTCAAACTTCTACAATGCTGAAAGAGCTCAGCGAAACCAACATAACAATTTGGGGAAGGAATCTACTTCATGAGAAAAAAGTCTAGACAAGGGCAAAATAGATGTCTTCCACATCTGCATCTCTCCGTGAGCAACCTGTGCAAAGGCCTGAGAAAAGCATGTCCCTATGTCAGTGGTCTCTAAAATATGTCAGTCTATAGTCCTACAAGGAAAAGAAACAAGTATAGAAAGCAGCTGTAAAGTGTAAGTATGGACTTATTTTTAAATATAAAGATACACTTCTATTAAAACAAAATGACAAAGAAGATAAACTCCTTTTTCTTTCATCTGGTTTAAGAAGTCAAACTTTTCTTAGAAATCTCTTCCACAGTAGCTGTCTCTAGATTTTCCTTTTGTTTTGTCTTGATGTTTTTTTTTTTTTTTTTTTACTGTAAATAAATTTTCTTCACATAATATATCCTGATTATGGTTGCCCCTCCTTCTACTTCTCCCTGTCCCTCCACACCACCCCTCCCATCCATATATACTCTCTCTCTGTCTCTCAATAGAAAACAAATAGGTCTCTAAGGCATTACCCACGCTGACCCTGTGCATGCAGTCTCAGTCTCTGAGAGTTCATATGAACTTTGACCTTGTTTTCTTGGTGTCCTCCATGCCTTCAGGCTCTTAGACATTTTCTGGCTCCTCTTCCGAGGGAAGGGATTTGTGGAGACATCCCATTTAGAGCTGAGTGTTCCAAGGTCTCTCATTCTCCAAATATTGTCTGGCTGTTTAGTTTTTTTTTTAATTTTTCATATATTTTGGATACTAGTCCGCTATCTGATGTGTAGGTGTAAAAATCTTTTCCCACTCTATAGGCTGCTACCTTCTCTGAATGATCATGACATTTGCCTTACAGAAACTTTTCAGTTTCATGAGGTTCCTTTTTTTTTTTTAATTGTTGATCTTGGTGCCTATTCTAACAGTGTTCTGTTCAGAAAGCCTTTTCCTATGCCAGTGAATTCAAAGTTGTTCCCCACTTTCTCTTTTAAGGGGTTCAGTGTGTCTGGTTTTATGTTGAGATATTTCATCCATTTGTAGTTGAGTTTTGTGCATAGTGATAAATATGGATTTTTGTACAGGCAGCATCCACTTTTACCGTCACTATTTGCTGAGGATGCTGTCGTCTGGATTTTCATTCCAAACTATTTCCAAACTAGCGAGCAGAAGGAAAAGAAGGCTCACATGATACTTGACTAGTTGAATCATGAGCCACTTGGGGAGGAGTCTGTTTCAGCTTGGCACACATCCTTCAGGGAAAATGGGTGATTATGTAGATTAAAATGTTCTGCCTTACTGCACGCATGTGGTACACAGACCTATGTGCATACACATGAAGTAAAAATAAAGCAAACGTTTTGTCTTGAGTAAAACATAGAAAAATGATTAAGAAAAGAGTAGCCAATTGCTAGAGAAGTATTTTTAAAAAGATAGATGTAGATCTCAGCATAGATGCTTTACAAAGTCAGTTTAGTTTAGAGAGGATCTTCTGAAAACATGGTTTAAGTTGAGACAATTGTGAAGATGATAGTGATTCATCCAAAAAAAAAAAAAGAAAGAAAAGAAATCCACATTGTATCCAAGTATCCAAGTAAAGGTTATTGTATTCAAAGTTAGGATTTGTAAGAGTGTTTTCACACTGTGTGAAAAATGGACTATTTTAACCAAGATAAAATAACACAAGAGCAGTGTTAAGAATGATATGTGCGGCTTGAATTTGTAAGGTGCATGGAATGAAGCCTGTGCTAAAGACAATTTCTACAAATAAACCACAGGCTTGAAACTGTGTGATTGTTATGAAACTTCAAACAAGGGAACGAACAAGTTCTTAGAGGAAGAATATCAAGGTACTGGTGACATGACAAGATATTGAACCAATAGTGGCTCTAAAGGTTTGAGTCTCAACAAAGGGAGATAAGATTAATCTTACAAAATTAAATAGAAATCTCACAGAGAGCATATGTGGAGAGAACATTGAGATGGTTTGGAAATGATGGTTGCATATTCCAAATATACTGTTCCAGATGTATTTAAAAATGTTAGTCTGTATCCCATCGTGTGTGAATATTTTCAGGACATCAGTTTAAAATTATATGAAAAGGATAAGTAAGGATTTACAGTTTGAAAAACCTAAGTAGTACATGCTTTTAAAAAGAAATGGAGGATTGGTGCAAGTTATGATAAAGAAATGAGCATGGAATGTGTGACATTGGAAGACAAGGAAAAGTGCATGACCTTAAAGGAAATGAGCTGTAGAACAGGAATAAAGTTCTGTTGAGGAGTCAGGATAGGAGGCAGAGATTAACTTTAAAAGCCACCTGTTTTAAGAAGGAAAGAATGAAATGTAAGAAAACATATCCTGTTACATGTATGTCTTGAAAGTTGAAAGGGTTATATTATAGGTAAATTGAGCCAGGAAAGACAAGATTATCTGAGGGGAAAGGGAATGGAACCAGAGCCAATAGGTTTATAAGTCAGAGCGTGAGGTACATGGAAATACAAATAGCATAGAACCCATGTATGAAAATGTAAGAGCAGTCCTGGGCATACACAGGAAGCTTCTGAATGTTTGGTGACATGTTGACTAAATGCTGGGATGAGTGAGTTTATCACATCTTTCCATAATACAATGCTATTCTATATTATAAAATGCTAGCATGACATGCATAAGAAGCAGAGGCTCTAACTAAGAACGTAAAGTAAATGGATTATATAGTCACTGAGAATGAATTTGAACAATTTACTAAAAGAAGGACAGAATGATTAAAATTTTTCTGCTTTTTAGGGATAAAATAAAACAATACTTAATGAATGGTTATGAAAATTCTCTTAGGAATTCAGAAAGGTATAAGAGAGTATTAGTTCTGTGTGTTGTGTCTTTGGCATCCATTTAACACTGAGCTTTTTGCTGATGAAGATTTAATGAGATAAGATTATCATTTTATTAGGAAAAAGAAATGAGCAAGAAGAAATTTAAGGAATAACAGAAACTTCATCCTTTTAAGAGAAAGGAAACGCCAATGGCTATCTCAGTTGATGCATACTGATTAAGTAACCTAAGAATTCATTCTTTCTGTGTAACAGTCAGATTTTACAGTATGCTGAGAAAATTCTAATTCCTGTGCCAAAAGAGAGACCAAATGAAAGTGGGCTCCTGAGACATTGTTTTAGAATATCTCACAGGTGAGGAGTGGACTTCATTTCTCACCTATTGTTTTCTCTCATTATGAATAACTTAATTTAATTTTGAGTGAATTACCCGTCAAGTTTTAGAAGGTAACTTATTTCATTGTTTAGTTGCTAGCTTGCATATGTGCTCTGATGATATCCAGAAGGTCTACTGTTTTATCCAAAGGCACATTTCCTCTCATAACTGACTTTGTTTGCTAATGGCCTATGCTGTTGAAACATCAAAGCAAATCTGGATGCACTGAGCATCCAGAAAATGGGTTGTGGTTGTTTATTCAGCCAGAATGGTCCAAGTTATCATAATATTATATTGCATTATTTAGACATAGACCTGGTTTTCTGTCATTTGTAAACATTATTACTTAGTACATACATACATACATACACACACACACACACACACACACACACACACACACACACCACATATCATGCACACCAAAATATTTTAACAAAAAGAATTACAAAATGATTTGAATTATCAAAATTATAGTGATGTATGGGGTGTTGTGGACACTTTGTGAAGCTGATATGAGTATCTTGTTTCACTAGGATATTACATAAGCACAGCGGGAAGCTGCAATTTTGAAACAACTTCAGGAGACTGGACTGTGGACTGTGGTCTCACCCAAGATCCTGAAGATGAATTGGACTGGGCCATTGGTAGCACAATTCCCACTGAAGCCTCGAGCCTAGATTCGGACCACACACCAGGTAAATCTAGCAGCCATAGGCAAGCCTAATAAGGAGTATGAATGTTTCCATAGGGTAGAAGGTGGTAACCTATAGAAAAGGTTACCTTCCATAGGTTGCCTGAAAGGCTGTCCTTCATGTTTTAAATACTGAAATATTAAATAGATTCAAGTGGCACTTACACAAGGAAGCCTTTTACAAAACCCTTTAAAAAATGACTTTAAAAAAAAAATCTTACAGAAAAAAATTTATTTAACTTCTGACAGAATCACGGTTCTCAATACAATTACAGGGGTAAAGTGATAAAACTACACAAAGAAACAATTTTGAAAAATAAAAGTCAAATTATGATCAATCATCAGACTAAGCTGCACATGTCAGCAGAGAAGTCAGCTCTACACACAGCACAGGATGACTTGTGAAATATTAAAAATCACTGATCCTTGCTGCAAAGAACTTAGAATATTTCACTATAATTTCTAATTTTAAGGAAAACTTACTTTTCCTCCTTCCCTTTTCTTTCTCCATCTCCTCGCATGTAACTCACCCTCTTGTTCTCTCTCAAATCCATGGCCATTTTCTTTAGCTGCTGTTTTAGATGTCTATACATTTCTTTTCATCTAAACTCTGTCTTTTTTATGGTTAAAAAGTAGCCTGAAGTATTTGGTGTGGATCATTTCACTTGTCTACATGAAAGGTGTTATAGGAATAGGTTGACATTTAAGTTGTTGAACTCGGAGTAAAGGATATCTCCTGCCATAGTGTAGTCTTACGCCAATCAACAGTCTGAATAAAACAAGAAAGACCAGCTTCTTCAATGACATAAGGAATCTTTAGTGGATTGACTTTGGACTTCATCTACACCATATGTTTTCCTGGGACTCCAGGCTGGGAGCTCCTTTTGAGAATTAGATCACCACCATCTTAATTTCACAATTCAGTTTTTAAAAAATCTCCCTTTCTCTCTTTCTCTCTATCTCTCTGTCTCTGTGTGTCTGTCTTTTCTTATGTTTCTTTGTTTATTATTTATTTATTTATATATTTATATACATTTTCTGGAGGACCCTAATGCAATATTTCCCTCAAACAACTGAATCAAAAAACAGTAGAAAAGCACAAGAAAATATGAAAATAAGGTGGCATTTCGAAAGAAATGTATGGAAGAATGGTTTAGTCATTATATGATCATGAAAAAAGCACATTGTTTTATTTTTATAGATTCTAAGTAGACTGAATGTTCATGAAGTTTACTTATAATATAGATGTTTGTTCCTATTTTGTTTTTAATGCAATATTTGCTTTTAATATTCTTCCCTTTGGGCTTACCTTCAGTTCTATTTTCTCTTCTTTTCACACTAAGATTTGTTTCCATGTGAAAAATATGAAATAGGTATATACTATACCATATGTTAAACATGATAGAGAATCAAAAACCTCAGGTCAGTTTGTGGGATTTAATATAGTTGGTATATGACCAAGGATGGATAGTTTAATTCAGTAGAGAATGTGTGTGTGTTCTTCAATTCAGTGGCATATCTAGTCATCTAACCAGAGGGATATGAATTTCAATCATAGTACAGTATCATCTGTAGACATATATTCCCAGTTGAATAAAGTTTATGCATCAGAAGAAAATAATAAAAGCTTGCAAGAAAACAGAGTTACCTGTGTATACTTGAGAAGCAAAACCTGCTTACTAAAGCCTATAAGGAATTTCTTAAACCAAGGTACAAAGCATTCTGGCTGAAGAGTTATATAAAAAGAGCACATAAGGACGTAAGCATAATGAAATACACAGGAGCACCATTTATAGCCAAAAGTGAGAAATTAGTGACTGCCTAAAACATATCATTTATGTCCTTTTGCATATTCATTTAATCATGTATTAAATATCAGGAACTTTTCCAGCTCCGGTTAGTACATCAGTGATTAAGTGAGATAACTTTGTCATTGTGGAGCTTAACATTTTAGGAGAAAAAAGGCAATAGACATTAACAATGCATGTGACTTGTTACAAGTTGATGGAGAAAAAGAAAAAAATGCCAGAGCTAGTGAGATTAAGGACAATGGATAGGGCACGTCTGGGTATCAGTGTAGGAGCACATCTCACATAGAATAGGCTGATAAATATAGTCCACCAGGAAAATCCCTCTGGAAACAAGGTTGCAAAGCAGTAGGTGAAACTGAATTAGTGCTAACTTGTAATATTTAATTTCCTCAATTTTCATTTTATAAACATGATATCAATAAGAACTATCACACTTGAAATTTTTTAAATATCAGTAAGAGGGATAAAAGACAGTTTTTCCAATAATCTTATTGCTCTGATAAGTCCTCATACAACATTTGATAAGTTTATAAGCTTTTATATACTACCATGTTTTTATTGTTTTAGCATGGCTTCTCTCTTGCTTTTGCACACTGTACCTCATACTACTAAGTAGTTTACTTCGTCGCTCAGGCTGGTTTCAAACTTCTGGCAAACCCTTCTGCTGTGGTTCTCAAGCTCTGGGATGTTTAAGCTTCATTGTCAATTTAACTGGATTTAGAATCAGCTTCCAAACATTTCAAGGTGTTTTTCAGAAACGTTACCAGAGTAAGGAAGACCCACCCTGAATGTGAGCGATACCATCCCATTGGGGTGTGGATGCCAGACTGAGAAAATTGAGCTGAGCCCCAACATTATCTTTCTCTGCTTTCCAGTGTAATGTGACCAGCCTCCATGGTTTCCCCACCATGATTGATTGCATTCCTTCTTAAGCCTTGAGCTAAAGGGAACTGTTTCTTAAGTTGCTTTTAACAAGTATTCTTGTTACTACAACATTAAAAGTAAATAATATTCAGTATGAGCCACTATATATAGCTACTTCCATTGTTTTCCATGTATTAGGCCTTAAAACTATTTTATATTGATTATGATGGCACACGCTAATGATCTCAGCACTTGGGAGACATAGGTTGATGGATGTCTCTAAGTTCAGGCCAACTTGATCTACATAGACTTCTAGAATAGTCAGGGCTACATCATAAGATCTTGTCTCAAAGAACAAAAATAAAGTCCAAAACTGTTTTTGTTTTAATTTTATTAATTTGTTTTATTAATATAATTTTACTTGATTTACTCAGTTAAAAATTTGATGCACTTCTGTTGATACATTGGGAACTTTTTTAATAGCATATTTCCAATGACAGTATCCTGATTTAAGATGAAGCATCACCACAAATAGTTGTTCAGCCTGTTGAGTCAGAT
The DNA here is from genome assembly GCA_026225945.1 of Cricetomys ansorgei. Taxonomy (NCBI): domain Eukaryota; kingdom Metazoa; phylum Chordata; class Mammalia; order Rodentia; family Nesomyidae; genus Cricetomys; species Cricetomys ansorgei. The sequence continues at coordinate 7,841,971 of JAMJFZ010000451.1, read as the reverse complement.
GATGCTTTAGTTTTCTTTTCTTTTTGTTTTTTGTTTTTGAGACAGAGTTTTTCTGTTATAACTCTGGCTGTTCTGGGAATTCACATTATAGACCAGGCTGGCCTCGAAATCACAGAGATCCACCTGCCTCTGCCTCCTGAGTGCTGGGATTAAAGCTGTGCATCACCCAGCTCAAATGATGATTTCTGAGGCTGAATACATGTTACTTTTTCTTGAGATGATGTGAGCAATAGGCTGATGCTCATTTGTGCTGCTGTGTTCCAGATGATAACCTGAACGTAGAAATGTTTGAGTTCTATAGTCCCATCTATAGACATCTTCCCTTATCCTAAGAAGGGACTGAAAAACTACAATGCATTTCTAATGGTCTATTATTTCTATAGATAGTACAAAGCTAAAGTAGACTTACCTGTGAAAGATAAAAGTCTAGTCAATTAATTGAGAAGGTCACATCAGAATGAAGAAGACCCACATGAGTAACCAATGGTGCATTTTAGTGAGATAAGTAAGAACTATTAATGGGAGAAATTTTACCTTTGTACCAATGATGCATTTTAATGAGATAAGTAAGAACTATTAATGGGAGCAATTTTACCTTTGTTGACTTCCATAGTTTATATTAATTCATTTGAGTACATGGGAGAATTCTCAGTCTGGTTATTTGTGCAATTTTGTCTGTAACTCTGTTATCCGCAGACTAAGCAATGTAATCTTTCTGATAAGGTACTTTACTATCCTCCTTGCTAATAAGGGATTGAGATAGTGTATTTTCAGTGTGCTCTTCTCAGAGCAACCTGCTTGTTTCACCTTGATACAAGAATACAGCTCAGTAAATTTATATGGGGATCTCTGAAACAATGGGCTAGCAAATAAATATTAACGGACATTTATTAATTTTGACCTTCTGAGAAATATAAATATTTTATTTTTTAAGGTCAACATACTTAAATGGTGTATAGCCTTTTTTGTAAGCATTGCAGTGTTGCTGTTAATTAAAGTTATATTTATAGATCTTTTTAATTACTGGTTTATAAACATAAGGAGGGCAGTTTCAAAATTCATCACAGGCCTATTCATGAACCATTTTAGGGTCATTGCTTAATTGTAAGAGGAACGATGAGCATCAGTCTACCCTCTAGCCTACAGAAGAATAATGTTTGGTTTCAATATGTATATTCAGCTAAATAGCAGGGCTTGTTTGCATGAATGGAATTATTGTAGGCATAACACACAAGGCTTCTTTCAGTTCTTTTCCTTCATAATTTCATTTTCACTTTAATGATCTAAATGGCCATCTCCAAAATTGGACTATAAACTCTAGTGGCAGGAAAGTCACACTTTCTATAGTTAATCCATTACCTCAGCATTTGATTACTTTTGAGCACTCTTCTTGCAGCACTGTCTTTTGATTATAAAACAAGCATTCCTTAGTGCCTACTAAGTACTATGAATGGTCTTCAGATCCAAAGGTATGGTATGAGCTAAGTAAAATATGAATTGTAGTATGTTCCCTGGTACAATTCATATGCTTATTGCTGTTCTGTTCTATTTTCAACACCCAAGGTCATGAACATCATCTGCTAATCTTAGTACTGAGATTTTGTTATGTATATATCAACACATTTTTTGAGAGTCACATGTAGCCAAGGTAAGCTTAGAACTCACCACATAGCTAAGGATGACAGTCAACTCCAAAGGACTGGGACTACAATCATATATCATTCCTGGCTTTGTGGCAGTGATTTAAAATATAAATTATTCAGTAGTTATAATTTAATTTGGAATATCTTGTAGATTATGCACATGACAACTTTACAAACTTTGAGAGAGATAAGTATTTTCATTCCTACCCCAGAGAGGAAGGGACATGGATAATATATTACTTCTATAAGCCTATATCATGAATTAACAAAGACTGAACTTTAAGACAGAACACAAAGCTTAACCCAAGCTCTCTATAGGGCATCACTTTGCTGTTTCTTGCTTTTGTGCCTCTTTATTTGGCTTCCCTTCAACTTGTTAGTGAATTTCACTTGTTTTAATTAATTGTAGACTTTCATCCTTGGTCTCTGAAAGGTATAGGGAGACTGCACTATTCATTTTCTTAGGAATGTTGGCAGACAAAGAAATGGAATTTGATGGCCAAAAACTAGTTCTTCCTCATGCAGTATATTATTTTGATTTGGTTCATCATGCTCTGTTCACATGCACACATATGTACACATATATGTGTAAAATCAGACGTTTATGTTGTTACACAGTTTTAGAAGTTTCTGTCATTAGACACAGAAATCTTGAAATAATTTTAAAGATTCATGAGGAGAAGGATGGGGAAGAGGAAAGAAAGAGGAAGAGGAATAAAGGAGAAGGTGATATAGAAGGAAACAGAAAAGGGAGCGGGAGGGGTGGGAGATGATGATGGAGTCGTCAGATTGAATAAAGCAGACACGATAGAAGTCTAAGCCTTGGGAAACTAAGTTTACCATAGACCTCTCAATGAAACATACATAGATACCCTAAAATCAGAATGAAAATTACCATCATAGACTGAATTATTACTTTCCCAAATATTTGGTGTCTTTGAGTCTCCAATCCATAACCTGACTTTATTTAGAGAGAGGGAGACTTGGAAAAGGTCACCTAGTTAAATTAAGTAAAAATATTGGTACCCTATTTCAATAGGATTGGGGTCCTTGTGAGGAAAGGCAATATAAAAGTGCTCTTACAGAAGACAAGTCATGTGAGGGCAGAGACACAAGCAGCCATCCTTAGCCAATGACAGAGAATCCAGTAGAAACTGGGTATAGTGCTTTGGATTTTGTTCTTCTTGTCTTCAGTACTGTGAAAACATACATTTCTGATGTTTGAGCTACTCAGTCAATATTTGGTTATGACTATTCTAGAAGGCTAACACAAATACCAAAAATGTTCAAAAGAACTCACTAATAAACAACACTTAGAATACCTAGGAGAGCTGGGAACACGGCCTCATCCTGCGTATGTCCAACAAAAGCACCATTTTCAATGTAAATACACAGAAAAGTTGCTTCTTCTATTAGGTTAAAGATCAAAAAACTGCTGTAGAGAAAATTGAACACCTGCCTAGGAATGAATGAGTTTGACATAATTGCATCTTGGAATAGAGACGAGCATGTGCCTGAGGTCAAACAGGATCAACACAACAGGCTTTCAAGGGAAATAAAGGTAACATTGCCAAAAATAATAACTTAGTGCACTGTAGTTTGCCTAGGCACTATCTTTTAGACCCAAGATTGAGAGAGATAATATATATTATTTATGTGCAACGTATTTAGAGAATATATAAATATCGCAACATCTATGCACTGGAACATAGAAAATCAATACCAAGCACTGCTGTTTTAAAAACAAGCATAGTGTTTTAAAAGACAATGAGTGCTACTTGGGTAAAAAAGAAAATACGTATGTAGAAGTGATATATAAATGGAACACTGTTCAGCATTTAAAACAGGCTCTTCTTTGCAAGAACATGGACTAACTCTACAGGAAAGGAGGCACACATAGGAAGTAATATTGACTAGTATCCCTGGCATGTAGGATCTAAAAAGACAAAGATAAAGAAAAGAATCACTTAGAAATGTGTCGTAGAAGAGTTATCCAGAGCAATGGAATTGGAGATGAGAAAAGGAAGTCTTGAGCATAGCATAACTACAGTTACATGTGATAAACTGATCGAGAAATCTTATGAGCAAATGGAAACTGCAGTTTAATATACTATTCAGTGGACATTTTATAAGGAGAAAAGGCTATAGTTACCTTTATGAAGCAAACACAAAAGGTAACCACGTAAGACAAGATATATTAATTTTCTTGAGTATAGTAAGCTTTTAAGCATGTATATGAGCATTAAGTCATCAAAGTTTTATATTGTATGGAACAAAAAAATTTAAGGAACAAATCAAGGAACAATAATATGGCAATATGAATAAAAATGGCCCCAATTGGCTCATAGGGAGTGGCTCATAGGAAGTAAAGCTGCTAACAGGGAGTGGAAGCAGCCCGAGAGGGAGACGTTTGTTGCAGTCAACAAAGATGAAAGGAGTTGGAGATCTGAAGAGCACGTTGACATCAGACACAGAGACACAAGGTTTGGAGTTTGCCCCGCTGGTTTCCAGTCTTGTGTCAGTCTAGTATTTTTCTCACAATGATATCCTTCCTCCCTTCTGGAAGAGTAATGTATATCCTTTGCCATTATATGTTGGAAGCATGTGATATGCTTTCTTAATTTTGGTTCTAAGAGAATTACAGTTAAAAGACTGCCATGAGGCTCAAAAGAGATTTTGGACTTTAAAACAATGCTGAAATTTACAGACAATGGACGGGGACTTTTGAAGCTGGACTGAATGAAGTTTTGCATTATGATATGACCTATTGGCTGGGAATGAGGAGTAGAATGTGGTGATTTGAATGAAAATAGCTCATAGGAAGTGGTACCATTAAGAGGTGTGGTGTTGTTGGATGAATTGTGTAACTGGGAAGGGCTTTGAAGTTTCAGAAGCTCAAACTAGGCCCAGTGGCTCACTCTCTCTTCCTGCCACCTGTTTATCCATATATAGAACTCTTGGCTCCTTCTGTAGCCCCATGCCTTCCTGCATGCTGCTGTACTTCCAGCCATGCTGACAATGGACTGAAACTCTAAACTGTAGCTAGCCATAGTTAAATGCTTTCCTTTATAAGAGTCGACATAATCATGGTGGGGTTTTTTTTTCCCAATAATAAAACCCTAAGACAAAGGGAAAGGAGAAGAACCAAGGTCAAAGGCACACAAAATACTTACAACAAAATTGTAGAAGAAAATTTCCTCAACCTGAAGAGGCAGATGCCTATCAAGATACAAGAATCATACAGAACACCAAACAGACTGGACAAGAAAAGAAATTCCCCAAATCACATAATAATCAAAACACTAAACATACAGAACAAAACAAAGCATATTAAAACTGAAAGGGAAAAAGATCACACAGCATAGAATGGCAGACCTCTTAGAATAATGCTGACTTTTCAGTGGAGAAGGCAGAAGGCCCTGGACAGATTTTTACAAACTTTTGCAAGCTCTGAGAGACCTCAGATGCCAGCCCAGACCACTATACTCAGCAAAACTTTCTATCACAGTAGATAGAGAAAGACATTCCATAATAAAGTTGAATTTAAGCAGTGTCTGTCTATAAATCCAGCACCACAGAGGGCATTAGAAGGAAAATTTTAAGTCTGATGAGGCTAGCCATGCCCAAAGAAACACAAGGAGTAAATAACAGCAGACCAGCAAATCAGAAGATGGAAGAACAAAACAAAGAAACAACAAAAACCACACCACTACAACAAAATACAAGAACTAACAATTATTGCTCATTGATAACTCTCAACATCAACTGTTAATTCTCCAATAAAAAGACATGGACTAACATAATATATGGGAAAACAGAATCCAAACTTCTGCTACATCCAGTAAACATACCTTTCCTTCAAGAACAGACATCACCTCAGTGTAAAAGGATGGAAAATGTGATCTTAAGCAAATTGACCCAAGAAGCAAGCTGGTACAGCAATTTTAACATCTGACAAAATAGCCTTCAAACAAAAACTAATCAGAAGAGTTGGGGAAGATAAGTACATAATTATCAAATGAAAAATTGAACAAGAGGATCTTACAGTTCTTCACATCCATGCACCAAATGCAAGGGCACACAATTTCATAAAAGAAACACTACTACAGCTTAAACCACATATCAACCCTCACACAGGGATAATGGGGGACTTCAATATCCATTTTTCACCAATAGATGAGCTGTTCCCTCAAAAACTGGACAGTGAAATGCTGGAGCTATCTGATTTTATAAACCAAATGGACCTAACAGATATCTACAGAACATTTCAACCAAATACAAAAGAATATACCTTCTACTCAGCATCTCATGAAACTTTCTGCAAACTTGACCACAAAGAAGATCTCAAAAATACAAAAAACAAACAAACAAACAAAACTTAATGCACTGTATCCTATTAGACCACCATGGATTAAAACTGAGTATCAACAACAATGGAATCAACAGAAAGCTTACCAACTTGTAGAAACTAAACAACTTACTACTGAACAAAAAATGGGTTAAGACAGAAATTAGAAAAGAAATTAAAACTTTCTAGAATTGAATGAAAATGAAAGCCAACAAACCAGAACTTATTGCACACAATGAAGACATTTCTAATATATACACTCATAGCACTAAGTCATTGCATAAAATTTTTGGAGAGCTCTCATATTAATAACTTAACAGCATGAAATCTCTAAAACAAATGAAATTTTACCCAAAAGGAGTAGACTGCAAGAAATAACCATGCTCAGGACTGAAATCAATAAAATAGAAACAAAAAAAATTAAAAAGAAACAATAAAATACAGAGTTGGTTCTTCAAAAAAATCAATAAGTTTGACAAATCCTCAGCCAAATTAACTAAAAGTTAGAGAGAGAATATCTAAATTATCAAAATTAGAGAAGAAAGTGGGAACATAACAGACATCAAAGAAATCCAGTGAATTGTGAGGACCTACTTTAAAAAACTATACTTGACCAAATTGGAAAATCTAAAAGAAATGGATAATTTTCTCTATACATAACACCTACAATTCCTAGTGAAATAGAAGCACCAATTAAAAGTCTCCAACAAACCAACAAACAAACAACAAAAAAACAAAAACAAAAAACCAAGACCAGGTGGTTTTTACACAGAATTCTACCCAGGCTTTCAAAGAAATGTTAACCCCAGTACTCCTCAAATTATTGCACAGAATTGAAATAGAAGGAACATTGCCCACTTCTTTTTATGAGACAACAGTTACTCTGATACCCAAACTATACAAAGACACAAAATGAAAGAGAAATACAGACAATACCCCTTATGAACATAGAAGCAAAAATTCCCAATAAATACTTGGAAACTGCATCCAAGAACACATCAAAATAATCATCCACCATAACCAAGTAAGTATTATCCAGAGATGTGGGGATGGCTCAACATATGTAAATCAATAAATGTAATCCACAATACAGAATGACAAAAACAACATGATTATCTCATTAGATGCAGAAAAGGCCTTGACAAAAATTCAACACCCCTTCATGATAGAAGTCCTGGAGAGGCTATAGATACAGGGGACATACGTAAATAAAATAAAGGCAGTTTATAGCAATCCCATGCCAACATTAATTTAAATGGAGAGAAACTAAAAGCAGTTCCACTAAAATCAGGAACGAGACAAGGTTGTCTACTCTCTGCTTACCTATTCAATATAGTACTTGAAGTCTTAGCAAGAGCCGTCAGAAAACTGAAAAATCAAGGAGATATAAATAGGAAGGGAAAACATCAAAGTACTTTATTTGTAGATGAAATAATAATACACATAGGTATGCTAAAAATTCCACTAGGAATCTTCTACATCTGATAAACACTTTCAGCAAAGTAGCAGGATACAAAAATAACACACAAAATTGTCAGTAACCTTTCTATATACATAAGACAGACCAAGAAATGTATCAGGAAAACAATACTCATCACACTAGCCTTAATACAAAACATCTCGTGGCATCTCTAACCAAGTAAGTGAAAGGCATGAAGAATTTTAAGACACTAGAGATATAGATTGCAGAAGATATCAGAAAATGGAAAAGTCTCTCATGCCTGTGCATTGGTCAAATTAACATACAAAATGGCCATCCCACCAAAAACAATTTACAAATTTGATGCAATCTGCAACTAAATTCTAACACAATTTCCACAGACTTTGAATTTACAATTTTCAGTTTCATATGGAAACACACAAACAAAAAAAAACAGTATAGTCAAAACAATTCTGAACAATAAAAGAACTGTTGGAGGTATCACCATCCCTGATTTTAAAATGCACTACCCAACTATAGTAATAAAAAAGCATGGTATTGGTAGAAAAACAGACAGCTTGGTCAATGAAATCTAATTAGACACCCAGACATAAATCCACATACCTATGGGCACTCTATTTTCGATAACGAAGCCAGAAAAGCACACTAGGAAAAAAAAAAAAAAAAAGAAGAAAAGAAAATATCTTCAACAATGGTGCTGGTCAAACAGGATGGCTGCATGTACAAGAATGCAAATAGACCCTCACCTATCACTCTACACAGAACTCAGCTACTAATGGATCAAACATCTCAACAGAAGATAACTGAACTTAGTAGTAGAGTAAGCTAGGGATACTCCTGAAACTCACTGGCATAGGGAAAGGTAAACACTAACCCAGCTACAAGTGTTTTGATCTCCATGGGGACCTGACTACAAGATATGCTGATACAATCAACAGTGACATACAACTTCATGAAATAAACAATCAATTCTAATCTGAGTTAAGGCCCACCCCATGAAATGGGACCCAGATCCAGTACAGCTTGGGTGACCAAGAACTGAAGACCAGATAGGCCAGGGGCATAGGGGAAAATACTACTGTTGTGCTAAAGGAACATAGCAGTAAAATAACTCCTACTGACATTCTGCTATATTCATAGATTGGTGCATTGCTAAGCCATCATCAGAGAAGCTTCCTCCTGTATCAGATGGTCACAAATAAAGAGTCCTACAGATAGAAAATATGCAGAGAGTGAGAGACATTAGCACACTCAGTCCCAACAAGGATGTTTCCATCAAATCACTCCCATCAGGGCTCAGGGGACAGTGTGGAAGACAGGAAGAGACAGTGTAATAGGCAAAGGGCATTGAGGACACCAAGAAATCAAGGCCTTTTAGACACAACAGGTCTGGTGCACGTATAAATCAGGCTGGTACAGCCTGCACAGGGTCTGCCTGTGTCTGCTGCAGATGGGGTTCTAAAGCTGAAAGAAGTAGATGCACACAGCCCAACACCTATCCACAAGCTATCTCCGATTGATAGTCAATTACAAATGAAAAATGACTTCTCTCCAATGGACTCTCCTTGGGGAAACAAACTATGCTTAATGGCAGGGCCCATGCCCAGCAATGGATGGAGAACACAAAATGAACTTAATGGCATCTTTGGAGGTTCTTTGCCTCATAATGCTGTCAAGGCATTGGTTTTGTTTGTTTGTCTTAGGCCTTGAGTATATATTATTGCCTCCAGTTTTGTTGTTTTATGAGATTCCTGTGTGTGAGAATTATGTATCTGCATCTATATGTGTTTCTTGTGCTTTTTCTTTGGCTCCTTTTCTCATTTGATTGTTTCATCATATTCTGATTTGTTAGTTTGGTTTATCTTATTTTATTATTTTGCTTTAGATGCCTGTTTGATTCCAACAAGAGACAGAAAGGACCTAGGATCTAGTTGGGAGGGGAGTTGGGGAGGAACTGTGAACAATAGGGGATGGGAAACCCTAATCAGAATATATTGTATGAAAAATCTATTTTCAATGAAAGAAAAAAACATTTTTAAAAGATTTACATTTTTGTAGTGCCTCCTAAAAGAGATTGACTCCTGGCATCTTTTAACCAAGCATGTGCTAGATTACCTAACAATTGTCTTCACTATTGAACAGCACATTAAATGCAGTATGGGACAGGAATGGGGAATTTTGTCTTAATTCATCTTTGAAAGCATTTCTCATAAGAAGTTGACTTTCTGACCTCACTGACAGAGAACAGCAACCAAATAAGACAGATATGGACCATGTCCACACACTGCTTTCAACATTTTCTGCGGGTGACCCATTGCTTTCAAAGTCACTGATTTCAATGGTGTTCTAAGACCTAGGTAATATGCCTCTCTCACACAAGCTTTGTTCTCAGTCAGGAGCAAAGAGGTGTTTCAAAGGAGAATAGAAGGACATAATTTAAGATTAAAGCTATGTGTTAAGCTTAGCTTGTAACAGTTGATTACATGGGGAGTCCAAGTAGAGTTAATACATTGTTTTCCTTAAAAGTAAATGAATTTTAAAAAGTTGAGTACAGAGTGCATCGTTTTAAATAATCTCAAAGCATATGATAAACTTGTCTAGCAGGTTAGGCCAAAATTCAATTTGCAAAGGCAAATTAAAGGAAAAATTTAAAGGAAAATTATTCTCACAAAATTCGAATATGAAATTTGGTAGGTAATATAAACTAAATATTTAGAAAACCCAAAGGAGATGGATAAAAGCAGACACACAAGAGTAATAATATCAAAATACATGTTTGTTTGTTTTTTTTTAACAAAATCTACATGGGTTTTCAAATGTTAATGGCTGAGGTGTGAGAAATGTAGTCATTTATGGCTGAAGTGATGTTTTTATCCACTTTAGAAATATTGACTATATAGAAGATATCTACAAATGACAACTATAAATAATATTATATCCATTGACATGTTGAGGTTTTTTGTTCAATCATTCATTCATTGATTTGATAAGTATTTGTTGAAGTTTATTTTTTTTCAGCGGTCCTCCTAGAACTTGGAATTTGTCCTATTGGACAAATTAGGAAACTCTCTGCCATCATGTGGCTAATTGGGTAGTAAGGGAAGTAGAAACTAAACGTCAAGCAGTGTGAATTTACAAGACTAGGACAGTCTATTTGGAGATGATAAATTCAATGGGAAGAAAGGACAAGTAGGAGTTTGGGAAGAGGGAGAGAAGGGTTGTGGCAAGTTCTGCATGTAGCCACTGGAATGAGTGTGCCATCACAATCCTCCTGCAGTTAGAGAAGGGCTATGCATTAATATTGACTAGATGCTCCTTAATTCATTCATATAAGTCAAATTCTTTTTCAAGATGAATAGGATTTAAAAAGGGCTTCAGAGGAAGAGAGCTAACATCACTAAAACTTCACTAAGTGTCAGAAACTGCAAGAAGATTGAGAAACCCCATGTGGTTCTTTTCAACTCTGACATAGAAATCTTTGTATTTGAAGTATTGAAAACCTTACCTAAGTCACATGGATGGATGAGCACCGTTAGGAATGCCAAACAGGGTCACTCAAAAATGCTTTCCTGTTGCCTACAGTGTCAAGTGTGATAGTGCCAGACACAGGAAGCGATTTAGCTCAGGAAACATGGCCAGTCCAAACTGAGATGTCTTACATTTATAAAAGACACACTGGGTTCCAAAGTCATAATGTAAAAAACATAAAATATCTTGCTAATGATTTGTATACTGATCACATGGGTAAATGATAACATCTTGACATATTGAATTAAATAGAATCATCTCATAATTTCTTTTCCCTTTTAAAACTGTGTCTATAAAAATTTTTCCATTACATCAGTCATTTACATTATTCTCTGTTATACAATCCTATCTGTTCTTAAACTGGGGAAATATGGAACACCTTCACGGAGAAGGTGTTTTGTGCTAAGTAAATAAAGATTTTTTAAATAAAGGATAAAACAATTTCCCTCTAGGTATATTTGTTGATGAGCAATTTATAGAATCAGCAATGCTGATTCATACAAGTGCAGATAGATACTAGAAAAATGACATATTTAACTTTGGATAAGCCGAAAGTACTTTGAAAAAGATAGACTGTGTAAGAGACAAACAAATAAAACTCTCATAATTGAAGCAAATTTGAAGTATATCTTCATAATATTACATTATGTACATTAAGAGGGTATATCCTATAGATACATTAGTATATCTGTTTTCTCATGATATCGTAACTTTATCCATAAATACTGATTTCTGAACTCTGCCAAAATATAAGATTTTATTATCTCAAAATTTTAAAGAACTAGCATCATTATTTTATTTTACACGAAATGTTTCTCTTTCCTAAAATATAGTCAAAGTTGTTAGGGTATTCTTTTTTATGAAATTGCAAATTTCTTCTCATCTATTAAATGTATTCTTACTATTGTATGATGCAATATCTTGTCTCACAATTAATTATTCAGAACTATTCAATATCTATAATTTAAGTTTTGTATGTTTAACAAGGTCTTCATTTTAAGTTATATTCTGAAATCATTTTAAAGAACTAAAATGAAATAACCTTGTCGGCAGAATGAGTTTCCCTATTAAAATGTTACTTGTTTAACTAGTAGTTGTATTCGAAACCCTTTTACAGTGATAGAACTTTGCCTTCCCCTGTAATTGGGCAGGACTGTAGTGGAAATCAACTGAAGTAAATCTCACACCTGTGACTTGGCTAGATACTGTCTTTATCATTTTAATGTTTTCCTTTAGTGAATTATATAACACTTTTCTATAATTTGTCTAAGATCACGGTAAATCACATTTTAACTCCATGTAAATATATTTCAGATTATTTAAGAGACTTATGTTTTCTGCATAAGTTTTAGAGTTATTCATGTCTTTAACTTATCCAGCAAAGATGGTCTTTATAGTTAGTGCAAGTGCTATTTCATTTTCTCTCATTGGCAGTATTTATAACTAGCATATGATGACATTTGTATATATTATCAGTTGTAGTATATTCCCTCATTTTCTTTCATCTAATCCTGCGTAATCCTTCTATATTCGTAGTACTACCACTCACCAAGAGGTAATTAATATACAACATAATGGGGATGGAGATAGTGTACCAAGGTTACCAATTTAAATTCAGGTTTTAATTAAATTAAATTAAATTAAATTCAGGATTTAAATTCAGGTTATCTTGCCATAAATCATTCTAAGCATAGGATAGTGTTACCTTAATTATAGGATTCTATGGTGTATGCTTTGTACTTTGCTAATTAGATCTTATAGATCTCTCTAGTAAAAAAGGAACACATACCACATGCTCATAGTAGCTATCTAATCAGTAATGCACAATTTATGAATTTATTCCCACTGTTAGAGACACTTTATATCTCATCTCTAAATTTCCCAGGAGAATAGCACTAATTTGCAACTGCGTTCTAAGTACTTTGCCTGTAGTATATCATTCAAATATTTCTACATCCTCATGAGAGAAAAGTACCTATGGAAATTATCTCTTATTGCTTCTGAGTCTTAGGGAATATAAATAGGGCTGCTCAGAATCACACACACAATGAATAGTAAAGGTGGGATTTGAAGCAGACCTGTGGCTCAGTGCCGAAGGGTTAGTGCCGACCTCCTCAAAGTGTCTGCTGACTCCATAGTCAGTGTGGGAATATGATACCGTGTTCAGATTAAAGAGAATAGTCATGCTAATCTTACTTGTTCTCCATACTCTTTCAGGGACAGTCTATCTGAAATCTAAATAAAAGTGGGCTCTTCTACAAGTTCCTAGTTATCATTTGCATAAAGGCATGGTTTTTCGTTTGTTTTACTACCGTTTCCTTGTTATGTGACTATAGAACAGTTTTCTTTATATTCTCAAGTTGGAAAATGAGAACAAGTTACGGAAATGCTATTAGGACAATGCGTCGTTTCCAGGACATCTTTAGCAAAGAAGTGACGCATAAATGGTTCTTCAGCCCCTCAGTGTGAGGACTAGAAATTCAGAATCCTGCTTCTGCCTAAATTTGTTGAAAGTGCAGCTAACACCATCTGTATATCATCTTCGTGTGACTGAACTATCTTTACCACTTAACCAATGAGTTTAGAAACGAGAGGAATCCAGCTTTTATTAACTTGCCACTGTGGGAAGCTTTGTTTCCATACCTGATTAAGCATGCACAACAGAAAGTTTTATAGGACCAAATATGGTACAATTTAGTAGCATTAACAAGAAGCATTCTGTTGGAAAGTATCCCCTATCTCAACAATCATTCTCAAAGGAGAATCATGACTACAGCTACCCCTTAGAAAAATTCAAAAATAAAGAAGTTTCAGAATCTAGTCACTGTGTTTCTAAAAAAGCAAACGGAAATGAGATACTGACAGGAATTCTTTTTTATCAATACCATGTTCAAATTTTATTAGGCTTCCAAGATGCTTTGTTTAAGAGTTCCATTTTGACAACTTTGGTGAAACTTTTGTGCTCCAAATGTGTTTACATTTTGTACTCTTGAAATATTGCAGCCACAAGTTGCCAGCAGCTCAGAAATCCAGAAGGAGAATGGAAGTACAAAAAAGAAATTGAGGACATTTCAACTGATAGTCGTCATTGTGCATCCTTCTACTTTAGAGTAAGGGACGGGCAGAAGGTATAGAGGATGTAGAGCCAGACATCTTACTCTGAAGCCGGGAGAATTCACTGTTTTGAAGGAGAGGCATATTAGTACACTTTTTAGAAACCATTAGGCAGCTTTATATTATAAGCTGAAGAAAAAAGTGGAAAATTGCCTCCAATTTAAACCAAGAAGTGAATTCAGATTATTTAATGTGGGAAACTATCTCTTATGATTTGACCAGAGAGTAAATGAACATGCATTTTTCTTAGGGCAGAGGACTTATAAAAAATATAGTTTCCTTTGTGAGTATTAAATATTCTTGTATTCTTTTTTTTTTAAAAAAAAAGGAATGTCAAATTTATTGCCATTTAACACAATAATTTAATGAAACATTTTCAGATATAAGATGGTAGCTTCTCATATCTACAAGACAAGTTAGATTTATATTTTATTTATACATAAATATCCGTGAAATATGAAGTGTCTAATATATTGTATCCTCTGCAATGGGAAATTATCATTGCCATTTGAACAAAGAACACTTCAATGTTGAATGAATACTATTTAATTTGATATTACGAAGTCATCAATTTTCAAAACTGTGTTCAATTCTTTAAATAATTGTTAAAAACCAAACTTGAATATTATTGGGAAAGTTATCCCCATTCCTGATTGTAACCAATTAGATGTTAAATAGAAGAATCTTTACACTAAAAATCTTAGGAGCTTGAAACCATAAAGCAAATGTGAAATCCTGAACTTAAAACTGTGCAGAAAGTATTTAGGAAGAATGAGAAGAGTAAAATTTAGAAATATTTACTGAAAATTATCTTTCAGAGAATTGCCTCCTAATTACATTTAATCGAACTATAAGGGATTTTAGAAGATCAGATGAGTCTTGTGATGTGAGATATGAATAGTAAGGAGATTTTAAGATGACAGACAGAAAGCTGTTAGACAGCTCCAAATCAAATAACCAAAGAAATTAGCTTCTGAAAGTACTACCCTCCTGGATGCTATTGGTCATTCCACACAGCTTCTTGTAAGTAACGGAAATGAACAGGTCTAATGATTTCCCATTAAATTCTAAATATGTCCTGGCATTTGAGACTTTAGGGCTTTATTTTTTTTTTCCCCTGTAACAAATTCTTAACTGTTTAGGGGTCTACACCGACCTTCCACCAAGGGTTTTTTTCAGATATTAATATGTAGTTCTCAGTAAGCAGCTGAATGTTGGCGAATATTTGAAAGTGAGAGCATCCTGAGTTTGCTAGATAAAGGATGGCTCTATTTCTGAAACTGTAGTCAGTGGAAAGCATTTTCAATTGTGATACAGTATATTTTATGGTTAACTTATATTTTTGTTAATGATTCTGAGAGTCTAACCATCTATCCACTTTTTAATTTTTAGGGGAAAAAAGTGGCAATACAACTAGTGGTCTCTTTCCACACTCAAATTTAGAAGTGGCCAGTCTTACAGTGACAGTTTGTCAAAGACCTGCCTTACAATAGTAGCTTCAGTATCTGCAGGCTGATCTGCTTTCTTATTTTAAACTGGGTTCATCTTCTCATAGACATGCATCAATACCTCAGCCACTAGTCAACTTTATGATTTCTGTGTTCTCCTGGAGGACTTTATAAAACCCACACTGAGCATGTAAATTAAGAACAAAAAGGCCTGGCAGTGATGGAGCATGCCTTTAATCCCAGCACTCAGGAGGCAGACAGGAGGGAGGATCTCTGTGAGTTTGAGACCAACCTGGTCTATAGAGTGAGTTCCAGGACAGCTACAGTTACAACGGAGAAGCCTTGTCTTGAAATTAAAAATAAAAACCAGAGAGAGAGAGAGAGAGAGAGAGAAGAGAGGGAGGGAGGGAAGGAAGGAAGGAAGGAAGGAAGGAAAGAAAGAAAGAAAGAAAGAAAGAAAGAAAGAAAGAAAGAAAGAAAGAAAGAAAGAAAGAAAGCAAGCAAGCAAGCAAGCAAGCAATCTGTGTGGAGTACACTTTAAAAACTCAGCCCAGAGTCCCCTAACTCATAATTGGAATTGCTTTCAGTCTTTACTGTTGAATCTCACAAAACAGTGTTTGTCCTGTGTTGTGGTGAAACCCCAATATTTACCCTTTTCTCTTTCTAATCCACCTATCCGCACATAAAACTTTAACATTGAGTATCCTACCTCCTTTCATTTGCAGGTGTTGATCTTCTGTTATCCCTTTTAATTAAATCTGTGAGCATTCATATGTGTTGGAAGACCCTATTGCTGAAGACACTGAGCACTTTCGTGTTTTAGAGGCAGGACATAGAGATATCAACCGTAAACTGACCGGGAACTCTCCTGCTGCTGACTAGATTACATAGTGCTAAAAGAGGTTCAGTTAGAGTGCTGAGAGACAAAAGACGTCAGTGGTCTCACTAGTGTTCCCTGCAATGCTACAATACTGATCTGTTTGGCCTGGTGTGTGCCCACTGGTGCAATAGTGACATAACAAGGTTATAGAAATAACCAATTACTTTCTGGTTTGATATGAGGCGTGCTCTGCAGAAGAGATTTTGTACCTGGCACTATTAATCTGGTCAAAGGTCCATGTCTGTTGTAGTGCTGATAAATGATCATGCCATCAAACTGCATTCTAAATATTTGTGTATATCCATAGATTTGTACTCTCAATTTTGGTCAGAAAGGCTTCTTTTGCAATGGGTAGTGCTTAGTGCAGAGACTCATAAGTGGTAAGGTGTGGAGGATAAGTAACTCAGTGATGTGCTGTGGACAGGTAGTCTGTATCAACCTCCCTTCACCCAAGGTTCAGGGAATTGTAGGGAATGGATCTGGAAGAAAATAAGAGCTAGGTGGATGTTGAGAACTGTAAAATGCTGATTTCTGAGCGTGACATGGCTGCTGTAGACATCAGCTTACTCCAGCTGCAGTTATGTGCACAAGATGACAAGAAGAAGCCAGTCAGAATTTAGCATGGATGCAAGAGAAACTCAGGAGTTCCCAAATCCAGCAGAGGAACTATTGGCAGTTGGTGGCTACTTAGAGGGGGAGTCACTCTCCTTTGGGGACACAGCTACAGGTAGGTTGTTCATGCCTTGCTGGATGGCCCCAATCATATAGTGTTATATATATAGAGAGAAGAATATATATACTGAAATGTTGTAATGAATCTCACCCATGCTGGTGGCTTTCTTTGTTCCAGGAAGCAGCCATAGCTAGCAAAGGGCTAGAGGCCCCCAGGCAGGAAGCCCTGCAGGGGAGCACATGGGGTGGGGTAGGAGGGTAGTACTTCACCTCATATCCATCATGTCTTTGATCAGAGCCCATAAGCCCATGGGAACAGGAACTCAGGAGCTGGGTGTCAGAGGGCATTCTCTCTTTATTGCAGGGGTCATGGTGTATTTATCAGTTCAAAGGGAGAGTGGGTCTTCTGTTACCCAAGGGCAGTGTATTGGTTAAAACAGGTAAGCAATTCTGCCAATCGCAGCCCACCCCTTGAAGGTGGTGGAAATTTTTGCTATGCTTTGTTGTGTCAGTGCAGAGGGGAGAGGCTAAACGTTTCTTTGGGATAAGAGCTGGCTCCAGCAAGTGCCCTCTGGACCCAACTATGTGACCTTTCCTTGGGGAACCACACTGAAATGCAATGTTTTAAATCAGAATTCAATTCCGATCTGTAAACTTGATTACATTTGCATCAGTGACTGCAATTGCTGCTCTAAATATTTGACTTTCAATGTCAGGTTAGAACTAAGCATAGAAAAAGCTTGAGATTGAAATACATTCATTTATTGGGGTTTTAAAAATACTCTGCTCATTTTTCCAGATCCAGCAGCACACGTGTTGCCCTTCAGGGAACTTAGGGAAGGAGGATGGTTTCCAAGTTATCTCAAGTCCTACTTTTATCCCAAGGAAACTATGCTAAGATGATTCTTGGGTCAGATCCCTTAGCTACTTCTTCTTTCTTTTTGGTTTGTTTTGCTCGTTTTCGTTTTTGATTTTGCTGTGAGTGGTAGTTTTATATTTTTATTTTTTATTTGCTGACGATGGTTGTGCTTTGATTTTGCAAACTTCGTTCTCTGATAATTTCACATTTGCATACAATGCATTCAGGGTTCCTGTCAGCCCTGCCCTACCATCTCCCATTTTTTCCTAAACCCTGTTAATCACCCTGCCTCCACACAAATCTGTTTCTTACATTCATGTCTTTCTATTTTGTCCTGTGACCCACTAGATTTAATGGGTTTGAGTTTTTTGAGACAGGAGCTCACTCTGCAGCCAAGGCTGGCCTCAAAATTGCTATAATCCTCCTGCTTCAACCTCCCAAGGCTAAAATAACAGGTGTGTGCCACCCTGCCTTTCTAGTTATTTTTCTTGATGGAGTTTAAAAAAAATAAGCCTTTGTAAAGCATTGTAAGTGAAAGTAAAGATTTTCGGTAAGGAACACTTAAAATAGATGCAAGTTATTTCCAGTCCTTACGCAGCATGTCAGTAGGTTTGAGGAAACCTGCCCATCCTTTTAGCAATAAACAAGCTGTACAGATGAAAAGCAATAGCTTTTCATGGAGCCACTAGACAGCTGAGGTCACAGGAACAGTCACTGCTTCTGTGAAAGACAAACTGAAGGGCACAGAGAAAACCTCGGGTAGGAATCTCTGTGGCAACTGGGTAGACATCGAAGCCATGATTGTCCAGTAGCTGAGGGCTCAATATGGAAACCTTTGGGAGATGAAACTCAGAGAGGAGCAGTCTCAGGGAAACATTTACTCCAATCCTCACCAGGTTTTCACAGAGATGAATAGGAGTTCTCTCCGCTTTCAGCAAGGATGAGGGACTGTAGTCATGGAGACACCCATGAACATTCTTCCCTTAAGAGGGGTCTGCCCTTAAACTAAACTATTTCACTAAAATGTAACTGACCCTGGGGAAAAGAAATGTTCAACACTGTGAGAAAGATGGGTTGATTTAAACCAGGGCGTGTTGTTGGACAGTACTCATTTGCTTGATCCCTGAAGTGGGATGCAGGTATTTGAAGGAGCACTTGTGTTAGTTGTAATGTATTTTTCAAACACAGGGTCATCCACTAGAAAAGATACTTTTTACAAGATATTCCACTAGAATACAGAGAACATGAAAATTTAAATCACATAAAGTTATTTTTTACTCTAGGATCTCCACTTTTATTTTGTTAAAATATTTTAAAGCAAATTACAAATTTCATTATGCTCTAAATATTTAAGTGTACATTTAAAAGCCAAAGGTGAATGTCTCAATGCCATTATCACACCTAATAAAAATTAACAATAATTTACCAATACCATTAAACATCAACTTACTTTTATTGATAAAACAGTTTGTTTTTTACAATTGGTGTCTCAGGATTAGGTTCCAGCAAGGAATAGAAGGATAATTAAAATTATGACCAATCGTGATGGCTTAATGGAAGCAATGTTTTGAAAGCAAAGTAGAATGTATTTCTATTTTGTTTCCTTCCTGTTGTGATCATTGCTCTTGCTGGCTTGAGGCAACCATCATCTGTAGAAGACCAAGATTTATTACAGAAGGGCGAAAGGAACAATAGGAAACAAACAAACAAATAACCAAATAGCCTCCACCCCAAGTCCCTTATAAGCCAGGTGTCGTCTTCGAAGGTATCTAAATTCCTTGAATATCCTTCAGCATTTCAACAGCACAGTCTGACTGAACCACTGTATGGGCAGTGACAGAGAAAAATGTTATAAGTCATCTCTAAGAAATGGAATAAAAGATGGAAGATTCAGAGGAAATCTGACCTTCTTGGAGGGAAGGGGAGTAAGAGCTCAAGCTCGAGTGCATATGAACTTTGGCTGTCCCAGTTTGGGTTCAGAAATTGGGGATGTGCATTAGAGAAGTGTGGGCATTGATAAGGGCAGAAGGGCTTTTGTCCTCCCCATTTGAGAATCCTGCATAAGGATTGTCACTTGGGTTGTGCTATGGTTTGAGTGTGAAATGTCTGTCTTGGTTGCTTTCCTTTGTGCTGTGATAAAATACCCTGACAAACATCTCAGATGAGAAAGGGTTTTATTGTTGTTGTCTTACAGTTTAAAGTGCAGTCCAGAGGGAAAGATAGACACCACACACACACACACACAGAGAGAGAGAGAGAGAGAGAGAGAGAGAGAGAGAGAGAGAGAGAGAGAGAGAGAGAGAGAGAGAGGTTGCCTCTCAGCATCCCTTCTTTTTATTAAGTCCAGGATCCTAGCTTATGGGATCGTGCTTCAGTTAATTTAATCTAAATAACCCCACAAAGGCATTCCCAAGGGCTTGTCTCCTAGTAATTTAGACCTGCTAAGATGATATTCAATTTCAAAGTTACCTATGGGCTCTTGTGTTTGAACACTTGTTTCCTAGGTAGGGTGAGGGGGGATGCTGTAAGTCCTCTGGGACTGTGTTTTAGCTGGTAGAAATCGATTTATGGAAGTAGTCCTTGAAGGTTATATTCATTTCTGGTTCTAGTTTGAGCTCTCTGCTTCCTGATCTGCCAACATCTGAAGAGCATTCTCACTACTAATATGGAACCATCTTAACTGCTGTGTTTTCCCCAGCGTTAATGAATGTATATTTTAACTCCATGAACCCTGAAAACTTCCTTTCTCTTAAGTTACATCTACCACTTCTGTAGTGAGGTTTGCACAGTGAACTGCCTAGGGAAGGCCACATAGGAACTGTAGCAGATGGAGTGAATCTAAACCCAACAAATAAGAGTAAAGGGCCAAGAGCATTGGTATTTGGGGATCCAGCTAGGCAGTTGGATGGGCTCAGAATGGCAAGGAAAGTATGCACTGCAAAGGGATTCTTATATGAACACAGAGGGAAGCTGTGAATCTCACTGAGACTTGCAGCAACCATCAGGTTTAGGGATCCTGTTCCCACTCAATCTGGTTAGATGAGCCAGAGTGGCCAGAGGGCTTAGAGTCAATGAGCCCACCTTACTCCTCTGCTAACCAAGAAGGAAGCCAGGAGACTGAGGAGACTCAGCCTTTCTTCCCTGCTACAGAGTAGAAAGTAAATGTGCCTTGAAGGATCACTTAAATTAGAGCTACCTAAGTGTCAGACCTGATTAGTCATCCAAGTAACCAGATCATCCTTCTGAATATTTAAAGAAAAATCTAGTTTACTCACAGAGGACTTAAAGCTACAGAATAGAGAAGGTGAATGGAAGGGAGAAAAGAAACAAAGAATAATGTATACAAAAATGGTAAAATTTATTATAGATATTAACCAGATCTATCAATAGTCCAGCTATATGAACAAAGACTAATAGTACAAATTCACTGATTAAAAGAAAGCCATTGTCCATATGGGAAAAAAAGACCAAACTGCAAACTATCTGTGCAGAATCTATACTTACTATAAAGGCAGACAGATCAAAAGTAAAGGAAGGATATACATCAAAAGAACATGTGAGTTCAGACAGACTCGGAAGCAAAGATTATTATTAAGGATGAAGAGGAACATACATGATAATAAATAGATCATTCCTCACAGACAACAAAAATAATCTCAAACATATAACTACTTACCACCAGAAAAAAATCGTAATTTGTAAAATAAATTCTGATAGAAATTCAAGATGAAATCAATGAACTAATATTACAGCTGTAGAGTCAATACTTGCTTAGAAATGCACAAACCTGGGAGGCAGAATATCAGGAAGGGCATGCCTGACCTGAGCAACACAACCAGCCATCTGGATCTGATAGCATCTACAGAAGACTTCATCCAAGAGCAGCAGAATGCCTGTAGTCTCATATTTGTCATATGAATCACATGACAGATACATGGCATGGGCCATGAAAGAGAGCAGACCTAAAGAAATTGACACCATGCATAGTATGGTACAACTTCCCTGTTGGAGACCAGATATTTAACATAGAATCAGAAGTATTCTCTACTTTCTTTAATGTTTGCCTAACGAGAAGAGCCCCACTTCTGTCAGTGATTAAAATTGATAAGGTTTTTTAATACTTTCCATTTTTTTTCCACATTTCTCCTTATAATACTAAAACTCAGCAACAGGAATATGATTCCAAAACTCCCAGCCACATACAGAGTCAACAACTGCTTCTATGTGACTGATGGGTAGAAGACATTTCAATAAATATCTTAACATAACTTAATTCAAAAGAGAACAGAGCATCACATTCTGTGTATTTCATTGCATACAGTGGTTATAGGAAAAATTTGAACATTTAAAGGAAAGAAAGCAACAAAATTAATCTAAGATAAATTAAAACCTGTTTAAAACCAAAGGAATAAGAAAAATGGAAGTATTGAATATGAATAGATACTAATGAAATATGTAAAAGACATGAGGAAAATAGTGAAACTAAAGATAGTCTTTTGAAAGTATCTATAAAATAGAAAGCACTCTGACCAAGTTACTTAAAACAACAAAAAGAAAGCAGGAAGTCCTGCTATCAGAAGTGAACAGGAGGCCGTCTTTGCTGATCCTTGAATGCTAATAAGCCACAAGGAAAAATAGTATCTAAATGAAAATATAATTTGTTAGACTTTTCTGGAAGTATACAAGTAACTTATCTGCTACCCCTAGAAAAATCAGAGAACTGAGGAGTAGCTTGATAAGTTTTGACAATGATGTTAAACAGGAAACAAATCCAATCATACTGAATACAGAGACCTTTGACAAAGAATGCATCTGGGGAGCACAGACATGATTCATAGCTCACTGGAAAAAATATAATGGAGTTGAGATTTCAGGGAATCAAGGCGTTGTTGTGCAAGCACAAGGAGCTGAGTTTGGATTCTAAGAACACATTTAAAAATCAGGTTGAGCAGCATATACCTGTAACCTGAGGGTCACGGAGGCATGAGGGTCCCTTGTGCTTGCTGACCAACAGATTGGCCTTATGGAAAACCTCAAGGTTCATTTAAAGACCTTGTGTCAAAGGGTAAGGTAGAGAATGACAGACTACATGTAGTATCAATCTCTATCTTCCATTTATGTCTACATAAACAAGCAATCCACACATACACACATATATGAGCAAATTATGAAATTATTATCAGAATCACATTCTGCTGCAGTTGTAGCCACATCTTACTTCTCTGGCTAGTATAGAACTAAGAACAACTGAAAATAAGTTACTACATCAATCAGTCTCCAGTACCTACTCTGCACCTGTCCATTATACATATCACACAAAATGCTATGTCTTGAAATGAATCCTGAATATCACACAATCATAGCAAACACCTTTTGTTCAAAATAATTGACTGCTATTTTGAGATGACTTGTAAAAGATGAATTCTATTTCAGAGTGTGTGTGTGTGTGTGTGTGTGTGTGTGAGAGAGAGAGAGAGAGAGAGAGAGAGAGAGAGAGAGGAGAAGAGAAGAGATGGAGAGAAGGGAGAGAGATAAAAGAGAGAGGTGGGGAAGGGAGAGTGTTTCAAGTGATAATGATACTTGTGTATGGTTTATACACATTACACATTCTGTATTATACAGTAAATATATTGCTACTCTGTAATCTTTTCTAGGTAGTGGTCAGCATTTCCTCTATGTCAACTCTTCTGTCTCTGAAGAAAGATCTACTGCAAGAATCATTACATCTCAATTCTTCCCAGCAAGCCTTGGAATGTGTACTGTTCGGTTCTGGTTCTACATGGTGGATCCCCAGATTATGGGGATATTAAAGGTATAGAAGAAGGCAGATTCATGTCCATGGAAATAGTCATCACATAAGGTTAAGCCCTCCCCCACCTTTTGTAATCATGCTGCCAATAGTGGTACCATTAATTTCTCATCTCTTCCTGGGGCCATGAGTCTTTGGCATGTACTAATGTCATTCATCTCAATCAAGATTGAGTTCGCTGATGACTGCCACCTGAGATCAGTTATGGTGTCTTCTATATAGAAGAATATATGGAGATAAAAGTGTCTGGGTAGATTGTACTTGTGCTTCATAAATAAGGGCTTGCCTAAGGACAATGAAAAATGTTACATGTGAGGTAATAGAGAAATCTCTACCTTAAGCGAAATAATGCCAAGCTATCTTTATCTATGTTTGTATATCTATATCTATATCATCTATATGACTATATAATACAGAATGTGTAATGTGCTGAAAACATACACAAATATAATTATCACCTGAAACACTTTCCGTTTCCCCACCTCTCTCTTTTTTTCTCTCCTGTAATTCTAAATATAGTTCTACTCCTAGAATTAGTACTGGAATGCATATTGAGGAGGAATTGGCAGTCAACATGAAAGGTGGTCATGATGATGGTTGTGGTGTTGGTGTTGGGAAGGAAGCTCCTTTCTTCTACTGTGAATTAATTGTCTTGGTGGGGTTGGTTGACATAGTCACTTTTCTTCAGCATTTCTAGTCTTTTCTATTTGAATTGGCATGTGAGATTTCTTCTACTTCTGAAGTTGCAAGGTATAAGATAGGCTTTGGGCTGTCTGATATATTGAAAGAACATCTTTCCCACATGAACAGAAAAATTTTGGAGAAAAATAAACTAGCACGTGCACTCACTCACACATGCATACATGCAGGCACATGTGTTTGCACACATACAGAGAAACAGAGTGCAGAAAGATGATACCTGCTCTGTCTAATTTATGAATTCTTTTTTACTTGAGGCAGTAACTTCTCAGAGTAATTATCTACTGGAAGAGACATGGGCAGTACAGAAACTTGGAAATATCGGTTTTTATAAGGTGACCTTGATTTCACCAAACCTTACTTCCTAATACCATTTTCTAGCAGTAGAATTCAGCACATGAACTGGAGAGAGCCATTAGCATTCAGCCTGTTGCAAAGCAACAAGTTAGATGATATTGAAAGACGTGGCAGAGACTGCTTAGTTTGATGGAACATGTATTATCTATACACTCTAGAAAATAATACTAATAGCAAATGTGACATTTTCTTCCCAACATATTGAGGTTAGTTTTAGATAAAGCATACCTAAATTGTATAACCATGTTAATGTGATTCATCATGTACAACTAAAGCAATCAATGTAAATTTATGCAGTTGATAAGTTTAGGTAAAATTAAACATGATATTCATTCTAAATCATAGAATACACACAAACTACTCTGATTTATTCTAGTCTTTGAAGTAGAAGGATATGTGAGAAAAACATACTTTTAAGGTCTATGAATTCTTAACACATTTTCATAGTAACTGGATAATAATCAGAATAATAAAATGTTTGAACAGTCATCAGCATGTTTTGATACAAAGACAAGAAATTACAGGAAAATATTAGAATCTATTTAACTGATTATTATATGTATTCTGGCTGCTAATATAGAAGAACTTAATGATGATGGTTTCTTTATATCTTTTAGCTACATGCCCACATATGAAATTTAAATCTCTCCTTAAAATGATAGCGGCCTTCTTTTGATCCATATTGCTAAAGAGCCCTAAGGGAAACCAAATTACTTTCTTCCTAGATTATTGGGCTTTAGTAGTTCAGCTTCCTATACTCTGATTTGTTTGATTTGAAATATAATGTCAGTAAAAAGAGATGAAATGTGGACACAGGTCAGAAACTTTAAAATGAATAAAACTCTGATATCTCCAAATTCATCTTAATGAGATAAAAGGAAATTAACATGTACTCCTCAAAATGTATGCTCTTTGTAACATTTTGTGTAACCTATAGAACTATGAAATATGTTCATATTTCAGAATAATTACCTTGCCATTGTGAAATAGCTTTTATTTTAAAGTTGAGTTCAAATATCTAAACAATTTCCATTAAAGCCTATAGAATTCATATTCACTTAAGATGTAAATATTCTTGTTCAAGGAGCCATGGAAATTGTTGTTATGATGATTTTTAAAATGTCATAATTTTTATTCATATGCATATCATCAGCCTTGAGACTTGGGGCTTCTGTTGCTCACTCACCTTTCTTTCCTCTTTCTTCTTGATGTTGAAGTTAACTTTCCTGAGAAACCTCTGAAATAGTACTTGCTTAATCAACCTATTATGATTGTGTGTGCATTTCCCAAGGTTTATTGATGTACAATAAATGTGTTTACAACATGCGGGGAGATAGTTCCTTATATGTATATAATGTGTAACTTCCAATAGTTCCTTATATGTATATAATGTGTGGGTCATTACCCACTCAGATTTATTAACCCATCCAATGCTTCAAGCTTTTTTTTTAAATCCCTGTTTCAGAGACAAATTATTTCTTCTAACTCCTTTGAAATGTAATGAGTTTTCACTAGCTATTCTCACTTTACTGTGCCATGAAACACTAGAACCTTTCTACCCATCTAATTTTTATACCTGTTAACCAACTTCTTCTTATTCTTCTTTCTTTCAGCTTCCCAATCTCTACTTAACTACTATTTTACTCTCTGCTTCTAAGAGAGTAGCTTAGTAATTTAGTAACTTGATTAGGTTCCACACAGAAAGAAGACTATGCGGTATTTGTCTTTCAGTGCTTGGCTAAGTTTGCATAGCATAATACCATTCATTTTCATCCATGCTGCCAAGATACAGCATCTCTTCAGAGATCCTACTGTGGCCTGCTGCTTACATTTTGTTGTTGTATAGTTTTGTAGATGTAGATTCACCAGATGTAGACTTTGGTTAGGTTCAAAGGCTTTTTATTCTTTGATTCAGTCACCTAGCCCTGGAGTCCTAGAGCGTTTCTGCCTCTGGATAATTTATACTTAAGCCTAGAACCAGAAGGCTTCAGGCTTCATTCTGGCTAGATCATTTAAACGTCTACTCCTAACTGAGCCATCCTGACTAGCTCCATCTGAATTCAGACTCTTCAGACTTCTGTGTCTCTGTGAGCTCTCACTTCCCCATTCTGCCTCATTAAACCTCCCAGTCTTATCCTCAATCAGACTGCTTCATTTTCTGTGTGTCTTGTCTGCCATCTACCTACTTCAGACTGCATGCCTCATACTACTTACTGTAACTGACTCTTCTGTAACTGACTGACTCTTTCTGGCTACCCTGTAAGTCTCCTTGACTCCTTCTCTGAGCTTACTCTGCTAACTCTTCCTCTGATTAGTCACTTTGTCTGCCATTCACTCTGACTCATTTCAGATGTCACTTCCTCTGTGACACTGACTCCTGACTGCTTCCTGTGTCTGCTTCTGGAAGATTCTGTTTTTCTTAGGCATTAGAGGCATGGACCACCACAGCCTTCTGAATACTGGGATTAAAAGTGTGTCCACATTCCATCCAGATCACACAGGCATATGAATGTAGACCCCTGGAATATAGACCCTAGCTTTCACACAGGACTATTCCTCTACATTGATGTTTGTTTGTTTGTTTATTTTTCTTCTTACTCATTATTATTGTTTTTATAAATTCTTTATTGAAAATAGATGTTTTCCACACATTGTATTCTGATTACGCTTGCTCCTCCCCAGTAAAATAGGGGTGGCACTGAAAAGCAAAAGCACAGGATAATGTCAGACATAATATCATCTGTTATAGATGTTACAAATTACTAAAGATTTTATATTAGTTAATCAGTTAATGAGAACCCTCATCTAATAGTGTTATGCATGTTATAACACATGAGCACAATGTAAGAGAAGAAGCTTCCACAATCTGTTCAATATTATAAAATTAGAGGGTGATAAGATTGGGTTTTTCCATATCTAGAGTTGACTCCATTATCTGTTTTCAGTTTTATGTTTTGCTGTCTCTGTTTCCTTGACCTATGTAGTGTTTACATATTCATTATTCAAAAATTCACCATCATATTTTGCAAATTGTTTTTGGAACCTAGTTCTTTAGGAAAAGCTTTGCATATCATATATATATGACATGTTATAGTTTTTAGTTCAAATTTGGTTTAAATAATAAATTTCAAAAAATGTAATGGTAGATCAAATAGTCATATGTTCCTTCAAATTCATCATTTATAAAAAGTGGTGAAAGGAATGATGGATGTATTTTTCTGCCTCGTTTCCTATGAAACAACACATCTAGTTCATTTCTCAGTACCCTCATATGATCATCTTTGGATGAACAGTTTAAGAATAAGAGCCAAGCTTGCATCTTCTTTGTCAAAGTGAGATCTGCTCTCTGTGGCTTTCTAAAGTGTGCCACACTGGCCACTGTAGAGAGAAAAGTTACACCTTATAGTGCTTCCACTAGTGCAAGTAGAGCTTTGTGATGCCTCAGACTTATAAAATTCAAATAGCAAATACCAATAATAGAAGAATGAGACTCAATTCATCTTATTTCTTAAAACCCAGATAACTATGGGCCCTCAGGGTGTAGCCCAGAGACACTAGCTACAGGCAGATACATTGAGACAAGAAGGGCTTGTAATCCACCATTCACATCTCTCTTCAGCAACTATATATAAGGAAATAATATGAATAATCACCCAGTGAAATATGGTGCATAAAGTCCTCTTGGTAATGGGAGAAATATATTTTAGATTTATATTCACATATTAATCAGGCACCAGGATAGAATTTAATGCAGTGAGGCTGTGATTTACAAAGCAATTGTGCAAAAGTGCAGCTCCACAAGCCATAGTTGTTCTCTTTAGGGTTGAGTAGATACAAGAAGCCAGCCCACTTTGTAGCTATCGCTTCTACTGCAGAAAGTTCCAGGTATGTGGATAAAGGTAATGATTAAGAAAAATGTAAAATTGCTCAAAGGAAAATATACTGAGTTGAAAATATACTTACATTTATAAAGTATATGCATTCAGAAATTAAATAGACAATAGCTCTTTTAAGGGCAGCATATATATCAGAGTTTTCAATTCATTTTATTATTTCTATTGGGATGAAAGTGAATTTTGTGTTATTATGGAAGTTGTTCTGAATTGCTATCAGCTCTATTTTAGAGGTTTTTTGTTTTTATTTTTGTTTTTTGGGTTTTTTTTGTTTGTTTTACTACATTTTAACTGGTATCTCAGACCCAGCAGTTTTCTTTCACCCCTGCTTATGCTGAACTTGATGGTCATTTCCTTCATAATCAGTGTAGCCCTGCTCATCACAGCTGGCTTTGGGGAATGATATGAGAGTATATAAGAGAAGAAATCTTGATATTTGTAAATGGTCCAATATACATAGGAAAGACTGAAACTACTTAGCAAGTATCTGCCATCTAAACAGATCTGCAAAAAACATAGATTATATTGGTCAATAAAATTGCTCAATTCTCACTAGTCTAAGCAGAAATAGAAGTACTACACCATGGCTGTAGTCATCAATGTACCTATTGCTTTGCTGCAGATAGTTCCATACTATAATACAAACAATACTGCTATAGGCATAGTTAAAATGAACTAAGACTTTTTTGTTGTATTATGTTTTAAGGAGTTTTCCTTTGGAGGAACACATGATCCTTGATCTGGGAGCTTGGTTGCTCTGGAAAAGGACACCTTCAAAGGCCTGTATGATAGCTAAGAAGGGATCATATCCAAAAGCCTATAGGAAGGAGTCACATTTAGAGGCCTATGTTATCTGGATTAAATGCTCTGAAGGCAATGGTAGCACATACCTTTAAACTCAATGTACCACAGGCCTTTAAGCCAACTCAGAAAGCAATGGAAGCAAACTCCTTTAATTTCAACTCAGAAAGAAGTGGTGGCACATACCTTCAATCTCAACTCTTGGGATATAAAAGGAGCAGTCGGTAGAGAGAGAAGACAGATTTCAGACAGGGAAGCAAGGTAGAAGCAGAGGTAGAAGCAGACAAGAAGCAGAGAGGAGAAACAGAATAAAAGCCAAGAGTAAACAGAGAAAGAAGGGATAGATCATAGAGAGAAGCAGAGTTAGTTCAGTCAGGCAGTTTAAGTGCAGTCAGCTCACAGGCAGTTCAGTTCAGAAGGAGAAGCCAAGAAGAGCAGAGCCAGTCCTGAATAAGTAGAGAGAAAGCAGAGAGTCAAAAGCAGCTGGATTACAGTTTACAATTCAGAGTTCACAATACAGTTTAGAGTGAAAAGAGGTAGTTCAGAAGGCAGCCAGTCAGAATGAACCCAGTCAGTAGTAAGTCTCAGAAGGTTGAAACATTCTCAGTTTAGGTTTACAGATAAGATTGTACAGTATAGGAGGCTGAAGCCTTCTAGGTCTAGGCTCAAGATTAGATTGTATGAAGGCTAAAACCCTCTAGGACAGGAGATTGAATTACCAAAGAATAAATCGTTTTCTTCCATAAACCCCCTAGAATAAGAATAAATAAAAAAAATAAGTGCTTACATTTCTCCTTTTATTGAAAATAGATTCTTTTCGTATATAATATATCCTGATTACATTTTCCTCTTGCTCTATCCATCCCAGTTCCACCTCCCCTCCCATCCAAATTCCCTCCCTTTCTGTCTTTCATTAGAAAAGAACAGGCTTCTAAGAAATAACAACCAAACATAAAAAAATGAAGTATAATAAGATAAAGCAAAAGCATCACATCATTGGACAAGGCAAACGAACGGAAGGAAAAAATCCCCATGAGTAGGCACAAGGATAAGAGACCCACTTGTTCACATATTCAAGAGTCCTATGAAAATACTAAACTGAAAGCTATAATATATTCACAGATGACCAGGTACAGATCTATGTCAGTCCTGTGCTTGCTATTTCAGTCTTTAGAGTTCAACTGAGCTTTGTTCAGTTGATTTAGAGGGACTTGTTCTCCTGGAATTGTCCATCCCTTTTGGTTCTAACCCTCTTTCTGCCTTCTCTTCTGCCCTGAGCTCTGTGGTGAGGGATTTTATAGACATATCCAATTTAGAGATGAGTGCTCCAATGTCTCTCCTCCTCTCTCTCCCTCTCTTTATCTCCCCCCCCCCCTCTCTGTGTAATGTCTGGATGTGGGTCTCTTTTGTTCCCATCTGATTTGGGAGGAAGCTTCTCTGAATAAGACACCAATCTATGAGTTTAGCAGAATATCATTAGGAGTCATTTTATTGTTACTTTTTTTTTCTTTACATCAGTAGCATTTTGTATTTTATTCTAGGTCTCTGGGATATCTAGTCTCTTGTTCTTGGTCAACCAAGCAGTGTCAAATATGGGTTCCATCTCATGGAATGGGCCTTAAGTTAAATCAGACATTTGTTGGTTACTCCTACAAGTTTTGTGACATCATTGCCCTAGCATATTTTGCAAACAGGATAGATTGTAAATCTAAGATTTTGTGGCTGGGTTGGTGATTACATTTCTCTTCTGGTAGCCAGCAGACTATCTCCTATACCAAATACACTAGAACACACATGTGAAGGCTCTACGTAGGCACCACCTTGACATTTCCATGTTCAATGAGTTGTGTGGGTATTTTTCTTCAGCAATGGGTCCTTGCTTCAGTTTGTGGAGCCAACAGTTTGTTGGTTTGTCAGTTTGTCTTGACAGCAGCCTGGGTATTTGGGGGTTTCCATGGGACCCCTTTGGCCAACAACTCAATTGGCTATAGCCCAGTCTGGTACTGGAAACTTCATTTGGTGACAAGAGATAGACAGTTGGGGATCTGTCTCCATCATAATTAGGAGCATTCATTAGGTTCATCTTAATATTTCAGCAAGTTTCCACTGCACTAGTTTTCCAAACTCAGATGTTTTTATTGTTATTTGATTAATTCTTTGAGAATCCTATGCATTGTGTTTTGATAACATTAACCACCTCTCCAATTTCCTCCCAATCCCTCCCTTATTCCATATTCACCCAGCATCGTGTCCTCATTCATTTTATTTTTAAAATTCAGTTAGTCCAGTTAGTGCTGCCTGTATATACATGTTAGACTCACCAGGCATTTCACTTTAAAGAAAATTGGCTCTCATCTCCCTGAACATTAGCTATCAATTGCAAATTTGGCTAGGGGTGGAACTTCATGCCTAGGTTACTCCATATTAAGACTTTGTCCATCTCGAGTTTGCATAGATCTTGTGGACACTGTCACAACCACTGTGAGTACAGAAGTGCAACTGCTCTACCGTGTTCGTAAAATACTGTTTTCCATACTTATCCACCCCCTATGGCTCTTACAGTTTTTCTACATCATCTCTTACAATGGCCTGGAGCTTTAGGAGGGAGTTTTTAGCTAGATGTGTACCGTACATGATACAATAACCTGTCTGGCAAGGTACTGACACCAGTGAAATAGTGGAACAAATATCATGGAAATAATTTATCACTTTCTGCTCAGATTTAAGTATGGCCAGCTCCACAAGATAAAATCCATACAAAGCACAGGACCAGGGCCAAGAAACTGTGACTAGACAGGCCATAGACCCTATGAAAGAACCTACTGCTATTACTCTGATGATGGCACATAGTATTAAATTGAGCCATAATGACTTCTGATAAGAAGTCAGTCTCTCAAACCTCATCAGAGAAACTTCTATATGCAGTAAATGATAACTAACACAGAGACTCACAAATGTTCAAGGTGCAAACAGTAAATGACTGTGGGATTCTCAGCCCTAAATAGGTCATCCAAAGTGTTTTTGGGTGAGTTTACCATTTTGAAAATAGATTGGATACCTCCCTCCCCTTCACCTCTGGTATTATCAAAGTTCCATGTGTTAATCTGACATGTTTTATTAAGCAGATAAGAAGATAAAGTTTCTGTTTGAGAGAGACACCTAGGATCTTGATAGAATAAATCTGCAAATATCTCTGGATGCACCCATTACTTATCACAGAACTAGAACCATAGGCCTATATTAAGAGTTTGGTAAAATTGGGTATATAGGTTTTGTCCAAAAATGAGATACTTTGACACCTGAGATAGGAAAAAAAAAATGTGCTGGGATATTCTGTGTACCTCCCCTTGTAGATAATAGAAAAAAATCCTTAGAATAAAACATTACTGTAAACCACTATTAAGTTATAAATTACACAAGGAAGGCTATACACAAATGCAAAGGTTGACACTCAAGAGGAGAAAACTAATCTAATTTGACCTTTGCACAGACTTCGTCTTCGCAGTGTAATAAAGAGAGAAAAGTGACCTCCAGTTGAAGTGCTATCCTGTTAAAAATTAAAGTCAAGTCACATTGTTAAGACATAGAAGTGGGAATTTGTAAAAAAAAGTATTTCTTGTACCTGACTATAAATGGACTAGGTACAAAGTCACCTTGAGAGATAACCCAGATCAGCTTTGCTTAGAAGTCTGGGTCGCAGGCTGAGTAAGGCTTCTTCAAAGAACTATTTAACATATTGAAAGCTAAAGAAACTTTTACATTTTTTAGTTGGTGAACTCTATCAGTCTTTATATTCCTTATAGAGTCTGGATTTGATTCCTTGCTTATCAAGCCCTTTCTCATCACAAAAGCATAAAATGTTCTCATTTATTATGCTATAATTTGGAGTTGTGGATCTATCTAATTACTTAGGATGTTCTTGCATAGAAATGGTGATAGGTTAGAATCACAGGGATTTTCTTTTCCCCCTACACATAGCAGCCATTGTTCCGATACCATTGACTGAACTCTTTGTCTACTTCTGTTGGTTTCATAGGACCCCGTTATCATATGTTAAATCTGTATGTACATACATAAATTTTCTTTAAATGTGTGAAGGAATGATTGCACCTAGTTTATTACTAATATGGATAGATGCATAGATGGGCGATCGAAGCAAAAATTAAACAGTTTCGTCTGCCCTTTCTCACTAGTATCCTGTTTTCCCTACTTAGAAGAAGAGCATTTCAAATTCCTCACCTTTACTAAGTCTCCATTTGTTTTTGTTTGTTTTGCCCTTTGTTTTGTGTGTGTGTGTGTGTGTGTGTGTGTGTGTTTGTGTGTGTGTGTGTGTGTGTGTGCATGCTAGATTTATTTAATTGACTCCCAATTAAAGGAATTAGTTGTATTTCCATGTTTCCCCATTATTTCCATTAGTAGTCTTCCGTATGACATTCTATAATACGTTAAATTTGGGTTTCTCTTTTATAGTTTTCCAAAAGCATTTAGTTATATCTGTGTATGTAGATGAAACTACTTCGAATAATATTACTATGCATACCAATTCCTCAGACAAAGCAAAAAATGGTTTTCTTCTGGCAGTGAATGTACATTCTGAGAGAGTGAGTCTATAGCTCTATGTCACTCAAATGGCAAAGAGCAGCCACAAAGATGTGGCCTCATGTTTTTGATGCAGAGTTTTTATTGTTTGTTTGATGGAGTAGTAGTAAGCTGTTTGTAGAAATCTCAGGAAATATTGCCTTGTTTGTTTGGTTCTGTTGTCCACCCTGGAAACCTCTGGGCCTGATCACTTCAACAAGATTTTCCTACGCAGTGTGTTCCAAGTACAAATTCTAGACTCATCAGCAACTCACACAAGTTACTAACCTGTATGCTTGGAGCCCCTTAATTCATAAAGAGCTTGTATCTAGAAGATACTATCTTCTAGAATGATGCTAAAATTTGCTAGAAGAGTTTACCTTTTTAGTTGCTGTTGATAGTGGTCCTTGTTTCTTTCACCTGTGATTGTTCAAAAGGTTTACTTTTTATTTGGATGTTTTCGATTTGATTTAAAACTACCAGAAAATCCTTCCTATTTCTGTGTATTAGTAGCTGTTTCTAATTCTCGAGGAATCCTGGGGATTTATGTCAGCATTTTCTTTGTCTTTATTGTGGAATGTTCCTGGAAAATACAGGTAAGCCTGTGTTTTCAGTTAGCCATCAGAACCAGAAACCATTTTCCAATACTTAACATTTTATGGAACATTCTAAAAAGGAAGTAAATCAACCCACATTTCTCATTTGGAGTTCTGTTAGAATTTTCTTTGAATATGTATCTAGTTGTGAAGAATCCTTTGCTGGAATGACTTAATTTCTCCGTTGTGTTCTCTGTTTCTTGGCTGCTTCTGGAATTTCTGCTCTCTCCACTGATCAGTTAATTGACTTTTCACACCTACTGTACTGCAATGACCATCATAGAATTTATTATCCCTGGTAGTCGAATGGTGTTGCTTTAAATTTGTTCTTCTATATTGTGTTGGTTTTCACTTGTCTTTTGCTTTCTTTTGAGTAAGTTCACTGATATTCTCAAAATAACCCGCTAGGATTTTAACTGGAATTGAGTTGAACTGATTCAAGTTGAGAAGGGTTTACATTTTGGAAAGAGTAAGTTTCACTCAAGAAATATTGTCTGTTGCTTATATTTGAATTTTTCTCAGATCCATACATAGTATTCTTCATAACTACCACATCCTTTTATTAGATTTACATATGTACAATCTTGTTCTTTATAACACTTTGGTCAATAAAGTTTGTATAAATCCATGGCATTTCTCACATAAGATTTTATTGCCTAATTGACATTATCGCAATTGTCTGTTATCTGTGATGTTCAAGTAACAATGAGTCAACCTCCTGACACATTTATCAGAATTTATTCCCTTCATAAAATGGCATATAACTATATTTCTCCTCTTTATGCTAATATAAGTTGGGTGTTAAATTTAAATTCTAATTTTTCACTACTGGAACTGAAAAAATTAATGAACTTTTTGCATATGGTAAGATTGCACTTACCATATGCATGTTCCAACTACATTTTAGGAGATGTTTTCCATGATTAGAGGGATTTCTTAGGAGATTTTCTATATAGTCATGTTTTCTGAAAAGAAAGTTTATTTCTTCCTTCCTAGTCAGTACATATTCTTCTATCACCTAAGTGAACAATGTCAGGGCAATGTTGAATAGGAGTGATAAGAACCAATGTCATTCCTTGTTCTTGATTTCCTGGGAAAGAACATCATTTTTCACCATTAAGAATGAAGTACTTTGTAGATATTTTTTACTTCGAAGACAATTCTTTCTAGTCCAGGTTTTCAAAAGTTATATTCATGAATGGGTATTGATTTTTCACTATCTGATGTGTGTGTGTGTGTGACCTCTCTATGTGTGTATGCACATGTGTGTGCATATGCAATTATGTAAGCATGGATGTGGAGACCAGAGGGAGGCGGTGGATATTTTATCTATCTCTCACTACCTTATGTTTTGAGATAGGGTTTTTCATTAAGCTTAGAGCTCACTTATTTTACTAGACTGGTTGGCCAAAAAGCCTCAGGGATTCTCCTTGCCTCTACCTCCCCAGCACTGAGTTTACAGGTATTGGCCGTTAGGGCTAGGGTTAGGCTAATACTTAACCTTGAGTCTCTTTCCATCCCATATATATGTGTGAATATAAGACTCTGTTTATAGCCTATGATTTTCATATGATTATTGAATTCTATTGGCCTAACATGCTTAGAATATTTCTTTTGGTCATGCATTGAGTTATTCTTAATATATTATTAGACTTGATTTGTTAATAGTTTTGAGATATTTTTCCATTTATGTTAATAAGAGATACCTATCTGTAGTTTCCATTTCTAATAATGGTTTGGTTTTGTGTATTATTTTTGGAGGTTATCAATAATTCATTCAAATTATTTAACAGGGAAATTTCTATTTTGATTCTTGATTTTTCTTTGTGCAAGTTGTGTGTTTCAAGGAATTGTTCCATTCATTGCATCTAGATTATTAAACATGAGACATAGATTTATCCCTAATATCTCTTCATTATAAAATACCACCCCCCTAAACACACACACACACACACACACTCGCATGTGTGCGGGTGAATGCACTTCTATACTTTATCCTGCAGACACTGACCTGGCTGCAGTTTGAGCTGTTTTGAAACATCATTTAGGTTCCTCTGAAACATCTTTGGTCCAAGTGTTCCCATTATGGTCTTCTAGTTTAATTCTACTGTCGTCTGAAAGCAATATGACTTCTATTCATCTGAATTGTATTCGGTATGTATTATGGTCCAGAATGCCATCAATTTAGTGATTGTTATGTGTAAGCTTGAGAGGAATGTGTCTTCCTCTGTTGCTGGATGAAGCATTGTTTAAATGTAAATGGGAACCAGTTGATTGATGCTTTTCCCCTAAAACATGTCCTGAGTGCTTTGTTCTTCTCTGATCTGCCAGTCACTGGTAAGGAAGGTTGAAGTCTTCAGCTATAACAATAGATTTATTTATTTTCTCCTTTCAGATCTATGAACTTTTGCCTCAAGTCTTTGATATTCTATTGTTTGGCACACATACATTAAGGAATAGTATGTCATTTGGGAAACTTATAAGATATAGTTCTGTGTCAGTTTACTATGGCCATAATAAAAAAAAAAAAAAATTAAGACACTAGAATGGGTAATTTGTAAGTACGGGGATTTATTTCTAATGTGTCCTAACTTGAGGACAACCCCTCAGCCCTCTCCCTCAGGTTTCAATTACCCAGGGACTAATCCAATTGAGGGGGGCAGCCCCTCAGATCATATCACTGCACACGGCTGCATGTTTAATGACACCACCCTGGAGCTTCACCAGGTTTATTTAGAGGAAAGACAAGGCATTGAGTCCACAGCAATGACGTCATTATCGCTGTTAGTTGTCCTTTCTCTGAAATCTGTTTTGCTCAAAATTAAAATAGCTTGTCTACATTTCTTGCAATTAGTATTAACATCGTATATTTTTTTTTCATCCCATTACTTTTCATATATCTCTGCCCTGAACCTGAGTTCCTTATAGGGAACATACTTGAATCTTAATTTTAAGTCAGGTCCAAAGAAATCTTCTTTCAATTGGTATATTTGCATTTAAAGCAAACACTAATACTTGAATAAATAGCTACCATAATTGTTTCTCCCTGATCACATCATATTTCACTTGTGGCTTTACTTCAGCATTTTACTAAATGGAAAACTTCTGCTCTCTTAGTCTACCAATTGCTGTGCGTTTCAAACTATACTATATTTAGTTTTTCTCGTACGTTGTCAATGTGCACTTACAGCTAATCCAAGGTCACTTTCCAGTAATGATGTGTGGTTTCCTTGGTAATCCAGATACTTTAGGGAATCAACTTTCCCTATCTTTCCTTTGTAATAATTATTCATTTCTTGTATCCATAAGCTACAACAACAGAGAATATTCTTAATATTTGCATCAAATTATCTGAAAGAATAACTTGAATGGATCAACAAAAAGAAAAAAAAAACAACTCAAGTTTTAAAGCTTGTTTCTCCTCTAATAGTCTATGTCAGTCTGAAGCTTTGGCCGGTATTATGGGCCTTGTGTCTGAAAAAAAAAAATCCTCCTAACTTTACTTGCAATAAAGGTCTACAAAAATCTTCCTCCATATTTTACTTACCTGAGAAAGGTTTTATTACTATTTGATAAATAATCTGGCTTTGGCTTGATAGAGAATTTTAAGTAGGGATTTTCTTTTCTTTTAGCTTTTAAAAATACGTCATATTCTCTGTTACCATTCTCTTTTTACTTGCAGAGTGTCTGAACAGAAGTCCTATGCATTCTTATTCTTCCACATCTATACTTGTGGAATTTTTTTCCCAGTAGGGCTTCTTCAAGCTTTTCCTTTGTCTCTTTCTTTGCATCTCTGGAGTTTAAATGTCTAGGTGTGGGTAAACACCTGTGCAGTTGTTTCTCTTTCTAGATGTCATCAGGTCATCCTGGACCTTTGATTTGATACCTGTCATTAGGGAAGATCTTTAGGTCAATCTACAGGTCTCAGAGAGTCTTTTTCAATTATTATTTTGCTTTTTTCCCTTTTTCTTTTCACTTCAAGTTTTGAAATTTCTATTGAAACTTTTGTTTCATGTTCATCAATTCTTTCCTGTACCATGTTTAGTCTATCGATTCCATTGAGGAATATATATACATATATATATTATATAATATATTAAGGATGATATAATTCATCCCTGTTATACTATTTATTTGTACCAGACGTTTTGCCTTTATTAGAGTTTTCACCTGATATTACATATTTGTTCTTGCCTACTGATGCTGCTTACATTTCTGAGCTAATATAGAAAGTTCCCCTCTTCTGATTCCAGCCTTTTCTCATACCTGGCTGATTTGAGGTTTCTCCATTTCTTCAAGCTCTTCTATTTTAAACCAAGTAAAAGTTGTTGACAGCTCATTTTATGTGGAATAGAAACAACTGGGTACATAGCCTTTTAGTATGAAGTTTTATGACCAGATGTCAGTCTTTTTAGTGTTTGCTCTGGGTACTTTAAGAGAAATTTCTTCTTAAATAAGGACTTTTGTTCAGGTGCATCTTCCTGTTATAGAACAGAAACGCTGTTTATTTGTTTGTAGTTGTGGGTAATTGAGATTTTCTGTAAATCTTTGCCTTTAGATTCAGTTTGTTTTTCTTCTTATTAATATTATTTCATACTTATTCATGCACACACATGTGTGTGTGTGTGTGTGAGATGCAGTCTTGGCACATTCCTGCCACTTAATGTGTATTGGTCAGAGGACAACTTTTGGGAGTCAGCTTTTGCTTTCCACTATGGGCCCCATAAATGATGGAAGTCTGGCTTTTAAACATGTGTTTTTGCCCATAAAATATTTCACGGTTCCATAATTCATGTTCTTTGAATGAAGGTTCTGTCTTTGAATGAGACTGTGCCCTGGGTTCTGCATATACAATTGTTCTCAGGTTTTACTTTGTCCCTGAGCTTTGTTCTAGTAAATTGCCATTCAGTCTCTCTCCCTCCTCCTCCCACACCATTTCCTCTCTCCATTTCACAGAAGATGTATCCTTTGAATCTAGGGGATTCTTTGTATCCTCTAGAGTCTGCGAAGAGTTGCTCAATTTTGCTATGTTCAGATGCTTTTCTTGTTTGTAAGGTGTGTAATGTTGATTTCCAAGCCCCTTGTATGTTAGAACAAACACTACATCTTTGTGTTCTGTGCATTTAATTATTTGATCTCCATTTCTGCAACCCGAGTTCAAGAGGGCAGTTAATAATCCTATCTTATACCCATTTACCATTGAGGCTTATCAAACATAAAAGAATGAAATGAGTTAAACGTTCATTAATATTGACAGCTTTGCTGTCATTTTAGTATTTTATTAACTTAGGTTAACCTCTATTAATCTCTTATTTTTCTAGAGAAATCTACATATTTGCTATTCTTATGGCTATTTTGTTAAATATGATATCAGCATTTATTTTAAGTTAAGCTATGCTAAACCATGTACTCCTAAGGATGAAGTTGAATCTTCGTTCTCTACTTGTTCGTGGTGATTAAAGCACAGAGCCACTGAGAGCTGCTGGGGGCTAAGATAAGACCCAGTCTCTTCTCACTCGTGAATTCAATACACTGTTTTTAATGAGCTAAATACTTAGTGAAATGGGCCCAGTGTTTCTGATATCCTGAGGTGTCTCCATAGGGAATCCAAGACAGCACAGAGGCCTGCTTTAAAGACTACAGGATGATGGAGCATCTGTAGAGTTGTGGCAGAGAGTTCAGGAAAAGCTAAGCAATTTGTCTCTGCCATTACCTGTGCATCCTGGATTCATGAATGTTGCTAATGCAGCCCAATATTCTGCAATCTAATTATGAAAACTCATGCTTGTGTTGCCTTTTCATGGCTGGTGTTAAATTTTCCCCCTATGTGTAAGTGCTGAGGAGTTGATCTGTCAAAAATCTTAACAATAATATTACAATGAAAATATTATTCCATGTCTTCTTCATTACATGTGTCAGATTTTCTTTCTGCTTTAATCTTCAGTGCTGTATATTGATATGATTAATCAAGGGAGATTTTTCTTACCATAATGTTAATGATTTTGTATTTATTACACTGATCTCTAAATGACTTGAAAATACAAATCAATTATTTTGAGGACCCTCAAGAATACCTCTAAACATCCAACCATAAAGAGTTGTTTTCTCTGGTTGTTCTTTTAGGTGCATATCATTGAGGAATCAGGACTAAACATCCTGATGTGGTCCATGATCCAGACAAAAAACCCTGGGTGGACCTACGCGCATGTACATCTCTCTAGTTACAGTCCATTCAAGGTGGCATTTGAGGCTGACTTGGGTGGAACGGAAAACATCTTTATTGCTCTTGATGACATCACTTTCACTCCTGAATGTGCATCTGGAGGTAAGTGATTCCTTCAGAAACTAGAAATAAACATTAGTTTTATATCTAAAGATACAGTAATTGGGAGATTCAGAGAAATTGCATTTATTTCTGAATCAAGTCCTATTCCTAGTGATGAATATATATGCACAGACATTAAAAGGTAGTCTCTGTGCCGGTCAACTTGGCCATGAAATTTTCATGGTCTTTAGGCAGCAAATTAACGCTGTATTATGGTGGTTTCAGAAAGGCTAAGGGAACATTTTTCCATTGATACAGTATTGCTGCCTACCTTCCTGTTCCAGACTTTACCATAGCTGTCCAATGCAAAGGCACCTCTGGCCCAGTCATCCTGAAAACTATCTTCTCCACCTGTATTGTGTCAGCCTTTTCCTTCCTCTGGGTTCTTCCTTCTTTCTATTTGTCCCAGACAATCTAAAATAGTCTCTGTATTTCATCAGGAAAATACAAACCCTGTCAGGAGTCTCTTTAACTGACACCTGAATCTCCGCTATTTGGGTTGTCTCCAGTTAGGTGGGGCCATTAGTTCTCTTATAAATTTTCAATTATTATTAGACAGGAGTCACATTCTTCTAAAATATGTTCTTTGACTGGGAAGATACCTCTGTAGTTAAATGCCTGCTGCCCAAGCATAGGTACTGGAGTTCAGATCTCCAGAACCCATGTAATTGCAAGGGCGTGGTGGTCCATTCATAATTCTAGTCTAGGTAGTAGCCCAAGATTCTCCAGAGAAAAGCTACCTAGCAAAGTGGCCATATTGGTGACCTCAGTGATTGCTCTCTACTATGGAGGAAGCAGGAGTTCTCCCTCATTGTATAAAGGAAAAGATCAATAGGGAATGACTTGAGATCAAACTCTGGTCTCCAAATGCACAGGCATCCTTGTACCTACACACACACACACACACACACACACACACACACACACACTCCACACTCTTGTACATACACATATGTACACTGACATCTCATATGCATGAAAAGAAAAAGACAAAAAGCATTGTGATCTTAGCCTTTGAGTCCTAGATGCTAACTCCTGGGGAATTATATTTTTTGAATGAAACAACTTATATAAGGCATTAACTCTCTCAGCTTTAATCACTTCCATCAATGTTGTTCAATTCTCATGGTTATATTAATGGATGCATTTATAAGTTTTTACTAATAGAATACATATTGGTGTTCAGTTCCATGGTCTGTCACACTGACCATATCTTTCTTCAAAACTGAGTATATGTAGCTATGTGATTCTCAAAAGACTGTCCTAGACATGCATATCATAATTACAGAAACTGTTTGACTACTACCTTAGCTGGGCACTGCAGGGAGCCAGGCACACATGACCCCTGTTCCCTGGGCCTGCTTCCCTGAAGCAGCCTTTGAGTCAGTCTCTTTTGTCTCTCTGGCTTTTTGCACTCTGTAGATGTTCTTGCAATACTTGAATAAGAAACAGAACTGTCCCGTGACAAATGCTTTATTTATTTATATATACACACACACACGCACACACACACATATATATAATCAAATCAGTGTAGTATACACATGCACACATTCATATATATACACATATGCACACACACATACACTCATGCATCTCCCAAACATTCTTAGCTCTTAATATATATTTATACAATATATACATTATATATCATATGTGTGTGTGTGTGTGTGTGTGTGTGTATGTATTATGTTTATTTCAGATGTTATTTATTGTATCCATATTTTCTCCCAGGATCTTCAAATCGTCAAACAAAGGTGTTTCAGGTTTACCAGGTGATTCTAAAACCTCTCCATTTACTATATATATATATATATATATATATATATGTATATACTTTATATACATATATATATATATACACACATAAGGTTTAATATAAATCCTATAATATATTATTCAAATACATACATATATATATCCATATACTTCATATACATATATACATAAGGTTTAATATATGTCATATATATAGTATTCAAATACACACATATATGCATATATATATACATACATACATATATATGTATACACACACATACATATGTCAAGCTAAGGATGTTTGGAAGATGAAGAAGTGTATGTGTGCATATGTGTATATATATGAACATGTGCATGAGTATTTTACACTGATTTTGATATCTTTAGGAATCAAAAGAGCTTATATAATTCATATCTTTGAGCTTAATGAAGAAACTAGAAGATTTGGCCTGAAAATTGCTATTATTCAGATAATAACGGAAATTATCATTTAATATTTCCCTAAATAAAATTATTTGTTGGAATTAACATCAGTGAATGTATTAACAGCGTGATTGACGCTGATGATTTTTTCTAAATGTATTATATAATATAATTTACTGTTAAGAAGCTTATTAACAACTGATACCTGTGCTGTGAGACATTGGAGATCTTCTCTGTCACCTTATGGATTATATGTGTCTCTCCCCCATCTCTTTCACATACCCAAAGTCCAGAGCATCCTAGCATAGAGACTCATTGCTAATTTTGTCAGATGACATTAGAAAGTATAAATCAAACCAGTGATTCTGAAGGACCAGTTGTCACACCATAAAGTGATATGCTAGAGAGGTTTTGGAATCAGCTGGTGAATGTGAAACAGCTTCATTTGAAGATCCTGGGAGAAAATATGGATACAACAAAGAACATTTGAAATAAGTAACTATAATATACAGTATAATGCCAAAGTTATATTTTAAAGGCCTTAAGGAAATGTTGATCTTTAGAACTGGTATAAATATACTTACATGAGATTTAATACTTTGATAAAAATTTTAGAGGAACTTTGAGTAGGTGAATTACCCATCGTAAACATATCATGGAAGAAAATATTCATAATATGTTGGTAAATGTGAAAGACACAACCAATATAAAACACAGCAATGGAAGACTATATTACTGTTAGTAAATATAAAAAATAATAAAGAAAATATAAAACTATATTAATAATCTACAGATATTATCTGTGGTGTCTGAAAAAACACACAAAATAATATATGACTCTGGGAAAAGAAAGTGTGAATAATATTTCTTTTTTCTTTGTAATTTTTCTATATTGTTAAACCTTGATTCTACTTGAAACAATGTTATCTCTCATTGTGAAAAAAAATCTA
Organism: Cricetomys ansorgei; assembly: GCA_026225945.1. Taxonomy (NCBI): domain Eukaryota; kingdom Metazoa; phylum Chordata; class Mammalia; order Rodentia; family Nesomyidae; genus Cricetomys; species Cricetomys ansorgei. The sequence continues at coordinate 7,797,846 of JAMJFZ010000451.1, read as the reverse complement.
TAATGATATTAAGTTATATATGTTGAAAAGATCATTGCTTTATTTTTATTATTTTGCATGTGTGTGTGTGTGTGTGTTTAAGGACCACATCCAGGACCCTGTACATATTAGACAAGTTTTCTTATCACAGAGCTATAACCCAAGCTTTAAATTACTGTTTTAATCTATTCCCAAATAAAATTATTTATCAGTATTAATATAAGAAGCTATATCATGAAAGGGATTATTTTCATTTCTTTGAATCATGTTTTCTCATCGATATTTCAAACAATAATAACCCAGCTCTTTGAAACTTAGAGAAACATGAAGTTTCATTATGTCCAGGCTTGTTACCATCCAGAAAAGCATTGGACATGTTAAGCCTTGTGGATGATTGTCATTTTACTTTTGAGTCATCTGACTCTTCTATAACGATATGGCAGAAATATTTAGGCCGTCTAAGAATAGGTCATCTCAAATTAGCTTTGCATCAGTAACATTCCTCCAGTTGTATTAAATTTCCAGGAAGCAACCAACAAACTCAGACAGAATTTTTAGACTTTCAAGAAAAGAAAAGGAATTTTAAATAGCCAAGAACCATTTGCTAAAAACAACACCACAGCAGTTGGTATCAGGTAAATAAAACTTCCTTCCTACTAGGGCTAGTGGTGCATGCCTGTAGCCTTTAGCACCATGGAGGGTGAAACAGAAGGGTTTTGAATTGTGGAGCATCTTGAGCTACATAATGAGAAAATGTTAAGAAAGAAGCAGAGGGAGGGTGAGGCAGAGGGAGAGAGAAATAGAAGGAAGGGAAAAAGGGAGACAGAAGAGGCAAGAAATGAAAACTGTTTACTAGGTCTCCTGAGTAAAGCAGGAATATTTTATGCAACATTTTAAAACTGATGATTTTTAATAAATTCTTCTCCAAAATTTATATTTTATTGGCTAGAAATCTATAGAGTGGGACACAGTTGCCCGCTGAAATATAGCTATAAAATGCAAATACACTTATAATACATGACACTGTACAATGAGTTTTTGCTATGTCAAGTGAAAAATATTTCTATAGTTTCTTTCAGTATTGATTCGTCTCTCAGCCCTCCACAAAGGGAAAAATAAACTGTTATGATGTCTAGGTTACTAGCTCTGTCCATCTTCTCTCAGATGGCACAATCTGGACAAAAGTCAGCTAAAGCGCAACATTAAATTGGATAATTTCCTGGAGATCTTGTAAAAAGCACCCCCAGATTCTGAATCAATGAGGGAATACATTAATTTTCATAGAATGTGTTTTCTTTATGTGAGTTTCAGAGTGGAAGACAGTTTCTCTTTTTCTTCTCCCTCCTTTGAAATAAAGAGGATCTCATTTTCCTCCGTTCTGAAGAAATATTTTAGAAGGTTTGGAGAACACAGATGTTTCCAAACTATAATGGAAGCTGTGTGATATTGAACAATGGGTTATCACATTCTATTTATGGAACACATTTATACCATTTTGCCAGGAGTCAAATGAGTTAGTGGACACCAGGACATACCAATGCAGGGTGAGGCACAAGGAAGAAGCACATGTCTCCACATAGAAGTTCACTGTTCTACTGGGATGAATAATGTCTTCCAACATGTCCTGGTAGTCTTACTTATCAATGTGACAGCCCAGTGTCATATGAAAATAGAAGCCTTAATTAAGGAATTGCATAGATCAAGGACCATGGGCATGTCTGTACTGGACAGTCTTGATTACCAATTGATGCACAGCTCACCTTCCCTAGATACCATCCTTCAGCGTGTGGTCTTAAATTGTAAAAGAAACCTGAGTATAAGTCAGCAAGCCAGCATGTAGTGTTCCTCCATGGGTCCTACCTTCAGTCTCCTGCCTTGAATTCCAGTTCTGACTTCTCTCAGTGATGGGTTGTGATCTGGAAGTATAAGTCAAATAACACTCCCCACCCTGAGCTGTTTTTCGGTTAGAGTTTTGTTTTTGCTTTGTTTGGTGTTGTTTGTTTGTTTTTGATCATAAAGAACTCAGAATAAGATGGAAACACCCCAAATCAATATCCTTCTCAGAACCTTGACTGTGTCCTTGTTTAGAAATGAGGGCTTTGATGACATAATTAAAAAGAGATTTTGGATGGTATCAAACTGGAATACTGGAGACCCTCTAGCTAATGTGGCCCATGTCCTTATAAGAAAAATCACACTGAAGTGGATGTACAAGATTCCATATGCTGAAATAATCAGAGGCTGAAAGCAATCCCTTTGTAACTATAATTTATCTGGATACATAACAAAACAAGAATCTAAGAGAAAGGAATGGACCAGCTTCCTCCATGGAGCCTTTAAAGGGAACCTACCTCTAATAAGGCCTTCAACTCAAATGTCTGGCCTTTATAACTATTGGAAAATAAAGCTCTATGGATTTTTGTTATTTTTGTTTTTGACAGGGTTTACAATGGAACCCTAGTAGGCTTTGAGCTCACAATTTCCTACCTTGGTCTCTCAAGGGTTCCGGTTACAGATATGTGCCATCATGTTATGTGATATCTGTTATTTAAGCCATCCAAACTGTGCTACTTTGATATACCCACCTTAGGAAACCAGTGCAGCTAGGTTCTATTGAAACACATCTTAAAAATCAAGCAGTGTGTTCAAATCTTCAGTGCAACAATTTACTGTCCATTTGGCTTGATTTTTCTCATCCATGAAAGGATCATATTCAGTACTTAAGATTTGGCACTTCCTAAATATTTGCATTAACCATTTCAATAGGCAATTGAGAAATGATATCTTTAAGCCTGAAAATAGCTCTTCTGTACCACTACATATCTAATCATCCACTGACGAATATCCTCACCAAAATATGCTGGCTTCTGTCCTTTCTACTAGACAAGCAGTGCAGACATCAGGCTTTGCTGATGGCTTCCAGAAGTTAAGAAGGCTCTGTTGGGTAATTAACATGGATATTTTATTCTTCATCTAGCTTATTTTTTTAATGGAAAGATAATAGACATACAGATACCTAAGAACTAAGACAGATTCCAAAGAAAATAAGTATTTACCTAGGGTAACCTTTGTATCTTGATTTGCTATATAAATTGTGTATGTGTGTGTATACACACACACACACACACACACACACACACACACCGAGCAGTGATGGCACATGCCTTTTTAATTCCAGCATTTGGGAGGCAGAGGCAGGTGGATTTCTCTGAGTTTGAGGTCAGCTAGTCTACAGAACGAGTTCCAGGACAGCCAGAGTTACAACAGAGAAACCTGTCCTAAATAAAACCCAAAAAAACAAAAAAACAAAAACTAGCAAGGTACTATAAAAATAAGAGAGAATTTGTGAGGAACTTAAGGCAACAGGAGTCTAGGAAATCTTATGGGAGTATTTGTTTTTGATTGGTTGATTTGGTTTGACTTTGGTTTTATATTATTACTGCTAAAAACTAACTTTCCATTCCAAATTGGAGGCTACATTCTTGTTTTCTATCTCTGGATCTGCACAGCAAACCCAAGGAATGTTTTCAGCTCAGATGTAATTTCAAAATTTAAATTATTTAAAGGCAGAGATCAGTCAGATTCACTCAGTTTCATTATTATTATTATTCAGTAGGAAGTGAGTAAATATGATGTATAAATAAACAAGCATGCTGAATGAAAAAGGAAATGAAAAAATGGCAGCAACACCTGCACCTACTTGCATTTTCCCTCCATACCTCCCAGGCCACTTCCTTCAGTCTGTTCTCTCACTACCTGATTTGGGAAAAAAGAGGAAAGGATGTAGAAACTATCCAGTTCTCTGTATGGGTCTACGCAGTCATAGAAAGAGGAAGACTCTACTGAAAATTTTGTGACCTGAATCTAAGTCGTGACTGTGGCTCTGAATACTTGTAAAATTTGGAGGAAATTATTTAGCCTCTTTAGACTATGGTTTAGCATTAGGTAAATTAAACAATCTATCTAATTCACTTACTACTCTGCCATATATGTGTGTACATAGGAAAGAACACACAGAAGAAGGGGACCAAGAAGGGCATCAAAGGAGAAATAACAGATTAGGATCTAAAGATTGTGGGATTCAGAGCAGATGGCAGAAATGTCATTGCCTTTAGACAGAGGGAACTTGTAATTATTTGAGCACTTGTAATTTTAGTCTGTCATATATTTAATCAATACTGTGCAGAATGTACCATTTTCTGTCCTGCATTTGAGTTGGGATGACTGATATAAATAAAATAATGTCCCAAGATCTCAAGAAGTTTGGAGAAACATCAGAACAACACATATAAAATTGAACCCAAAATTCAGAAATTTCTCCCCCTGGCCCCCCCTCTCTCCCTCTCTCTCTTACACACACACACACACACACACACACACACATACACACACACACTTCTAGAAAATATTATTGGACTAGAGTCAGCATCAGTTTAGAAAATGAACATTCTGAATGAACATGCTCTCAACTATTATGAATTAAGAGTATTGTCAATGAAGCTTTATTCCAGAGTAATGGGACTTACTATATATTTTGTTCCATTGACTAATTACTCAAACATCTTTTGATAATTAATAACTACAGGGAAATACCATCAACTTTTCGGTGCCTTTCCACATTTTTCTAAGTACCAACTTTAAAACCTGTTACTTTGATTTTTATTTTCCATTTCCTTACTCTAAATATACTGATGAAAAAATTCTTTAGGATTTTATATAATTTCTCTTCATTCCATTTCATACTCTAATCATGACTCATTAGACTCTCTGGAGCTTCTTTTGTAAAGACACACAGACACACCAGTATTTTTTCTAGTACTAATTATATTGTAAGTTGCATCTATATTATGACAGTAACTGAAATAATATTTTGCACAACAACAAAAAGAAATTCCAATCAGAAAAATGAGCAAGGATTACATGAAGTTGCCATTATCAAAAGGAAAACTTAGCTAACACCACTGCCTTTGAGGTTGGCCTCTGGAAGAGGACATTATTTTCTCTTGACATCACTGAGTATTCTTTAATTGTCTCTGCATTACTATCTCTAAATTAAAAGTGTCAGTTGGAAGCATACATGTGGCCAGTCTTAAATCCGTCGTCACATGTGAGGAGACTTGTAGTCTCAGTCTCCTCAGTTAAACGAGCATACTGATTTCCACACTACCCTACTTTTTGGGTTACGGACATCTTGTCTTCTTATTTTCATAACTGCTCTTGAAGGTCATGAAATATTTACACCAAATGATAACATGTATTGATAAAAATAAAAACACTATATTCTAATGACAAAGATAGAGGGTGGGGCAACAGAAAAAGCAATCAAATCTACAAATTCATATACAATACAGCAGAAGAAAAATACTGAAAGATTCCCAGCTAACTACTCAACTAGTTTCTTATCCTTTAACACAAATCATTTGTTGTCTCTGTGTCTATAAAAATGATCCCATCAAATAGATCCCTTGCTTTTTACTAGTGCTACTCCATGTGCTCTCATCTCCATAACTTTAGTCCTGTTGTATGCTTGGCTAAGAACTCCTGCTTCTCATCTTCTCTTGGGAAAATCCTTCATTGTTTCAAGGGCAAAGCCAAAACTGGCTTCTTCAAGATGTATCGTTAATCCTCTCCACAGGAAGCTGCACTCCAGCTTCCGTGTTGCTGTGCAGTCTAAGACATTCAGTTTGTCGTTTGATGTTTTAGTTTTGCTGTATTAAAATACCCCATTGCCATTACCCTATTTTGTTTGCATTCAACATAGTAACAGCAAGCGATCTTTGACTTTAAGATTGGGAACCATATAAAGTTAAAGTCAGAAGAGAGACCATGTGTATGGTAACAATTGTAGATAAAATTATTTTAAACAATTTGAGTGCATGGCTTAATTTTATAGTTTTGCATTAGCTACTGACTCGTAAATTGGCCTCATTTAAACTGACTGGTGATGAATGCACAAAATGCTGATAGAAAAAATTATCAGTCAATCCTAATTCATTTATTGGATTACGGAAGACTATTAGGTTTAAAGCTATTGAGAGGGGGGCTCATAAAGCTTTTACTGTCTGTTAGATGCCATTTTTCTGCTTTACTTTTCAAATGAGAGCTAGAAGCTTGCATTTGAACTTAGAGCCAAGAAGGGTCAAGGGGCTAAACATCCATCCTTTATTTAACAACTTCTGTGGAAGCCATAGGGAGGGTTACTTGCTCTGACTTTCCTACTGAGCAGTAGGCAGAAAAAAATTTACTCAAATAAGGAGGAAAAAAATCCAAATGACAACCATGGAAAAGTCACCCCAGTGTAAACTTTATTCTATCACCTGAATTTGACAAAGACCTCAGATTAGACCTAAACATAAAACACAAATCTCACATAAATCTATCTGCTTTCTCCGTAAAGAAGAAATGTTTTAAAATGACCAATGATATTGACCACATAAACATGTATGTATTTTTCAGAATATGTATATATGCATATATACATATATAATAAATGATGGATATATAAGCGTATGTATTTATTATTCTAATATGTATCTCAAAGCATAGAATAACAACTTAGAAATTTATCATATGGAAATAATAATGAATTCCTGTAAACCTTATTAGTTCAAAAAAAAATTACCATAGACTTTTCTGACTTCTGTGTTCAGTTAGACACACTTAGCACCCTGAATCTTCCCAGCATCTATATATAGCAAATTATCACTTTAGTTGAGAAAGACTAGTTTTATTTAAATATAAGGGGATGAATGATGTATTAAAGAGCTTTCTATTATATATATATGTAGATATATAATATATTACACATGTAATATATATAATATTAATATCTTCTCAGCTTATTATTATTATTACAATGCATTCAGTTGATGGGAATAATCAAGTAGGCATGAATAATTAATAGTTAAGCATTGTATTATTTTTCAGTAGTAGAGAAATATATATTGAACTCATGCCCTCAACTCTATCTGGGTAATGAGATGCCACTATTTTCTCAAGGGAAAGGAAAATATTTCTCCTCTTCAGCTTGGAATTTTCAAATTCTATGAAAAAAATCAAAGCTCTGATTGAGCAAAAACCCTGTTCAGGTACTAATGTAGGAGAGCAATTGCAGTTTATTGATGGTACTATATAGTTTTAGGAGTTTTTATTTTGCTTCAGAATGCCTATTCTTAATGCTAACTCATATAAAAGAACTAAAGTCTATAACAGCATTTCTGAAATCATTTGCTATTGAAGTAAAGGATGATTGATAGTCATGTGCTTGCTATACTTTGGGACAGAGATATGCAAATGTCCCCTTATATACAGTTTCAAGATGATACTTGTCAATTTCCAGCTTTGCTCTCTACTGCCAAAAACATATTTGGTAGGGACACATTTAAAGGAAAGTAAATTTATTTGCTACATACATGAATCAACTCTAATACACAAAGAATGAATCAATTCCATCTAAAGGAAAGATTATTGTATAATAATCTGTCAGTGTGAAATCACTAGAAACTCATGGTCTTCATTTTCAGAAACAAGATAGCTTATAAGCTATGGGTTTTTTGGGTTAATTTCTTCCTCCTTCCCTGCCCTCAGGACTACTTGATACCTTCAGAATATAGATCAAGAATACTCTTAATTCACATAAAGAATAAGATCATGTCAAAATGGATCAACATTTCTCAGTACTCTCTCTTTCAGTCACTCTCTATCTGTGCCCCACCCCTGTCATATGTACACATGTATACACGTGCACACATACAAACATCTCTGAGTATCCCTCTTTGTTTATTACTATCTTTAAACTTCTCTATTTTAACTGTACTCCCTGGGGTACAAAAAGACACTGCCAAGATAGAATATACTGTTTTCCTAATGTAAGTCAAAGTTTTTACTTTAAGAGAATGGTAGTCTCTTATGAAATAGTTCTCTAATGTAATGCATTTTCAAGGAAACTCATTATAGTTAAAATTAATCTGACATGATTTCCCTCCTGCTTACACTGTCCTTGAACCTCAGTGCCATTATTTTAATTAATCTGACTAAGCAAATTTTTATACATAGTGAGGCATGGAGCAATGAGATAGACCAAGGCACACTACATTTGCTAAAATACTACCTGCTTCTAAATTTGGATCTCTACATTTCTCAGAGGATTTGCAGAGATTACAAACACAGGGATTTCCAGAGGGAATTGATAGACACAAATAGCAGGAGGAATAGAGGTTCTATATTGGTAACTGTGCACACAAATACACACATAAAGCTCAGCACCAGCACTGGGCACTTACACTGACATCAGTATAAATAGAATGCTTACGAAGTATCACAGCAAAAAGCAAGTAGAAAGCATATGGATTTGCAACACTCCCAACATATGAATTCAGCTTCCTCAGTCATCAGCGTCTTGACAAGAGTGGAACATTTGCTACAGTTAATGGGGTTACTGTACACTGATGCCTCATTATCACCCAAAGGTCATACTTTACATTAGGGTTCCCCCTGGCATTGACCTTGGTATTGACAGTTTAGTGTATTGTGACAAATAGATGATTATTGAACAGTGCGAAGTAGTTTCACTGCTATAAAAAGCCCCAATGTTCTGTCTTTCTCTTCCTTTTTGCTCTACCACCTCCAGCACTCCCAGAAGTCACTGTTTCTTCAGTCTTTCCTATTCCAGAACGTCATGTGGTTGAAACCATGCAGTGTATAGATTCATGAAATTGTTTTCTTTCATTTGCAGTAGGAATTTCATTTTGCTTTTTAATGTGTGGAAAGGGTGCAGTTAGTGAGATTACTGTGAAATGAGAAATTGTAATGTGAATACTTGTATGACTCCACAAATCACATCCCATAATCAACTGATTTAAAAAAAAAAAAAACAAAAATCTTTAGTTTTAGAAAGACTTTCCAAATTGTCAAAATTTCTTGAAATATTCATGCAAAAGATTACATTCAGGTAAAAAGGTGAGCAAAGTGTTTCTTACAGAAATTTTAATTTTATTTGAACACTGAAAACATTCATTATCTCAAAAAAGGTTTCAAATATTTTTTGCTAAAATTCAGAATTTACATTAGGTTAAAACAAGAGACTTAAAAGAAATATTGAGCTAACAGAGGAGCGCCTCTAGCCCAGAGCCTACCTAGATACCCGTGAGAAATGAAATTGCATGTTCTTCCTAGATCGAAAATATTTCAATAGAAAAGATGAAAAGGAATTCAGAGGAGATTTAATTTTAAACAAGAAATGTGTGAATAGTTGACTGTGCTTTGGATCAGAGTCCCTGGGAGGGCAATTCAGGAGGCATATTCCTGCTGAGAAGGTTCATTGGCAAACTCTCCTAGGAAATTCTCCCCACAGGTAAGCAAAGGAAGGAGAACTGATTGTGAGAGGAACTGACTAAGGTCCAGCTGAGTTCGGATTTGACAGGTCACGTGTGACAGTGCTTTGGTGAGCTCTTAAGTGGCATTAGATCTTTAAGATATCCGGCACTAGTTCTATGTTTAGCAGTGGGACTCTGCAAACTTTCCCCCCTTCAATGTAACATGTTTATTAAAATATTGCTATTATTTAGCATATCATCAACACCTTTTCAATTTTTTATTACATTTTTTTATTCTTTGTGTGTCTGTGCAAAAGTACATGTTTGAGCATGCCTAGGGGAACACGTGGAGATCACAATACGATTTGGTGGAATAATTTCTTTCCTTCTATCCTGTGGTTCTGATGATCAAACTCAGGTCATCAGGCTCGGCAAGAAGTACCCAAATCTCCTGAGCCATCTCACCAGCACCCAGAAATGCTCCTTTTAAAGAATGTAGCTTCTGAGATTAGATAAGGCATATCTTTCATCTTGTATTTATATGTTTTATACAATTAATATTTTATAATTAGAAATTAATTTATTTAAAAAATGAACTGTTTTACACTTATACCACAGTAAGTATGCCCTGGAATGATTCAGTACTGGACATAAACAGAGCATCACAGCACCAACATGACTTGCTCATCTGGCTCTCCTTTTCAGGTCCAGTCTTACCACAGCCATCCCTTTGTGAAGAAGACCAGTTTGCCTGTGTCTACACAGTCCAGTGTGTCCCTGCCTCAGAAAAATGTGATGGGAAGGAAGATTGTAAGGATGGATCTGATGAAGTGGATTGCTCTCTTAGCCCGTCTCCTCAGCTCTGCAGTAATACAGAGTTCCAGTGCTCTGAACGCCAGTGTATCCCGTCTCTCCTGCTATGCGATGGAGTGACCGACTGCCACCTTAATGAAGATGAATCCAGCTGTGGTGAGTTGTGTTCACTAACTCAGTGTTCCAGGAAGAAATTCTGTTTAGAAAAGATAGAGTTTGACAGATGAAGTCAGGTTCTTTAGAATATCCCTATAACCATGTCATCAATAATTGCATGTGTGTGTCTTACATTGCTAAACACACCGTGTGGCTCTCACTTTCCATTTTCTGGAAGGGCTCCATTTATGGTTGCACTAACTTCTGTTATAGCTAACCTTCTTTTATTTTCTCATCCATTTAACTTTAAGTCATTATTCTTATTATTTTTTAACACATTTGTGGAAATGTTTTTCCAACATTTTTTATTTAATTAGAATTTTCTAGCTTTTCATATGTATTCATCCTGACTGTAAGTTCTCTTCACAGTCTTCCCTAGATCCACTCTTCTTCCATTTCCCCTCAGAAAAGAACAAGTCGCTCAGGGACTTACAGTTACAATTTATTTCTATCTTAAATATTAAGAAAGATGGCTCAAATCAAAGAATATAGACAAAAAAATAATTATAATACACACACACACACACACACACACACACACACACACACACGGTTTGGGACTAAAAAGTAACATTATTGGATATCCTGTCATTAAGAGTTCATGGTGTTTTCATAGGACCCTTCAAATGCCCCTTAGGGTTAGCTGTCCCCCACTGTCTTCCTTTCCTTACACCCCATCTTCCCTTATACTTCCCACTTCATCCTCCTTCTCCAGCCTGCCCCTGTCTCTCTATTACTGTACATTCTATTTCCCCTTCCTTGAGAGACTGTAACACAGTGTGGAGTTACAGTCTATACAAGGGCGATGTGAGAGTGTTCGATCAGTGAATCAGTATTGATCACTAGAGGAAGAGAGATTGGTTAAATGTTGCAGTTTCAATATACAGGAATGGATTAAAATGTGATATGTGATAAAGATTATGGATAATACATCATAGTATTAGGTGAGGAGAAAAGGAAAGAAATTCGGGATGACTAAAGTTCCCTATTTGGTCATCGGGGCAGCTCATGTGCCATGGTGAGAGCTGTGAAAATAGGAGAAACAGGAAGTCCTCGGGGGAGATCATGACTTCATTTAGATGCTGTGTTTGTGAAACCTGTGGCATAGCCACATGGAAATAAATGTTCAGAGTGTGTTAGGAAATATATACACACATCAAAAGAGAAACACAGCCATAGAAGGATTCTTGATATCAATATATCATAACTGATGCTGCAGGTATGGGTGACAAAATTAATAAAAAAAATACAGCTAGGTAAAATCAAAAGGAACACCTGAAGTATAAATAAAAAAATTAGCATCCAGTTCAGGCCACGCCAACCAGCCAGAAGAACAGCACAGACCACCACACCAACCAGCCAGAAGAACAATAGCCAAGTCCTAGCCCCAGCTCAGGCAGAGACTCCCTGCTCAGCCAGAAACCAAGTTGGCCACCATAGCTCCACCCTCCAACTCAGGCAGAGACCCCTTGCTCAACAAGAACCCACAAACAACAGAAGACCAGACAGGAAGAAAAAAGCAAAAAACAAGGAACAAAACATTAATCTAATAAAGACAAACTCAGGAATTTGGTATCTAAACCTATAATCACCCCAAATTCAGATGCCTAAATGCCAGTGTAAAAACAGAATCTACAACAACTGAGGCATTATGTCACCACTAGAACCCAACTATCTTGCTACAAAAAGCCTTCAATATTCAGACACAGCCGAAGCACAGGAAAAAGATCTTAAAAGCCAACTTTATGAAGATAATAGAGGCCCTTACCGAGGACATGAATAAACCCCTGAAAGAAGTCAATAAAAGTCAAACAAACAATGGGAGGAATTGAGTAAACTCATCAAAGAAATCCAGGAAAACATAAACAATTTAAAAGCCAAGATAAAACAAACAATTGAAAGAAATGAACAAAACTATTCAAGACTTGAAAATATAAAAAGAAGCCATAAAGAAAACCCAAACCGAGGGAATTTGAGAAATGAAAAATCTAGAAAAGTGAACAGGAACTATAGAGGCAAGCTTAAGCAACAGAATACAAGAGATGGAAGAGAGAATCTTAGGAGTTGAAGATACTAGAGATGAAATAGATACATCAGTAAAAGAAACTATTAAATAAATAAAAAAAATCCCTGATACAAAACATACAGGAAATCTGAAACACTATGGAAAAAATGAAACTTAAGAATAATAGGAATAGAGACAGGAGAAGAATCCCAGTTCCAAATCCCAGAAAATATTTTCAACAAAGTCCTAGAATAAAAAATTCCAAACCTAAAGAAGGAGATATCTATAAAGGTACAAGAAGTATACAGAACACTAAATAGACTGGGCCTGAAAAGAAGGTCATCTTGCCACATAATAGTAAAAACACTAAACATACAGAACAAAGAAATACTACTAAAAGTTGCAAGAGAAAAAGAAAAAATATCATATAAAGGTAAACCTATTAGAATTACACCTGACTTCTCAACACGAACTCTAAAAGCCAGAAGGACCTGGACAGATGTGTTGCAGACTCTAAGAAACCATTAATGCAAACTCAGACTACTATATCCAGCAAAACTTTCATTTATCATAGATGGAGAAAACAAAATATTCCATGATAAAGCTAAATTTTAAAAAAATCTATCTAAAAATCCAGCCCTACAGAAGGTACTAGAAGCAAAACTCTAACCCAAGGAGGTTCAATAGAAGGGAGATACACACACACCACCACCACCACCACATTAACAATAACAACCACAAAATAACAGTAACTAACAATAATTCATCATTGACATGTCTCAAGATCAATGGACTCAATTTCACAATAAAAAGACACAAATTAACAAAATGAATGGGAAAACAGGATCCATCCTTCTGCTAAATACAAGAAACACACCCCAAACTCAGATATAAATACTATCTCAGAGTAAAGGGTTAGGAAAATATTTTTTTTTAAGCAAATGGACCTAAGAAGCAAGTTGGTGTACCATTCTAATATCTAACAAAATAGACTTCAACCCTTAATTAATCAAAAGAGAAGGACACGTCATACTTACTCATCAAAGAAAATATCCACCAAGATGACTTTTCAATTATTAACATCTATGCCAATGAAAAGTTTCCCATGTTTGTAAAAGAAATATTATTAAAGCTTAAAACAAATGTTGACCCCACACATTGAGAGTGGGAGACTTCAATATGCCATTCTCAGCAGTGGACAGGTCATCTAGACAAAATCTAAGAGAAATACTAGAGTTAACAGACATTATAAACCAAATGGACCCAACAGATATCTACAGAACATTTCACCCACACACAAAAGAATATACCTTGTTCTCACCACCTCACAGAACCTTCTCCAAAATTGACCACATACTCAACTGCAAAGCAAGTCTCGACAGATACAAGAAAGTTGAAATAATCTCCTGCATTCTATCAGACCACCATGGACTGAAGCTGGATTTCAACAACATTAGCAACAACAGAATGCCTTATAAATTCATGAAACTGAACAACTACCTACTAAATTACTACTGGATCAAGACAGAAATAAAGAAAGAAATTCAAGACTTTCTAGAATTCAGTGAACATGAATATACAACATACCCAAACTTATGGGACACAATGAAAGCAGTGATAAGAGGAAAATTCATAGCACAAAGTGCCTCCAAAAATGAAGTAGAGAAATCTCATGCTAGCAACTTAATAGCACATCTTAAAGCTCTAGAATAAAAAGAAGTTATCATGCTCAAAAGAGTAGATGGCAAGAAATAATCAAACTGAAGGCTGAAATCAACAAAATGGGAAACACAGATAACAATATAAAGAATCAATGAAACAAAGATTTGGTTCTTTGAAAAATCAATAAGAAATACAACCTTTTATCCAAACTAATTAACAAAATCAGAAACTAAAGGGGGATATAACTACAGACACATAGGAAATCCAAAGAATAATTAAGTCATACTTTAAAAACTTGTACTCCATAAAACTAGAAAATCTAAAAAGAATGGAAAATTTTCTTGATAAACACCATCTACCACAGTTAAATCAAGATCAGATAAACAATTTAAATAGACCAATAACTCCTAAGGAAATAGAAGCAGTCATTTAAAGTCTCCCAATCAAAAAGAGCCCAGGACCAGATGATGTCAGCACAGATTTATGTCTGCCATTTGAAGAAGAGTTAATGCCAATACTCTGCAAATTATTCCACAAAATAGAATCCAAAGGAACACTGGCAAACTCATTTTATGGGCCAGCCACCCCAATACCCAAAACACACAAGGATTCAACAAAAAAAAGAATTACAGACCAATTTCCTATGTGAACATAGATGCAAAAATATGCAATAAAATACTCAGAAACTGAATCCAAGAACATAACAAAAAGATCATACACCATGATCAAGTAGGATTCATCTAAGAGATGCAGGGATGGTTTAACATATGAAAAATCAGTCAATATAATCTACTATATAAACAAAGTAAAAAAAGAAATCTACATGAGCATCCCATTAGATGCCAAAGAAGCTTTTGACAAAATCCAACATCCCTTCATAATAAAAGTCTTGGAAAGATTAGGGATACAAGGGCCATACCTAAACATAATAAAGGCAACTTACACCAAGCCTATAGCCCATATCAAATTAAATGGAGAGAAATTCAGAGCAAATCCACTAAAATCAGGAACAAGACATGGTCGTCCTCTCCATACCTATTCAATATAGTACTTGAAGTTCTAGCTAGAACAAAAGACAACAGAAGATGATCAAGGAATATAAATTGGAAAACAAGAAGTCAAAGTATCATTATTTGCAGTTGATATGGTAATATGTATAAGTGACCCCAAAAATTCTACAAGGGAACTCTTATAGCTGATAAACACCTTCTGTGAAGTGGCTGGCTACAAGATCAACTAGAAAAATAAGAATCAGTAGCTACGAAGAATATCCTATAAAGGACAAATACACTGATAAAGAAATCAGGGAAATAACACCCTTCACAATAGCCACAAGTAACATAAAATATCTTGGGGTAACTCTAACCAAACAAGCGAAAGATGTGTAAGAAAATCTTCAAGTCCTTGAAGAAAAAAATTGCAGAAGATATCAAAGATGGAAAGATCTTACATGCTCCTGGATTGGTAGGATTAACATAGTAAAAATGGCTGTTTTACCAAAAGCAATCTACAGATTCAAGGCAATTCCTTTCAAAATCCCAATACAATTCTTTACAGACCTTGAAAGGACAACACTTAACTTCATATAGAAAAACTAAAAACCCATGATATCTGAACAATAAAAGAATTTCCAGAGGTATCACTATTCCTGATCTCATGCTGTACTATAGATCTATAGTAATAAAAGCTGCATGGTATTGGCTTAAAAACAGACAAATTGATTACTGGGACCAAATGAAAGATCCAGACATAAATCCGCACACTTATGGACACCTGATTTTAGATAAAGAAGCCAGAAATAACAAATAGCTGGTCTAATTGGATGTCTGCATATAGAAAAATGAAATTGATCCATATTTATCACCCTGCAAAAACTTGAATGGAAGTGGTTTAAAGACCTCAACATAAAGCTAGATACACTGAACTTGATAGAAGAGAAAGTAGGAAAGAGCCTTGAACTCATTGTCACAGAAGGCAATTTCCTGAACAGAACACCAATAGCGAAGGCATTAAGATCAATATTAATAAATGCAATCTCATGAAACTGAAAAGCATCTTAAGTCAAAGCACACCATCAATAGGACAAAATGGCAGCCTATAGACAATATGGTAATTCCTCAGGAAATTGGGAATTGACTCCTGGGCACCCAAAGGATGCTCCATCCTACCATAGCGACACTTGTTCAACTATGTTCATAGTGGCTTTATTCATAAAAGGAAGAAATTGGAAACAACCTAGATGCCCCTCAACTGAAGAATGGATACAGAAATTATGCCCTATATACACAATGAAGTATTATTCAGCTTTTTGAAAAATTACATCATGAATTTTGCAGTCAAATGGATGGAACTAGAAAAAATAATTACCCTGAACAAAGTAACCCAAACCCAGAAAGACAAACATGGTACATACTCACTTATAAGTGGATATCAGCTGTTAAGTAAAGGACAATTGTCCTACAATCCACAGACCCAGGGAGACTATGCAACAAGGAGGGCCCCAGTGGGGACACAAGGATCTCCCTGGGAAGGGAAAATAGAGCAGACATTGCAGGTGGGCTTGGGGAGGATGGGAGTGGAAACAGGAGGGATCAGGTGGGGGTAGAGGGGTGAAGGAAGGAGAATATAGGGAGAGATGACTGGAATTATGGGGCTTTAGGAGACCTAAGTACAGTGGAACCCCCCTGGAACCTATGAAGGTAACACTAATGAGGACTCCTAGTAATTAGGGCTACGGGGCCCTGAACATGCCATTTCCAGTGGTAGGACTAGAACATCACAAAATCTTTGACTTGTCACCATCCTATCCTGCCTGCAGGATCTGCTGGGGCAATGGAAGGGCAGAACACCACACCAAGGGAGGGGCCTGTAACGGGACACTTGGAAGAAATTTTTGTTACTTTGGTTTCTTTAAAAATCCAAAATGGCATTTTGACTAGGTTTATGTTCCGTCCCAGGTGTGGTGGATGATTATGAGTTTGATTTGGAATACTGATGCTGGTGGCTATAATTTGTTTATGTGCAGCTGTTTTTGCCATGTGTAGCTTGTTCTTGGGATTGTGTGCCACTTGGGTTTATGGGAACTTTTGCTTAAAGTAAATGAGTTGAAGCCCTGACAGTCGGGAGAGAGGGGTGTTGATTAGTGGTTCGTTGTTTGGTTTGTCTGTCTTTGGCGTGTTGATTTTGCGTAGAAGAACACTGGGCGGAAAGATTGGTTCTGCAGGTAGTAGGCTGAGACTCTGGTCAACTCACTCTCAGCTGGTTCTCTGCAAGCTTAGGACAGCCTAAAAAGACTGTGAAATTTTCTACCTTTCTCTCCTTCTCTATCAAGGCTGCCTGCAAAAGCAGTGAAAATTTCTCTCTATTCTTCCTTTCTTTCTCCCTAAAGTGAGGGTAAAAGATTGTAGTGTTCTACTACAGGATCCCATGCCAGACATTGCAGAAATAGCCAGGAACTAGAGACTGGATAACCCAGGAGTGATTCCTAATGATATTCTGCTATGCTCATAGATTAGTGCCTAGCCAAATCTTCATTAGAGAGGCTTCTTCTGGCAGCTGAAGGTAGCAGCTGTAGAGGGATAGGGCCAAACATCTTGCATATCTCAGGCAACCCCACAGAAGAAAGAGAAGAAGGATTGTGGGGATCGGGAGGTTCAAGGACATCATAAAAACAAACCCCTCATAGTCAACTGACCAGCACTCTTAGGGGCTCGTAGAGACTGAAGACATAGACATGGAACCTTCATGTTACCCACATATAACTTATGGTTGTTTGGTGTGGTGCTCTTGTAGAACTCCTGAAAGTTGAAGTGTGGAGGGGTGTCTGACCCTTTGGTCTGCTATCTATTTCTATTTTCTGTCCCTATTACAATGCAGTCCCTTGCTGGCGTTCATATTGATCTGGTCTCTGAGTCCTTTTATGGGATGCTCTTCTGTTTGGTAGTGTTACACCTCTGGAGCAGTGAGAATGTGTTAAACTGTGACCCTCTGTACCTACTTTTTCTAGAAAGCTTACACAGTATTCCAAAGCATCCATTAGACGTGATGTTGATTTACATTTCCCTTACATCCCTGCTCCTCTGAATTTTAGGGTATCTGAAAAGATGCACCAAAGGCAGTATTGGTCAGTCAGAACTTTTAAAAATGTAACTCAGTTTTACAAAACAGTTTCACTTTTATCTAATTGAATTAATATAGTTACACACTGTATCTTTTGGAGCACTTTAGTCAAGCTCTTCTGTTAAAAGCTTAAAAAAGAATAAAGTGGGAAATTCCTTACACTGGAATTAAGACAATTAAGTCTACTCAAAGAAAATTGATAATTTTGATCCAGGGATGAAGATCGATATACCTGGCTCTTACTGTGTCACATAATATTCCCTCCTGGAAGTACAATCAACCACGAAGAATTATTTGAGGTGCTTCATTCCATTTGAAAATCAAAAGTAGTACTTTGTATTGAACAATCCTTCCTAAGGTGCTAAAATATCAGTTCACACCAATATCTCTTATTGAGTTTCCAGTAAATTTAAGATGCTCTACTTAGCACTTACAGTAAAGAACAGTGGGAAGAATTTGTTTAAAATAAGAGATCAGAACTGAAATAGGAAGAAAATAGTAACACTACAGATCAAAATAATGATGGAAGGAATATATGGCAAAACTTAGTTGACAAAGCATCAGTTGCAGTAATATACATCAAAGGCAGTATTGTTCATAGAGAGCTGTATAGACTGTAATCTAGGCTCAAAAATAGGAAGTCTCTTTAGGAAGAAAAGACAGAAAAATGACCAAGTTCATGGCCAGACTGAGCCATGTATGTTGAGTATCCCAAATTTTATTTCTTTTCTTGTAGTAGTTTAAAAGAGTAAAATTCTTGAAACATGTTTTAAATTTTAATATTTCCAAAAGAATCATTTATCTGAGTGGGCATATTTAAAGATGGCCAATTAGTTAGTAGAAGTAGAGGAATAGTTCAGATAAGCTAAAAATGAGCAAGTCTTAAATGATATGTGGAGATGAATAACTAGACACGTAGGAGAAGGCTAGGGAGAGTTGTCCAAAGAGTTAATCATTATATAATATACAATGGTAGATAAATTATACTTCAAGCCAAATAAAATAGAAAATATAGGATTTTTCTACCTCCTTTAAGAGGCAGAGATGTTTGTAAATAATAAGTATGTATGAATGTGTCTGTTTATCTATATGTATAAATATATGCACATAGTATTTTTAAGTGTACTTTTTTAGTTTCTATGGATTTTATATAATGTCACATTATAGTTAATGAATATTCACAAATTATCATTTTAGAGGTAGGCAACAAATAAATTGTGAATGTAGTTATTCTTTATTGGCATTCATAAAGCAAAGGACACTGTATTAAATATAAAAAATGATATAAGACATTGATTTTCTGTAACCTCTATTACAAATACTTATGCAATGAAAAAAACACTCCAAAATCAGTCCAAATAAGACTATACAGTTTATGGAAATTTTCAGTTTCTAAATGTTTAATGAGCAGTATCTATCTTTTGCCATGTTCTTTTCAAATGTTATACTTTAATGTCTGTGGACATACTTATTCCAACCTACCATAATCTTAGAGGTTGATTGTCTAAAGTAATGCTAAGTGATGTAAATCATTTTATAGCTGCAAACTCATTTACTGGGTAGATGTCATTTTAAAAATAAAAAATGCATGAGTGGTTCATCAGAGTGAATATTCTGAAAGTAAAATCTTTTTGTGGATTATAATTGTTGCATAAGAAACAGGAATACAGGGGCTAGCTCAGTGCAAGAATGTGTTTAGTTTATGGGATTCCCCGGGTTCAGAAGAGTGGGCTGGTAGAAAGGAGAAAAAGGTGAGGGATAGGGTAGAGGAACTCGGTGTCTCTTTCTAACAACATTTATTATCTCTTTGAGAATTTAATAGTGTATTTTGAACACATTTATTGTCTTCTCCCAACTATCCATAAACATCCGCTCCTCATTACCAATGCAACTTTGAGTATTTTTCTTTCTGTCCAACCTCTATCCCTCAGAAAATGCAGTTTGTACTTCCCAACTAATCTTTGGGGCATTGTTTGCCCTGAAGTGTGGTTGACTCACCAGGGACACATCATTAAAGAAAACTAATTATCCCTCTCTCAGAAGTTATCAAATGCCAGTAGCCCCCCAGTTAGTGGTGGGATTTGAAGCTCACTTCCCTCTCTATGCTGGCATTTTGTTTGGCTTGAGCTTACACAGTTCTTGTGCATGTGTTCAAATTGCTGTCAGTTCATGTGTGCAACTCCCCTGTTGTGTCCTGGAGCTCAGCATTTTTAACAGTAAAGTTAGATCTGGTCCATTAGAATGATAATTACAAATGACTCAGTGTGTTTATGAAAATCTAGCACAGAGCAGTATAGACATGCATCACGTCCTTGAATTAACCCTAACCATTACTCTTATTGAAATGCCTTAACATTCAGTGAAACTTTGAAATGAGTTAATAGTGGAAGAATAATAGTTTATGTGTTCACGTATATACATGACCATATTCATTTCATAAACCTTCCTAGACCTCTACAAAATTGATTTAGTTACCATTATTTTAATTTTAAACAAATGATTTTAAACCCATTTTAAACCAATAATGACTATAATAAGAAGAGCTGTATAATTCATAGGACTAATCTTCACACTATTATTGACAAGTACTAAGAATATTGATATCATAGCTGACATACCTAATAGTCAATTATACAAAATATTGATAAGGGATGATCTGAGGAGAGAGATTCACTTTACATTACCAAAAGTGTCACTAACTTTCATGGGATATATCAACTACTAGTGAGAAATAAGTCAACTCCCTGTCTGCTTTTTATGGTTCTATCTGACATGAGTGGGTCAATATATGTATACATATGTGTATATATAACAAGCTTCTTTAACTTGCAACCCAGTCTATGGATGAGTTTGGTTAGGATTGGCAGAAATTCTGCACACTGGGAAGAAAGCATGAGTTCAACAGGTATGATGGCCTTCCTTTATCTAAATACCACATGTCTACTTACTTATTTTTCAGTTGTTACGTAGTATCCATGGTGTGATATAGGGCTATACTATGACATTTCAAAACACATTGGCAAATCTATCACTTGGAATATATAGTAATTATTAGTGCTGAGAACATTCATGCTCTGCTAGCTATTCTGAAATCATCATCATCTATTGTCATTCCTAGTTATAGAAGAACAGTCATTTATCTGCTTACCAACACCTTCTCACCATCCCCCACTATCCGCCCCCCCCCATCCCTGAGTCCATGACCTAATATATTCTTTAACTCCAGTTTCTGGTAACTGTTCTGTAATCTCATATGCTTTGGCTAGTCCAAGTGATGCTAACTTTCACAGCTTTTTATGCATGCCATTTATCTGAGAAACAGCCCCGTATCACTATACTGGCACAGTATGCAGTATCAGTGAACTACATATTTTGGAGGGAAGCGAATAGATCCTGACAGGTAGAACAAATGCTGAAATCATGAAAGCTTCTTGAAATATAGGCTGCTCTCAGAGGAGGGACAGCAAGGAGAACTTTCCTACTTTTGTTTTATTGTTCTTTTTAATTAATGACATGCTCAAGCTAGACAAGGAGGCACACTCCTGCAATCCAAGAACTTGAGAAGCTGAGACAGAAGGCCCATAAATTCTGTGCTAGCCTTGGCTACACTTCAAGGCCCTGTCCCCACAAATTAACTGTATTTTTTCATTAGTTTTTGGGGGAAAAATAATTCTTGATAAAATACATACCACCTCAGTTTATTATAAAGTAACCTTTCCAGTGGCAGGGTAGTACTGTATATGAATTATTTTTAAATATTGATCTTATCACAAATTCATGGAAACACTCTGATAGCTAAGAATTTTGATTTTGCTAGAATAAAAGGACTTCAAATATCAAATGTTATTGATATTCCTACCTAAAATTGCAAACACTTCAGAGTTCTTATAACATTTAAACTTGTGCAAAACACTCAAAATATATAACTCTACCTGTTAATCGTACATCTCACTTCAAGAGGAATTGTCTATCACTGATCTGTTTGTGGCACTGTTTTTCAAAATGATTGTCTTTTAGAATCCTGCTCTCTTATCCACAGAAAATGTTTCTCAGAGACAAGCAGGACTCTCTGCTTTTCACACTTGGGAGTGTCCTGATGAGGTTTAATAAACATATCATTTCCATGACAACCTCAGGTTTTGTGAGCATATCACCTCTAACCTATCCATATGCTTAGCCTCTAAGTCTGGCCAAACTCTCCTTACAAACCTTAACAAGGAAGTTCTCTCCTTCCATCATGCTGAAACCAATGTGTAGAGGCACATGAGTGCTATCTACTAAGTTTCAGTAAACAGCTATGGTCTAATGGATATACAGTGACCACTCATAGCTTTAAAGCTTTTTGGAAATTGAAGTTCCAAAAAGATGTCATTATTTGTCATCTTCTTGCAGAGTATAGAAGACAGGATCTTACCTCTGATCATGCAGAGCCAATTCCTTCCCTCTCCCCTTCCCTTCCCTTCCCTTCCCTTCCCTTCCCTTCCCTTCCCTTCCCTTCCCTTCCCTTCCCTTCCCTTCCCTTCCCTTCCCTTCCCTTCCCTTCCCTTCCCTTCCCTTTCCTTCCCTTCCCTTCCCTTCCCTTTCCTTCCTTTTCCTCCCCTCCCTTCCTTCCTTCCCCTCCCTCCCTCCCCACCCTTCTCTTCCCTTCCCCCCTCTTCTTCTCTCTCTCCCTACCCTATCCCCCTTCTCTCATTCTTTCTCCCCCTTCCCCTCTCCCTCTCCCTCCCTCTTTTCTTCTCATAAGAATAATAACACTTGATTATGGTCTTTCCCTGATGGCTTCACTTTTTAATTCCTT